>JAYRCH010000408.1:0-282627 GCA_037179445.1 Phengaris alcon alcon
CCAAGAGCAATGTCGGACGAGAATAGACAAACGTAAAACCTGTTGAAAAGCTGCCAATTCGCGAATCAGCTGAAATATGCAGACAATGTCAGGAGTTTGATATTTTATAACGTAATATGTTTAATAGGATGTTTTTAAAATATTAAATTGGATACTTGTTTTAGGTAAAAGTTAAAGTCACGGCAGAACCCCTTGTAGGTATTTAACTTATACCACAGATTAAAGGGAAAACAGATAATTACAAGCATACGATACGGTGTGTCCACGATTGCGTTGAGAAAAATCATGGGTCGTCAACATTTTCAATTTTGGATCGTTCTATGAAAGTTGTTTCTCTGTACTTAAGTAGGTATATAATATATATTTTTTACTCTGTGCTTATACTTACAATTTAGTTTCAATTAATCGTAAATGAATCGTCTTGATATCATTAACTGATTTTTGGAGTTTGGACCAATCAAAAGGCTTCTAACGTTGGTTTGACGTTTATGACAATACCATTTTGCTGTTTAACATATCGATACTGCATCGAGACTGTATTATAATTGTAATATTTAAGGCTCTGTATAACGCCACTGACCTTGAGCGTCAAGTCCCATTCTAATTTTGTAGGCGACAAGTACCGGACAGTTAAGAAATGGGATAAAAATCGCTATAAATATTTGAGAAAAAATTTGCAAAAACTAAAACGACCTTCCCCTGAGTCTTGTCTTACTTAAAATACTTAAATAATTTTCACACTCGTGTGGCTTGTAGAAGAATATAAAAAAGGTTTAAACTTAAAAAAATAGGGTGGACTTAGCATATTTTTAAATAAATATTTAAATAAAAATTTCAATTTATAAAAATTCTGTCCTCGGCTAAATATAATACAGATTAACATATATTTTTTTGGGATTTTTTAATACGACCATGACTGAGAATTATTTTTAAACAAAAAATTAAATTAACTTCCAAAGTAATAAAATGCACAAAAAAGTATGATATAAAACTTATTTTCAAAATAATTCTCCTTTTATATTCGGCTAAAATTTTAACTATTTCTCCACTCAATCTTCCTAATTTTGAAGTCGGTACCAGCAAATTTGAACTTGAGTTCTATAAAAATAATTTTAGGATATTGTTTGAACTGGTACCGACTATAAAATTAGGAAGATTGAGTAGAGAAATAGTTAAAATACATTTTAAAAGCGTTTAAAATAAACGATCGAATGTGTAATTGAAAACGCGCCATGATTCCATTAGGTATTGTATACAAGATGATGATGATGATGATGATGACTGTAAGTTACATAACGGCAAATTCTTGCAGTTCTTTAAGCAATGTCTAAATTTCCAAACGCGTATCTTTAAAGACTGAGGAGTTCTGTTCAGTGCTTTTGGATCCAGGGTATACCTTAGTGGAGAATCTTACTTTTTGGTAACATATGCTTTGGTTACTACTGAAAAAGTCAATATCACTATATGTATGTGTCCATATAAATTTCGAGAAGTTCCCACGATTCCTCATGGATACCATCATCAGATCACCGCTTCGGTGACACCGGGACCAATTTCGGATTATACCCAAGACATCAAAAAAGATTTTTGAAAATCGGTCCATATACGGCAGAATAATGTTCAAAGATTTCCGTGTCGGTGTAAAACACTATGAGAGGTAACCTAATATATCATCATTATGTCATGATTTATGGTGTGATGATGGTGGCGATGATGATGATGATTACTTTAATTGACATAGTGGCTTATGCTTGCAGTTCTACAAGCAACGCCGAAATCCCCGTATCGTATAACTGCCTCCTTTTTTTGGAAGTCGGTTAAAAAAGGTTTCAAAGAACTCCAGAAGACCCAGACACTATCTACAGAATACATACGTAAAACATTGAGAATTGACACCAACGAAATGATATCTCGAAAGAGAGACGAGTGTGCGGACAAACACTAGGTAACTACTATTTCAATATATAAAATAAAACTGGCCGCATAATTTTTTTGTCCCTTTCTAAACTGTGGTCACGAGTAAAATTTTATTTTTTAAGGAATGTGCAGCATTATATTAGGTCCTTACATATGAAATTGGCGTTTTGTCGTACTGGCTTGGCCATTTTGATCTCAAATATATCTTCTTTAGTAATTCTAATTTCAAATTTATACCGCTATTTACTCATGCATTTATGTTTCGAAACCCGTGATTCATTTGTCTTTTCCTCTTTTGGTTTTTTCTTTGCGTAACTCGGTTTACAAAATGGAAAACTAGAAATATCGTATTAATTTCGAGTACGAGTTCCACCGTGGCACTAGTGCTGGAGAAACGGCTCGAAGGATTAATGATCTGTATGGCGGCGGTATCGCAAAAGAAAACACAGTGCGTTTTTGGTTCCAAAGTTTTCGTTCTGGAAATTTCGACCTGCAGAACAAGTCCCGTGGACGGCCGGAGACCAAAGTTGATAATAAAGAAATGAAGGCTATTGGCACGTCCGAGTTAGATGCAGGTGCGGTGTTAGTGATAAAACTGTTTTAATCCACTTGAAGCAAATTGGGAAGTTGAAAAAGCTTGAAAGGTGGGTACCTCATGAATTGAGTGCAGCAAACCTACAAACGCGCGTCGACTACTGCGTTACATTACTCAACCGGCACAATAATGAAGGGATTTTAAATCGAATCATTACCTGTGATGAAAATTGGATCATGTACGATAATCGGAAACGCTCATCGCAATGGCTAAGCCCTGGCGAACCAGCCAAAGCCTGCCCCAAGCTAAAATTGACTCAAAAAAAGTTACTTGTGAGCTTTTGGTGGACTGGTGCCGGTGTCGTTCACTACAGCTTTCTTAAATCTGGCCAGTCGATAACAGCAGATGTCTATTACCAGCAACTGCAAATCATGATGGAAAAGCTAGGTGCTAACCAACCTGGTCATTCGCATAACTGCTTGCAAGGGAAAAAATTCAACTCCGATTGGGCAGTCCAAAGCGCCTTCAAAAATTCTATTGATTCCTGTCCGAATGGTTTTATTAGTAAAGGAATCAATGAACTACCTATGAGATGGCAAAAGTGCAGAGATAGCAATGGTATATACTTTGATTAAATAAATATATTATATTTAAAAAAATCGACTTTATGTTCCTTCTTTACAAAACACCAATTTCATATTATGTAATGACCTAATACTAATACCTACTCTACAAAGTTCATTCCCTATGTATACTTGTCAGCCAAACTTTTTTAAGCTCTAACATTGAAAACTTTTCATACTTACTTCCTTTTAATAATATAAATTGCGGATCCATATTATAAAAATTATTATTATTATTATATTATTATTTATTATTTATTACGTATTTATTATTCATTATATTATATATTTATTACATTTTTATTTTATTATTTATCTATTATTATTATATTCATATTATAAAAATAAAAATAAAATAAAATATTATATTTATACGTACTTACTAGATGTTGCCCGCGACTTAGTCGACGCGCAAAAAGAAATCCCGCAGAAACCGTACATTTTTCTGCGATAAAAAGTATCCTATGTGTTAATCCAGAACTTAAACTACTACCAAATTTCATCAAAATCCGTTCAATAGTTTTTGCGTGAAAGAGTAACAAACATCCATCCATCCTTATAAACTGTCATATTTATAGTAGTAGTAGGATCATTTACTCTGTGCTCGTGCTTTGGCAAACAAATGCTAATTAGCATCGAGGAATGTTAAGTCGAGTGTTCTTGCCGGGTCGTTGAACCGTGGTTTGCCGAATGTAATCAAACAATGAGATCTCATTTAAAGTCTGTCCACGCGTTTCGCATATACAGATATACACAGATAAATAAAAGTTTTGAGTTTCATAAAATACGCTGATTTTGCTTCAATATAGCTGAACTAGCTGTTTCCCGCGGCTCCGTCCGCGTAAATATACTATCGAGTATCCCGTAGGAACACTGTACTTTTCCGGGATAAAAAGTAGCCTATGTTCTAATCCAGAGCCTAAACTACTGCGATACCAAATTCCATCAAAACCCGTTCAGTAGTTTTGCGTGAAAGAGTAACAAACATCCATCCATATATCCATCCATCCTCACAAACTTTCACATTTATAATATTAGTAGGATGTACCTAAAGTGCTGTACTCGGAGTTCTACTGCAAGTTAGTCCTATATAGGTAACCTATTGGAGATACCAGAACCCAATTCTTGTAACTTAATCTTTCATTTTACTTTAATTGAATTACAAATGAATCGCCTAAACTGATTTTTGAAGTTTGGACCAACCAAAGTTCTAAACGGGTTTGAACTTAGTTTGGCGTTTATGAGAGTGTCATTTTGCATTTTTAACATATCGGGAGTGGATCGTAGCAGGTCATAGCAGAATCGAACTTCTGAACGTGTAAATAAAGTTTACAGCTATCAAACGCGCGGTAGTGTGTGTTAATAATTAATCTGTGGTAGCCTTTACAACATACCTGATAAAACAATATTTAAAACAGAACTCATGTTCGAGTTGGCTGGTACCGATTTCAAAATTGTGAAGATTGAATAGAGAAATAGTTAAAATTTTAGCCGAATTTAAAAGCGGAATTATTTGGAAAAAGGGTTTTATTTTATACTACTTGTGCATTTTTAAATTTCGGTTTTCATTTTTTGTTTAAAAATAATATTTTTTCTCTTTTTAGTTAAATTCATTATTATTATGCACACATTTTAAGAAAGTTATAAAAAAAAAGCTTCCGCTATTTTCCCTCTCTCGGCAAAACAAACTTAAGCGTTATTTCATACCAGTTTTCCGAGAGGCCGTGGTATTTCCCCAAATAAACATAACCGATCTGTGGACCTAATAAACAATCACCAGTGATTAGATACTATATTATTAAATAATCAATAATATGTATTGTAGCAGCCGGCGGAAAAAATGTAGCAGTAAATATATAGGGATGATGATGAACACAAATTTAATTTTAGCAATAGCTAAATTTCGGTGCACAAAACTCTGATGAGTAGCGAATAGTGAGTACCTATGTCATCATAATAATATGTTGGTGTTTCTTGTGAAGATGGTGATGATGATGATGATGATTACTGTAAGTGGTATGATGGCTTGCAGTTCTTAAAACAACACCGGATACCCCCAAACATGTATCTATAAGGAGTCAGGAGTTCTGTTCAGTACTTTTGGATCCAGGGTATACCTTGGGGCAAAATCTTACTTTCTGGTAGCAAATGCTTTGGTTATTTCAGAAAAAGTCAAAATCACCATAAGTGTCCATATAAATTTCGAGGAGTTCCCTCGATTCCTCATCGATCCCAACATCACTTTGATGTCAAAAGGACCAATCTGGGATTATACCCTTAACATATATTTTTTTTAAATTGGTCCACAGATGGCGGAGTAATCGTTGAACATACAAAAATATTAGGTCATTACATATGAAATTGGCGTTTTGTCGTACTGGCCACTTTGATCTCAATTTGATGCATTTGTGTTTCGAAAACCGTAATTCATTTGTTTTTTCCTCTTTTGGTTTTTTTCTTTGCGTCACTCTGTTTCCAAAATGGAAAACTTGAAATATCGTATTATTTTCGAGTACGAGTTCCACCGTGGCACCAGTGCTGCAGAAATGACTCGAAGGATTAATGATGTGTATGGCGGCGGTGTCGCAAAAGAAAACACAGTGCGTTTCTGGTTCCAACGTTTTCGATCTGGAAATTTCGACCCGCAGAACAAGCCCCGTGGACGGCCGGAGACCAATGTTGATAATGAAGAATTGAAGGCTATTGTGGAAGCGAATCCATCGCAAACTACGTCCGAGTTAGCTGCAGGTTAGTGATATAACTGTTAATCCACTTGACCGCCTCCTATTTTGGAAGTCAGTTAAAAATATATTAGCTTTCTGCACACCTTCCTTCGCACAAACTTTAACCGGCAAAATTTCATACTCCTCCGTACGCACAATTCTCGTAAAACTGTACTCAAAGTTTTCGCTTCACGTATTAATGTAATAATATTCTATAATTTAATTCTTTTATCTTAATCTAACTTCTAAGAAGCATTGTAAGAGAAACTCCATGTTCGTAATTCTGAAATGGAAAAGTTTTTAAAATGGAACAAGTATTTAATGTAAGTAGCATAACTTTTTAACTTTTTTATGCTATTTTAATTTTTGTATTAGACCTAAAATCATAATGGCAACTTTAACTCTAGAACTAAGTGTTTACTTTTTATGGCTTTTAAGAATTAATACACATTATGTACTAGCTTTTGCCCGCAGCTTCGCCCGCAAAAAAACTTCTATAGCTAATATACCTGCAATATAGTAATAGCGCTGAGTAAAATATATATCCCCTAAATATAATCTCCTAGATAAGGATTCATATTGTATCCATCTAAATAGCTTTTCGTCTAAATACCACATTGTATTTTGTGATTTTTTTAAACTTAGAATGGGTATAGTAACCTCCTTAAAATATAGACATAATATGACATTATGCGGTCGCGAGTCTTTTTGTAGACCTTTAGAAGAGAAACACTCCCACCATACATCATTTTCTCCAACGGGTTAGGCAGCTTATTTGATAAAAGCTTCCAAAAAGCAGGTGGTTAAACGTTCGGCTATATATTTTTTTTTCTATGTTCAACGATCACTCCGCCGTCTGAGCACCGATTTTCAAAATTCTTTTTATCCTGTACAGAGTATGATTCTAATTTGGTCCGTTTGATACCAAGGTGATGGTGGCATTCGTGAGGAATCTGGATTCCTCAGGGAACTCCTCGAAATTTATATGGACACATATAGTGACATCGACTTTTTCTGAAGACACTCAAGCATGTGCTAGTAAAAAGTAAGATTTAGAACCAAGGTATACCCTGGATCAAAAATTACTGAACAGAACTTTTGTATCCTTATAGATACATTTTTGGGGATTTCGGCGTTGTTTAAAGAACTGCAAGCATATGCTACTATGTCAATTACAGTAATCCTCATCATCACCACCATTATCACACCATACATCATCACATTATGATGATAATAAGTACTTTTCATAGTATTTTACATCAATACATATCCTTGAAAATTACTCTGCCATTTGTTTACCCATTTAGAAAATTCTTTTATTTTTGTAAAGGATATAATTCGAAATTGGTCCTTTAGTCACCAAAGTCTATAGAGATCTAATGATGGAATCCATGACTGATCGAGGAAACTCCAAATTTATAGGGACATCTATAGGGATTTGACTTTTGTGAAGTAAATAAAGCATATGCTACCAAAAAATTAAAATTTTGTGCCAAGGGTACAAAATCTTACTTCGGTAGTATATGCTCAGACTTCTTCAGAAAAAGTCAAAATTACCATAATATGTGTCCATATAAATTTCGAGGAGTTCCGTCGATTCCTCATGGATCCATTCATCAGGTCACCACTTTGATGAAATTGGGATCAATTTGGGATTATACCCTTTACATCAAACAAATAATTTTGAAAATCGGTTCACAGACGGCGGATTAATCGTCAAAAAAAATGTATATATACCTAGTCTTAAAGTAAACCGCTTCGTTACGTAACGCATTACGCATTACGGCGTCAAATAAGATATGAGTAATTTCGAATACTAATGTCAGATACGCGTAACGCAGTTACGTAGGCACTTGGATTTTTGACCAATTATTGGTCTCGGGTTTCAAACCTCGGTCAGACGAAATATTCTTATTCTTTTATAATTTTTATTTTTTTCTCGCACTACTAAAACTCCGAGCAACGGTCTTGAGACTTGGTCTCCCAAGTATTATAGTATAATAATGTTGAAAGCCGGTACATAGTACCTAGGAGACCAAGCATTGCTCGGAGTTTTACCAGTGCGCTATATAGACAACTTTTATACAACTCTTGGACATTGGCTCATGCAGTAAGTACCATGCAGCTTTTTGACTCGTAATATCCACAGAATTAAGAAGATTTTATTAATAAATAACCTTTCCTTACGTTATCATATTAATATACATAAAATTCAAGTTATAACCTGAGCTTTTCCCATGTTATACAATTTCAATATTAAAGAGTTCAACTTAGATTAGTTTAAGTTATCACTTCTGTCGGGCGACCCGAGAAGCACACATTTTTTTTATATGCTTGGAAATCAAAATTAATTACTTATAGTTTAAAAAAACTAAAAAAACAAAAAATTAAATATAATAAATTTGGATTAAGAATAGTGTAAATGAAAAATAAATGTTTATTATTGTAAAAAAGCGTGGGGTGCAGTGTCTTCACCTGTACGTTTGTTTGTATGTAACCGATTCCAGTGGATTTGATTTTGATCCACTTCAAACGGTAAGATTTCGTTTCAAGTGATTTTTAAGATATTATCAAGGTGAAGATCCTTCTGATATCTGCCAATAAAATGTTTATAACTATTGACACTATGCACCCCACGCTTTTTTACAATAATAAACATTTATTTTATTAAATTTTATTTTTTATTTTTTAGTTAGATTTTCTATAAAAGCGTGTTTTTTTAGTTTTTTAAACTATAATTTATTTCTTCTTTTTAGTACGATTTTCCAAAGAATAAACCTGGAACTGCACGCATGCGTAGTTCGCGCACTAGTTCTATCTCGTTTACTCTCATGCAAAGGATGCGGAAAGAAATTGATGAATCCTGGCGAATTTAATCAGGATAATCGGATATTTTAATCGAATTATAGCATTGTCATCGGTCTTTGACAGGTGTGCAAAGTTTGAATTAAATCTGATCGTTCAAATTAGGACAAAATCGAGCCCAAGGGAGTCGGTTACAAACAAACAAACAAGCAAGCAAGTAAGCAAGCAAATATACAGGTGAAACTAATTAAAGCGTTATAAAAAGATAAATACACACCTTTTTTACAGATATACAATAGTGTTATCTGTCATAACATTTACTTTTTTTTTCTATCTAAGCTCTATTCAAGAGTCAAAAGAACCCTTACCAATTTCAAACTTACAAATTATAGGAATTATTATTTATGGGCGAATTCGGACCACAGGGTGACCTCTACTTTAGCATAATATTATGAAATATAATCTTACATACAACACGTAAACAGATGAACAATATCTCTGTTACCGATTACGCATAATCTAATCCGAATTATCGAACTACGATAAAATATTTACACAACAGATAACATAAACAACATAACAAAGACAACAACAAGTTGCTGTCTTTGTCTGATGCGTTGGAAAAGTCACTTGACAGACAAAGACAGCGACGTTGTTTAATTTACCCGTGGTGTTAACATTTTTTTAGTAAGGTGGATTGAATTTTCAACAAACTATTAGGTCCTTACATATGAAATTGGCGTTTTGTAAAGGAGGAACCTAAAGTCGATTTTGTGTACATTATATATTTATTTAATCAAAGTATATACCATTACTATCTATGCACTTTTGCCATCGACCACCATTCGAACAGGAATCAATAAAACCTTTGAAGGCGCTTTGGACTGCCCCATTGGAGTTGAATTTTTTCCCTTGCAAGAAATTATCCAAATTTCGAAAAAAATGATAATCTGTTGGAGCAAGGTCCGGGGAGTACGATGGATGTCTTAAGGCTCCCACAGACGAGAGGCCGATCGTTTCAGTTAGGACTCACGTCAGTTCGGCCTGAACGGATTCGAGCACTTACACGGAGAAAATCGCATCCGACCGAACTGACGTCAGTTTGACCCTTAGATTAATAATGCCTAGATAGTCTTCAAACAAACGCATCGTACAAAGTGAAGCAAGCAACAGATAGATGTAGGCGTAAGCATTACACAAACAAAACTTTAAAGTTGTGGAGTGTATACTCTTAAAATTGGAATTATTGTATTTGTTTTTCTTAATATCGTGAGATATAAAAATATAACTTATATTTCATTTTAAACCATCTAAACACAATTTGTGAACTTTATTTATATTAAACTGGTATTAAGGAACATATTAAGGATTATCTTAATACTGGCAATACATTAAATTGATAGTCAAAAAAATCAGAAAATATTATAAAACTTTGTCTTAGTTGCAACTATTAGTTAGCCATGAAAATTTTGAAATAAATTTATTATTACTAGTAACACTTTCACAATTATTCACAATAGGCTAGCAAGATGGCGACATAATATGATTTTATTTTTAAATGTTTTAAATATTTGACTTAATACAAGTCAAATTGTTCGGACATAACATTTCATAATTACATATGAAATGTTTTAATAGCCGGAGATGTATGCACTTGCGCTTGACCTTGACATCTGGACGGTTCGTTGGAACAAACTGAGCCGATATGCCTCAGTATGATTTACTTCACTTTTCATGCGCGTACCCGGTGTCTAGGCGTATTAATCTAAGGTTCGGCATGAACGACGATTCGTACCATACACGGAAAATTGCCGCGAGCTTCGGTCGTGTTTTTAGGGTTCCGTAATACTTTAAGGAACCCTTATAATTTCACTCTGCCGTCTGTCTGTCTGTCCGCCGCTCTCCTAGCTTCTGTAATAACTTTATGACAATAACTTTTGTAGTAATTCAAAGAAAACCTATTGCGCGTTGATAGTTACGGAACCCTCTTTAGACATGTCGTGACATGCTCTTGGTCAGTTTAGGCTATTATTTCATTTATTAATTGTATTTTGCTGCAATTGTATTCACGCTATCGACGAAACCGAATTATTGTGTCATACATTTTACCAGTAATATCGTATAGAAATAATTTCTCTTTGTTTTATAGTAATAGTCTTTAGATTTTATCAACCATAGTGGCTCTAAAGTTTTAAATACTTCAATGAACTTTAATAAATTTCTTTAGACCACGTGCTATTTTTAGGGTTCCGTACCCAAAGGGTAAAAACGGGACCCTATTAGTGAGACTTTGCTGTTCGTCCGTCTGTCGCCAGGCTGTATCTTCTTTTTCCTTTAACCTTCTTATACCGTGATATCTCGACAGTTAAAAATTTCACAAATGTATGATGTAGGTATTATTATAACAAATGTATGATGTAGCTATTGCCGTTATAACAACAAATACTAAAAACAGAATAAAATAAAAATTTGAGGTTCACATACAACAATCGTAATTTTTTCCGTTTTGTACGGGACTCATCTTGCCGACTCGCTGACCGGTTTTATTTTACACTCGAATTTTATTACCGTTCAGTCCAATTTTATTGCCGTTCAGTCCATCCGTACAGGTCAGAATTAATGTTGCCAACTTAGTTAGTTAGTAGGAATTTAGTTTCTAGTAGTGGTTTTGTAGAAAATAGCTAAACAGTAATCATAATATGCAAAATGGCCTGCTACTATGTGCTATTGAGACACCTTATCATAAGTAAGTCGCTTAAAACTACTGATTTAATTTCTTTATACGTAATATTTCCTAATATTTTTTTTTAATTTAACGGTTAAATATTAAAACTGAAAATGTATGTATGTTTGTAAACACAAAATCCCTAAAAAACCATAGGGATTCCTAAGTTTAGTAGCTTTTTTATAGTTATCGGTAATCTTTTAGTAGTTTTTAGTAGAAAACGACGCGAGTTTAGTAGTTTCGCAAAAACAGAGTTGGCAACACGAATCGCTTCAGTCAATACTGCCGTCTGATGCGATCTCGAAATTGCACACAGACGATACGATTTTGAATCCGTTCAGGCCGAACTGAAGAAAAACAGACCGTGTATGGGGCCCCGTAGACATACCAATTGAAGCTCCTCTAATTTGGTAGCCGTCTAGCGTTGTCCTGAAGTAGCAGTGGCCCAGAGCGAATGACCAACCTCGGATGTTTAGCAGCTAGCTTTTCCATCATGATTTTCAGTTGCTGGAAATAGACATCTGCAGTAATCGTGTGGCCAGATTTAAGAAAGCTGTGGTGAACGACACCGGCACTAGTCCACCAAACGCTCACAAGTATTTTTTTAGAGTCAATTTTAGCTTGGGGCAGGCTTTGGCTGATTCGCCAGGGTTCAGCCATTGCGATGAGCGTTTCCGATCCACTTTTCATTACAGGTAATGATTCGATTTAAAATCCCTTCATTATTGTGCCGGTTGAGTAATGTAACGCAGCAGTCGACGCGCGTTTGTCGGTTTGTTGCACTCAATTGATGACTTTTCAAGCTTTTTCACCTTCCCAATTTGCTTCAAGTGGATTAAAACAGTTTTATCACTAACACCGCAGCCTGCAGCTATCTCGGACGTTGTTTGCGATGGATCCGATTCCACAATAGCCTTCAATTCTTCATTATCAACTTTGGCCTCCGGCCGTCCACGGAGCTTGTTCTGCATGTCGAAATTTCCAGAACGAAAACGTTGGAACCAAAAACGCACTGTGTTTTCTTTTGCAACCGCCACCATACACACCACTAATCCTTCGAGCTGTTTCTGCAGCACTGGTGCCACGGTGGAACTCGTACTCCAAAATAATACGATATTTCAAGTTTTCCATTTCGTAAACAGAGTGAGGCAAAGTAAAAACCAAAAGAGGAAAAAACAATTGAATTATGGTTTTCGAAACACAAATGCATGAGTAAATAGCGGTATAAATTTGAAATTGGAATTCCTAAACAAAAAAGATATATTTGAGATCAAAGTAGCTAGTGCGACAAAACGCCAATTTCATATGTAAGGACCTAATATTTAAACAGTAAACAAACTAACGAGAAAAAATCACATAAAAAATTATCAAAACCGTACAAAACAGCAATAACTCAGTAGCACATCAGCACAGATTAAAGAAAGACGAACAGATAAACAGCTACATAGTTAGCTTTCGATTTGATTGCACTACCAAATTATACGGTGTGTCCACGATTGTGTGGGGAAAAATTGTGGACCGCTAAGGGGACGTCAAATTTTCAAATTTGGATAGATTTGGATCGTTCTATGAAAGCTGTACTTCTCTATACATAAGTATATTTTCTAATCTGTGACATCAGCAAATGCAGGTAAGGCTAAATTTATACTAGCGTAGAGTCGAAGCGCAGTGAAGCAACAGAATTTCATGCTAGCTTTGCTCATTCGTCCCAAAGCACGGCTCTACCATGACAATATAAAACAAGATTGTTTAAAATTCAATTTTTCGAAGATTTTGCAATTTTTAAACTAAGTACTTGTGGTATTATAAGTAAGAATGTGTGCTATGTGATGTATTAACCGACTTCTTTTTGTTCCCATTACCGCGCCTGTACATTATGTTAAGAAAAATGCAATTAGCGAACTGTAAGCTATATCGGGCTATCGTTAGATATATCAAGTGATCCGTAGTGAATTTAAGTACCTATAAAATTGCAGGCTCAGACTAGCGCCAAACTTAGTGCGGGAGGCCGCGCTTAGAATATTCTGAAAGTTTTTATTCTGAAAAACATTGTGTAGGCTAGATCTTGACATACAGATATGAAACAGATTTTTAAAATCGAAGAACAATGTTCTTGATTTAGTGTAGAAATAATAATACTAATGTTTTTTTTTAAATAATAGATACTTGAGAATATTATAGAACAGTTTCTCAAAATTAGTCATCATATCTATAATTGCAGTCATCGTTGTTTCGGCCATACGATTTTCATTGCCAGACAAATACAAACCTATAGTTTTCAACTGCAACAGGTCATTGTAGAAGTCGGCATTCACCGACTAGAAATTTTTTCAAGATTTTCAACCAGACCCCGTTTTATAATTCATTGATGAAGTCAATGTCAAAATGTGAAAAAATCGCTTCACTTTTTTTGTATCATTTATTCCAGCTAGCAGGCAGGAGGCAACAGGCTCCTGTACTAGTATTTCATAAATCATAGCCGTCGATAGCGATCTCTGGGCCAGCCATACCGCCGCCGATCTTATCTCTCTAACTATGTCTGATTATGGAAACGACCTTATAATATTTATTTACAGCTATTTGTATGAGATAGGGATGTCCAAAACTCATCAGGCTCATCAGGTAAACTCCTAAAAACGCTACTGGAGCACGTCAGTTCACGCCGTGACGAAACACGGCGCGGCATTTTTGTCATAGCGCTTCAAAATTGAACTTTATGTATTACACATGAGATACACGATTCATTGCAAGAATTCGAGTTCCGAGCTCCGCAGTGCGGCGCCGCTCATGTACGGGAAGTACTTTTAACTTTTACTTATACTTAATACTTTTTATACTATACATAGGTTTCAACATTTTATTATACAATACATAATATACCTACTGATCGTTTTGGTCTTGAATCTGGATATCTAGAATTTTGCAATAATTTATACAAACATGTATATCAATTTGTGATCCTCTCGAAGTATGCATATTTTGTTATTAAATCTACGCTGTTTTATTCATTTTTAAAGTTCCGTTCCCAAGGGGTAAAAACGGGACCCTATTTATAAGACCCCGCGGCCCGTCCGTCCGTATGTCTGTCTGTCTGTCTGTCTGTATCTCATGAACCGTCATAGCTGGTTAGACAGTTGAAATTTTCACAGATGATGTAATTCTGTTGTCGGTACAACAAAAGAATAAAATTAATATTTAAGCGGGGCTCCCATACAAGACACGTGTTTTTTTGCTGTTTTGTACGGAACCCTTCTTGCGCGTGTCCGACAAGCACTTGGCCTGTTTTTTCTTTATTAAAGTTTCTGTTTAACAATGCTTAGAAATACCTGAAACTACCATATGGCAAGTGGCAGCCCTAATGAGTTGAGTAAGAACTGATGGAAAGGTCATTTTGTTAAAATTTCATAAGAACAAGTGTTCTGAACTATAAATGAATTTTAACCCTCGACGAAAACAGAGGGGTGTTTCTACACAAATAAATAAAATTGAAGTGTCTGTTTGTAATTTTAAATGAACGGCTGTTAAATTTCAAACTTATTATAGTTTATCTTATGTAGTGCATATGAAACTATATACGGTACTTACAATAAAAATCTATTTTGTTAAGTTTTTGTCTGTCCGTCTGTCTGTCTGTCTGTTTGTTCCGGCTAATCTTTGAAACGGCTGGACCGATTTTCACTGGACTTTCACTGGTAGATAGCTGTCGTTGTAAGGCTATTGTATCTTAGTGTTCCGTTTAAAAAATAGGGTTCCGTTTCCGTTAGTTCTACGCAAACGAATTAGCGGGTGCCAGCTAGTGACTTACAAGTTTGACGTATCTGTCTGTGCGTCTGTCCAGGGCATCTCAAAGCCCAAACGGATAAAACGATTTTTCATTCATTCAGCATCATTCAGAGCATTCAAACAAAGAAAACTAGATAGTTTTCTTTGTTTGAATGCTGACTTGATCAAGAGTGTTACATTTGCTATAATTTATCATCATCAGCTCGCTCACTGCTTGATTGCTTTTTTATTGTATTTAGTGTTTCCGTTTACGCTGCGTCTTGTTGCAGGAAAGCTCTACGAAAAAAATACTTTCATAATAAATTAAATTAGTTGACTTTTGGCGATAAATATTTTTGCGACATGAAAAAATAAAAAAAAATAAGTGTTTTTTTTTTCTACCGATCATTTACTTTTTTGTCGCCGTTATAAGCAGTGTCCGGGCAGTTACAACTTTAAATAGACCTTAAAACATTTAAATATTAGGATCAGCTCATACCGAGACACGCACGACGCGGCGCTACATCTTTATAGCGGTTCAAAATAAAACCTTATCCACTTCACAAGTAGATACACGTTTCAACGCAACAGCGCGAGCGGCGCGGGTGCGTCGCGCTACACAGCGCGGTGCAGCTGGGAATTCGAACTCTTGCAATGCTACTATGCGTGTAACTTGGGTGACGAATAGTTGGGTAACTCGTATCTTCTCATAATAAGCGGGTCGGGATTCAAACACACAACCTCCTAAGTCCTACAACAAACGGTGCAACAAATAACAATAAGTACAGCCTGTACAGGGATCCTTAACAGTTTCAAATAATTCTATTGTGAAGTCAATGGCTGTAATTATAGTTCTATTGTTATTTTAACTACACATAAAGATGTCATACCAAAGGTTAATTACTTCCTCAGTATTTCAGATGTAATGTCAGTAATATAACATCTTACACTCGTCAGACAATCATAATATAGCAAAACATAAAATATAGCAATAAGTAAGGTCCCGACTATACGATTCGGAATCCGTAAGGCCGGGGAAAAATCAGAGCACACACAACAGGGCTGTGAGCAAAACAACACAATAGGGCTGAAAATCGAACACACAAGTGTCGGTTCAAATGTCATTGTCATAAATGACAGCTTGACACTCGACACTTTGATTTTACATCTCCATTTATGTATTAGCGCAGTTCTATTTTCAATCCTGTAAATTTTCTCGGGCCCGCCGGATTCCGGGTCATATTATAGTCCCAGCCTAAGACTCGACTCTCAAAAGTGTCCAGTAACCTATCTGGCATTTTATAACCGTCTATATTTTTAACGTTTATTGATTGTCCAGCCTTTACCAAAAAAAAACCAACACCGTTTTTACGTTTGCTATAAAAATTTGGCTCCAAAAATTTAAAAATGCATACTCGTAACTAAATTTAACCGCGAAATATTTGTGAGGAAACATTAATTTATTGTCCAACATTTATTTGACATTGCGCAGAGCAAACGTTATTACTTATTGACGTAAATTATACAGAATGTTTTGTAGAACGTAGTCAATCCGTGAAATGTAGATTCGGGGGGAGAAGACAAATCGTTTGAACCCCCCTTACCTACCTATACACCTGTATAAGTAGGTAATTGTAAAATAGGCAATATTATATTATACTCACGGGAGTATAATATAATACAGGGCAAATAAAAGGTTTTCTTATGAAAGCAGCTTATTTCAGCCTGGGGTTTTAATTCAAACGCAATCTACGTTGGGATTTGTGCTATATTTACTTCTATAGAATTCTGACTCCATGGCTGTAGACTGTAAAGATTTCGCAATGAAATGCCTTCACCTAAGTTGCCATTTTATGATAATACACGGCACGACACTTCTAGCTATACCGCACTAGAGCGACACCTCAGCGACACTATGCGGCAAAATTTGCTCAGTATTTCGGCAACGTCTGAGCATGATGGAAGCTTTCCCACCAAAATAAACTTGATACATAATATGACTTATGGTGGGTGTGTTCCGTAATATAACCCAGCGTACTGGCCAGTGCTAATGACGTCAATAATTGACGCCATACTGTTTATTAGTTCCGAAATATTAACGTCCACGTAAAAACTTGATAAATTAACATAATAAATAATTGGTGATATTGTTGAGATATCGTTATTGCGAATTAATAATACAATAAAATTATTCCAATTTGCGGTGTTACATTTCGGAATACACTCTATTTGTCAAGTTGTTGAAATGAGAAAGGTCGCGCGGCGCGGCGCGGCGGGCGCGTCAAAGTAGGTGAGTTGGTCAACTTTGTCGCGTAGTGCCGCTTCACGTAGTTCCGTAGTGCGTTGTATCTCATACAATTTCATACAAAGAATATTTCGCCGTGTCGTGTCACATAGTTCCGCTGCCGCGTAGTTACGCCTAGTGCGGTGATGCGGGGGTCTAAAAAGATCACTTTAGGAGTTTCATATTATGTTTCATATATTTTTTTCCATACAAAAATCGTGAAATTGTAAAATGGCTACACCTGATTCACCTGATTTCATTACATTAGAAAACATCAAATTTGACAGCTTTCAATAGAAATGCGTAAAATGGCGCACATAATATGAGTTGAAAAAAAATATATGAATATTAATATGAAACACTTAAAGTGGCCTTTTTAGACCCCGCGGTGTCACCTTTACTCGTAATTAAGAAGTAAGTAGTAAGTACCTACCTTACCTACCATATCATATATTCATATAGATAATATTATTTTGGACATTTTTATTTTTCTCTTATAATTTTTACCATGGAATTAAATAGTCCATGGTAAAAATGATTATCATATTTGCACTTTAATGTACAATATCGCCGAAGCTCCTGCTTGACCAGTTTCTAAATATTTTCCTTTGCACTTATAGATCATCTCAAAATGTAAACATAAAGAAAGTGATCGCATCGAGTGCAGACATGGTTGAAGTCCGTATTTACACGTGAGTATGTGTGCGTGCGCAGGATTCATCGGCGGTGTTAACCGATTTTGATGTTATGTATGGTCGAGCGGCAACCTGTTCAATAGTACCCAAATCCCAAAGACCCTGCATTTAAGTGTTTATTGTTTTTAAGTACCAGATAGTGAATAATCCAAATCGCAACTATGCGATTTGGATTATTCACTATCTGGTACTTTGGTGGCCAAATTAACGAGCGTTATAACTGTTGTATGTTACTGATAAGCGCCGAGATAGGAAGCTGAGTGATAACATCAATTTCTTTTCAGTGTCACACTCGCAAGAATGAAAAGACAGCAAGTTGAGCAGCTGACTACTGACTTATGAGGAGAGGACTAAAGTAATTTCAATTATCTAACTTATAACCATAGACTTATAATATGTAACTAGCTTTTGCCCGCGGCATCGCTCGCATGAGATTGGGTTTAATGGGTAATTGTAATGTGTATGAAATTCTTAAAGTGACTAACGTATTTAATTTGATAAGGATTAATATTGTAGCTTCTGAAAATATCACGTTATTTTCAGAATCAGAAGAAGTTGTGATCATTTTTTTATACATAGAATGGGTTATAATGGGTTAAATGGCTTTAAAATTATGGTTAAGATGCATTATTTGACTATTTGTAGTCAGCTAAATCAATAATTCTTTTTTTTTTTTTTTTTTTTTTTTTTTTTTATTATTGTTTATTATTTTCTGTATTAAGCCTATAAAGTTTAATAAAAATTATTTGTGTATCCGTGTAATATATATTATGTATTACACTATATATATATATTGTTTAAACGCATGTATAATTTTTTTTTTTTTGTATTTTATTGTGTTCTTTTTAACTGCTCATGCACGCCAAATTTTTTCCTATTATTTCCTATACCCGCGGTTGCCTGGAAGAGATTGCTACCTAGTAATAAGGCCGCCATTGTGTTACCTGGGTGGTTCTTCAAAATTTGGTTAACTTGGTGTTAGTAGCAATTTTCACATATTTGTATCTATTTTATTCAACATTTGAATTTCCTAAGTGATAATGTAAAGTCCATGTCATTTGTTCACTCACTTTTATATATATCACTTTTTTATTTATTTTCGAAAATCGCTTCATCCTACTCCAAATATCAGTCCCTAGCCATGTAAGATCTCCCAAATTCATCAAGCATTTAATTGTTTTTCTAATCGTATATTAATACTTTGATTTAACTCGACTTAAACACGTTTACTATTACATTAATAACCTGTCAATGCTAATTACTTTTTAATAACAATATTTATTATCTATTTATTTCAAATCAAAAAATGTAAACGTTAAAAAATGTCAGTCCCTAGCTCTTTGTGAAATTCAAAAATACGCGCCATCTAACCATAAGGTGCATTTTATAACTTGCCTAAGCTAAAGCATCGGTGTGAAGTTAGTTGTAAACGCGACCGATGCCGCGACAGCCATCTTGTTGTTAGTGCGGTCGCCGACTTTGTCTCGGATACACGTGCTGTGCCAGTCAAACTCTCAGGCCCTAGGTAAGTCGTTTCAAAGATAATTAATTAATTGTAGATTTTATTATTTATTGTAAATTTAACCCTTGTCTGCCTTGTTATTTTGATCACCTGCTGGTTTTGATGTTAGTTTAAATTATGAGGTTATGTTTGATTTTGCTTTAATTAGTCAGTCCCTAGACCGTCAGGCCCTCGTCGTAAAAGTGGCTAGGGACTGACGCCACACCTAGGGACTGACGGTCATACTGCGTGATCCGTGGTTTTAATAATAAAATTTGTGTATTTGTTGTAGAATATGGCGCCTAGAAATAAAACATTACTATCCAAAGAGGAACTCGCAAAAAAAAAGTCTGAACAGGCAAAAAAACGCTTGGAAAAAATTAAAAATGATCCTGTTTTGCTGGCAGAGTACAAAGAAAAATAACGGCAGAAGTATCTGAAGAAAAAAGAAAAAGGACAAAGAAAATGTGTCAAGGACATGACACAACGTGAGCACAGAAGAGCTCGAAAAAGATGGATAGGCTACTCATCAGATTATAGAAAAAAAACAAAAGATTCGTGCGAGTGTTAATAAATACATGAACCAAAATACGCCGCCATCATCGGATGAGGACAATATTCCTCAAGTTCCTGTCATAAGCAATAGAAGAAGAGTGGAAGCTAGAAGAAGGAGTAATATTCAACGAAAAAAGAGAAATAGTATACTGAAAAGGAAGGACTTACTGATTGATAATTTCAGGAAAAAGCTTGCCAGCGCACAACAAAGAAACCGAAGACTGAAACGTAGTATGACGAAAAATAAGAAACAATTTACACTAAAAAGTAAAATTGAAGCCATGATCAACGGCCCTAATCAAAAAGCAGAATTGGTAAAAAAAGCATTATTTGTCGAAGTTATCCAGACTCAACTTTTAGATAAAAAGATTGATTCACAACAGAACCAAACCTCCTCCCTAAAAACCATTTTGTCTAGCCCAGTGACACATAAATATAAGATATGGAGACTTGGAAATAAAGCTATTACATACAAAAAGATGGGATTTAATCGTACAAAATATGATGCTAAGAGCAACAAAAAGAGAGTTGAACAAATCATTCAAAGATTTTATGAAGATGATAACAATAGTCGGTGCGCGGCAGGAAAAAAGGAATGCATAACTCGCAAAAAAATAAAAAAGCAAAAAAGATATCTACTGGATTCTTTAAAAAATTTGTATAAAAAATTCCTTAAAACGAACTTGATGACAATTGGGTACGCGGAGTTCTGTAAATTTTCATTTTGGGTCGTTGTGCCTAAGCTTACAGACCGTGACACCTGTGCCTGTGTTATTCATGAAAATATCAATTTAAAATTAGAAGCCTTAAAAAATTCGAACATTCTTAACTTTGCATCTTATCAAACTGCCCTGGTAACACTTTGATGTGATCGTTATTCAGAAAATTGCTTAGCGAGAACTTGCAAGAACAGCTTAATGAAGATTTTGCCATACATGGAGTTTGATAATAGTAAGGAAATTGCAGTTAAACAATGGAAGCAAGGCAAGGAATTGATCATGGATCTAAAAACTAAACAGAATCGATACGTCACAAAGTATAGGAAGGAGATCTACAGCTTAAAACCTCGTGATTTCATAACGCAACTAGAAGAGATTGATCTACCAAAATTGTTTCAACACGAACAGAACATCGTTCATCAATATCAAACTTTGAAATCTTTGAAAGAGTCGCTAACAGAAAAGGATGCAATAATCCACATGGACTTTTCGGAAAATTATACAACTAAATGCAACCATGAAATCCAATCCTATCATTTCGGTGGCTCCCGGACTCAAATATCGCTACATACTGTGGTAGTTTACACAAAGAATAATATAACTTCTCACTGCACTGTATCGTTAAATTTATCTCACAACGCAGGTGCCATTTGGGCACATTTACAGCCTGTGTTGAGAACGTTGCCTCTTTCAGTAGAAAACCTGCATTTCTTGAGTGACGGTCCTGTGACCCAATATGACAACAATAAACAAGACAATGTTTTATATTTTGGGCTGCAAAATTCAGGAATTCTATCCACTCGTCATGAATTACACGTGGAATTTCCACGAGGCGGGACATGGAAAAGGAGCACCAGATGGAATTGGAGCGACTTACAAACGTAGTGCGGACCAACTCATAGCTCACAAAGGTGACATCACAAACTTATACGACTTTGTAGCTGTCCTCCGAGAAAGATGTCCCAATATACAGATTTCTGTTATCGAAAATGCTGAAATAGAATTAGTCAACAGAATGATAAAGGAGCATGAGAAAAAGCAGAAACCTCTTAAAGGCACTCTGTTAGTGCACCAAGTCTCGGGTAATATTTATAGTCCGAATAAACTGGTCTTGAAGTCATTAAGTTGCTTCTGTGCTGATGTTGGATGTAAGCATTATTAGCAGTAATTTAGGGAGTTTAACGTACCAAAGCGATAAAACGCCGCTTCAAATTGCAGATGTTTTCACGGATTCTTTTCACGGATTCTTCATTGAGAAGTCAAATTGTAAGAGTGGAGAATGTCTATAGTTCCGATGCCAAAATAACCTATGGAATACCTCAGGGAAGCACCCTCGGGCCTACTCTTTTCTTAGTTTACGTGAACGAATTGTGTAATCTTAATATGGCCAGTGGAAATATCCTCGCATTTGCGGATGATACCGTCTTAATATTTAAAGGATCATCATGGCCGGATGTTGAAATATATGCAGAGGAAGGTCTCAGAATAGTAACAAAATGGCTAGATCAAAACTTACTAACTATTAATATACCTAAAACAAAATATATTTGCTTTAGGATTACTGCTGCTTCGAATCCACCAACCAATTTCAAAATTAAAGCCCACTCCTCCATCTGTATTTCGGAACGTGACTGTGACTGTGCTACCGTATTGCAAACAGACAGTCATAAATACCTAGGCATTATAATAGACAAACACCTAAATTGGCGTCCACATATTATGGCATTGGGCAAGCGATTACGTAAGCTTTTACCTATATTCAGAAATCTTCGGGATGCTGCTGATTTCTCTCTTATAAAAAACGTCTATATTGCCCTTTGCCAATCGCTTTTGACATATTGTGTTACCGTATGGGGTGGAGCCGCTGCCAGTCACCTCTTGGAGCTAGAACGAGCCCAACGAGCAATTATTAAGGTTATGACCCATAAGCCCAGGAAATATTCTACAGAATTACTCTATCGTGAGACCCAACTTCTGACTGTGCGGCAATTATTTATGCAGAACGCAGTGGTCCGACACCATAAATATGTAGACCTCATACAATTACCACTACATAAAAGACGCATTAGGACTCCGACTACTTCAATTAACACAATGTTTGCAAGACGTCAATTAATTTATATGGGCCCCTATCTATACAGATATTTCAACGATCACAATGAAATCGTGAAATTGAATAAATCTCGCCTTAAATTGTCAATAAAACAATCTCTTCTGTCACTTAATTATTTACAAACTGAAAATATCTTATCTAAATTAACGTAGGCAATTTTGAATAAAAACCATTCTAACACTTACACTAATAAATCTTACATCACTAATCTAGCAACACTGTATACTTTCACTTTAGTTTTAACAAAAAGTAAATACATGTTTACATAACACAACACTACTTAATATATGTATAAAACATCTACTTCAAATTATTATATTATGAGCTGATGCGAGCAGCTTATAACTTGGACCACAAGCAAAATCTCGATAAACAACTGTCCCTGCAAATGTCTACAAACTAATTTGTACTTACCCTCATATTTTTTAATATTTTTTATATTTCATTAGTCATCTTACATCTTACGTGTAATTGTTGAATATTATGTTACGTAAATCTTTGTGAAATGTATTAATTTAGAAACATTGTGTCCACTGTATGGGGTGGAGGGTTGATAGTCTGAGACACAGGAACTCCTAGTTCAGGCATCAACCCACCTAAACTCTTACTGTATAACTGTTTTAATTAGTGTTCTTCTACTTTATGAAGGTGAGAAATAAATGATTATTATGATTATTATTATTATTCTGAAGATAATGTGCCATTAGCTAGCATAAACCAGATAGCGCAGGAAAAGGCTAAAACAAGGTATGGCAGCGGAGATTATGTTCTAGTCAAGTTAATTATGAAGAGAAAAGAATATCGATACGCCGCGATTTGCTCAAAATATGATGATGAAGATGAAGAACTGACAGTTACATTCCTTAAAGTTTGCAATGATAATGGCACAGAATTTCAAATAAATGAGAATGATATCGCTGACGTACCTTACGAAGATATTTTAGAAAAACTGCCAGTTCCTAACCAAATTATCAAGAGTGGAACAGTATTTTACAAATTTAAGAAACCTGTTAACGTTTACGAAAAGTAAACAAATAGTCAAAAAGATTACATAGTATTTATGATTTCTAAAAGAAGACTCAATATTATGTTCAAATTATAACTTTGTTACCTTACTTAGAAAGTTGATTTTTTTTAAATTATGTTAATTAGATACTTAAAGATTATTAGTTTGTAAGTACTAAAAAAGACTATTAGTTTGTAAGTACTGAACTCAAAGTACAGTTTAATTGTAAGAAAAAATGTACCTGCCTAATGAGAGAAAGCCTATTTTTAAGTTTCTTTAAGTTCTTACGTTTGTTTACTAAAAATAGGTAGGTAATAAATTTCACTGATATTAAAACATCTTGTAATGTAACTGTTTATGAAAAAATTGATTGTCTACCTCAATATGTAATATTGAATACTTTTGAGACTGAAACTAATTAGTAATTTTGCAATAAAAATGTGATTAAACAAAACTAACCGTGTTTGGCGTCAGTCCCTATCATGTCTCGTCAGTCCCTAGAAAACAGATTTCAAAAAAACTTCAATATCTCTTAAAATACTTATTAAAGTGACTGGCCATTTTAGTAGTAACAATGTAGATATTATACCTACAGTATAGAATTAGAATTTCATTGGTAACCGTCTAAAAATACCTTTGTCATAATTAGGCCACAATTTAACCAAATTTTGAAGAACCACCCACCTGCGTAAATAATTTACACAGGTAAAAAAATATAAAAGAAAAGAGGTAAAAAAATACAATAATTGTATTTTTTTACCTCTTTTCTTTTATATTTTTTTTATTTTGTTTATGTTGTGTGCACAAATAAAGAATATTTCATTATAAGTAAGCTATCCTTAAAAGATACACCTATAAAAGATAAATAATCCCACTATACAAAAAGTATTAAATTTCAAATACTTCTCTGGATTCATAGCGCTGAAAATACAATTCGGTTTATTCGACTATTTGACATGATTTAAAGGTCCTAAAAATATGGTATATTTTTAGTTTGTTGGGGGCCTGGGGGTGGAGAGTTAACTAACTCCCCCTACAACTAACTAACAACCCCTAAAAAAACAAAAATATTATAAAACAAAAATTCTTAAAGGCCTTCTAAGAACCAAACAAAATATACACAGAGATATTAATAGTAATAAGTTAGTCAGGTTGTAGGTACTTTGAAGTAAATATAACATTACATTTTAAATGTCACAGTAATCTTATCAGAAATAGCTAAAACATGTTCAGTGTTCACACTTTCCCTGTTAATCATTTATCTAAACATGAAAACTATCTTCTATAGTCTAGGATCTACAATCTACATACATACATATATTCCACATTATCACGGCAGGTATCTGTAAAATCGTTTTAAGTTCAAATAGCTTTGCCGCCTTAAAATTTATAATCCGTACCTCGCCCAAAGAGGCACATTCACTGACGCTGGGGATAGTAATATGATCCGGATTCCTGTATGCCAGGGAAAATTCAGAGCATTGAAAATAGAACTCTGCGCTAATACAATCGAGCTGAAAATTGAACACACTAGTATCGAGTCAAATGTCAATGTCATATTATATGGTACTTGACACTTCTATTTTCAACTCTATTGTATTAGCGCAGAGTTCTATTAACAGTGTTTTGAATTTTCCCGGGCCCGCCGGATTCCGAATCATATAGTCCCAGCCTAAGTAGCAAGTACAAGTATTATAGTAAACTATAAGTAAACAAGTATTAGATTGGAAAGAAACTTGAAAAACAGAATACTGGTGCAAACTTAAAATTTCTAAAACTTTATATTTCCTACTTCCTATGGAAATGACAACTAACAGTATCGATAATACCTACTCGATATATATATTATTTTATTCATAAATATAGAACATACCTACATTTTCATAAGTCATTTGCCAAAAACTTTTTAGAAGTAGCGAAATCACGAAATTGCGAAAGTAAAGTGCACCACCCTGATATTTCCTATCATGAAATTTGGAGAAGATAGAAAAGGATGTTTTCCATTAATAGGAGACGACGTCTCAAGTCTCAACGCTATCAATTAACACTTTTAGGCTAAACAGCCATGGCCTTAAATTACCTACTTAGATCTCTACGCGAGGGCTAAACCTAGAGTTATGCTTCAATTATGCCCGTATAGAAGCTGTAATTATAATAGCTATGTGAAATGGTATTAAGGTGTCACTGATAAGGATGACGAGTGTTATCAGTGTCGTCGCTATCAATTATCAACTCTAGCACGTTGTGCTACGGGCGATAATTACCCAAACACGCCCAGGGGCACATGCCCTTGCCGCGACTGTAAATTTCAATGTTGAGTTGAATGCTCGTTTTCGAAGATTGTTATCGAAAACATTATGTAGGTTCAACGAAATGAGAAAACAGACGAAAGAAACTATACTAAATTGTTTAACTCTCACTCTAGCCAGGTTGCCAGTCAAGTAAAGCCAGAGACAAGATGCATTCGATAGTTTCGACGGCGAAGTTCGAAAACAAAATGTATGGGATTTGACTTAATATAAGCGACATGTCACTTAGCGATGACGTATGTCAAATCCCATATATTTTTGATTTCGAACTTCGCCGTCGATATTATCGAATGCATCTTGACTACAGGCCCTGGAGCAAAAACCGGTGTTTTATCACCTAAATAGCTGCCCATTCGTCACCTGGAATAAAAGTATATCAAAACTACGTATAATATTTTCAAAGCAAGCTGATAAAACTTGTTAAAATAGTTTAAAAAGTTTGAAATTTTAAAAGATTTGTACTTAGTTTTGCAGGCCAGTGTTATACTCTATTGTAAGGTATATAGGTCGAGCAAACTATTAAATTCTAATCATTGTTTTGGGCAAAAAGCCTCATTTCCTTTGAAGTCGGAGTCGTTTGATTTAAATCTTAGGCACCAGCTTACTAAAGCATTATTCAGGATTACATACAAAAAAAAAATTACAAAAAAAGTAGAAATTTGTAGTGCCGGCAACTAAAAAACCACCACAAGATGTTTTTTGATGATTTTTCGATTTTTTTTAAAGCTTTGTATTTTTTGAGACACATTACTTGGATTTTTTTTTAATTTGTCTGATAACTATTGTAACTTGGCCTATCACGGGTTTACGGTTTACGTCGATTTACGGGACATCCTGTATATAATATTTGTTTTATTATTTAGATAATTAACTTTTTGTTAACATTCAATTTTTAGGATTCCGTAATACTCAATAAACCTTTAGTTTCGCTCTGCCCGTCCGTTTTTCTGTCTCTCTATCCGCTCTTCTAGCTTCTGTAATTATGAATACAAATTGATGAAATTTGGTATAGTTATATATTGTATCTAGATCTCGGTTTTGGTATCATAAAAAATTAATAATTTTATATATTTTAGGGGTGTGGTCTTTTAAAATAAAGCATGGCTTCATACATAACTTTTGCAAAGTAAACCATTTTCGAATAATCGGCCTCAAAAGTGACCTCCTATTTTTACGGCATTCTATACTAAGGGACTTATAATTTATAACTTACAATTTTTTTTAAGAAATTTGAAAAATTTATTTTAATTCGTATTATTCAATTATTCGAATACTGAATCCAGTCATATTCGAATAATAAAATTGACGAATATTCGAATAAATCGAATATTTGAATAATATTCCCTAACCTTGACAGACATTTAAACATTGTCGTAATATCCGGATCGTCGTTATAAATAGTGCCATTATAAAGGGTTTTCACTGGAACTTAAGCACTGAAAGAGTACCAACTTCACCAACTTCATAATACTAACTTCATTATGGACAACGAAAGCTATTTATTGTTCAACATTACTCAAATGGATCCCATTCACTTTCGTACAAACTCCAAGGCCTTTTTATTAAATACTACGCTGCATGCATCAGTCATTTTGCATAAATTACCTACAGGTAAGTCGGCCTTTTCTACATTTCTATAGGCGCCTGTCTTTCTTTCTTTGTATTCCTTTTGCTACCAAGCGGGTTATCTTACTGTTAAAACACTTACTAATTTATTGTTGTATGTTATATCAGATTATATGATTAGTAGCTTTTGTACCGCGGCTCCGCCCGCGTAAATACAGTATCCCACGGGAACACTGTACTGTTTCGGGATAAAAAGTATACCTGTGTTATTCCAGAGCTCAAACTATTACCATACCAAATTTCATCAAAATCCATTCAGTAGTTTTTACGTGAAAGAGTCACAAACATTTTAACAGTACTTTTATGGGATATAATTAATCTTGCGAACAAAAAATAAGTTGGCGACTGCACATGATCATACTGTATTACTGAATTTGGCAGCGAATTAATATGTTGGCGACTAAATTAACTACTAAACTGGCAAAAGTACTCAGGTGACAAAAAATACAAAAATCGGCAGATATAAAGTGACGAAACTTAAACCAAATTGTCACCGAATTTATAAGTTGGGCGACTTAATTTCCGAGTTGGTGACTATTATACGATGTAAGCAGCTATAAAACCAGATTGGGTTGATAAATTAATGGCCGCTAAAAATTAAATTTGCAGGCTACGGAAAGTAGCATTTCTGGATACTGTTGGAGTTTGTGCTCCTTTGGTATGGGTGTCGTTTTCAAGGTTATTGGGGGTGCAGAATAATATTAAAATTAAATCCATTTCGAAATTAAAAAATGGCGTAAATACATTTTTTTCATTAAAATTAATATGGATGTCCTTTTCCAGGTTTCTCAACACCCCCGTTGATAGAAATTTATGGAAATTCAGGAGAATAAACACTTATCGTAAAGAAAATACGTGGTTAATTGGGGGGGAGAACTTTTTTATTATTTTTTAAGTAGGATTACCTATTCTCGAGATAAAAGCGATTATAGAAAAAGAAATATGGCAATGCTCTACTTTGAGATACGAGCGATGTATAAAGTTAAAGAAATGTTGGAAAATTTAGTAATTTTTTAGTAATTTTTTTAATGTCAACTATCTTGGAAATTCAAAATGGATGCCCTTTTTGTAATTAGCACCCCCAGAAACCTACAAAGGGATACCTATTATTTTTTTTTAATGAAGTATGTCCGCCATCTTGGAATTTCAAAATTAATGTCATTTTTGTATCCAGCACCCCCAAAACAACATACACCCATATCATTCGACGACCTATTTGGCTCAGTGGTTTTGCGCGTTGGTGCCTAAGCCAGGGGTCGCGGGTTCGAATCCCGCCGAAGAAACAAAAAGTTTTTCTGTGTTCCTGAGTCATGGATGTGTATTAAATATGTGTATAATATAATAAAAATCTTAAATATATCTATAGTATAATAGTATTAAATATATTTCGTTTTCTGGTAACTGTAACACAAGTTCTTCGGACACTTAGCACGGGACCAGATTGATGTGGTGTGATGCGTCCATAGATATTATTATTATTACCAATATTAAGAAAAATAAATATCCGCCATTTTTAAATTTCATAATGAATCTACACAATATCTACACCCCCCGAAACCGAGAAAATTTAAAAATGGGAATTTTGTACGCTCCTTTACGTTTTTTTTTATGTGTGCTCGTTTTTCTGCTTAGCTATTATGTTTTTTGAATAACCTACATCAGGGAAAATATATGTGCCTATTCTTAAATTAAATGTGTACTCTCAAATTGTCGCCAAGATGGTTATTTGTTCGCTAAAATAATATATGTCTGCCAGTTTGGAATATTCAGTGAAAAATTAGTAGTCACCAGATTTGGAATTTTTTGTTCCTTATATTCTTTCGCCAACTTGGTAATTTAGTATTCAATATTCGGTTTAAACACACCCAGAATTTGATTGTTTTGTCGCAAGTTTAAATACATGCCTAGTAAGAAGTATGCTTACATTATAACTTCATAGGGATCAAATTACTATTTTCCAGCCACTACAACGTCACAAATCACAATAAACTTCAGACTGTTAATTAAATTCAGTGTTACTTACCACTTGCGATTCTGAATCCTGTAAAAAACTGGCCAAATTTTTTACCTGGCAATTTTCTCAAAGGCCACCGATACCAATGCCGTAACTGCGAAAACTTGAAAGAAAATAGCTCGATCGATTCGTCGAAATATGTAGCAATCAATTATCGCATATGAATCGCCTACTTGCTGAGCCCACACGCGCATTGTTCACTCCCATACTTGCAAGGCAGAATTGTTTCTCGCTACTTCATCTTTAATGAGAAATTGCCCGAATACCAACTGGCACTGTAGCCACCAGTTAAGTTAATGGCATAGATGCGTCAAAATAGGAAGATAAAGACTTGAAATGTTTCCGAGATCAAATACTGTCCGGGAGCAGGGCAGCCGAATGGGAACGGAAATAGCCTAACAGAATCGGTTATTCACGAAGCACATTTTCATATTTTATTTACTTTTTTTGTATTAAACATTGAACGGATTGTGTCGCGGTGCACTTTTATTTTTCCCGACGTTTCGGGTACTTTCCAGCAGCCATCCAGGACATCCTCAGTCCGCCCGTGACCACGGCCGCTGGAAAGTAACCGAAACTTAGCGTCGGGAAAAAGAAAATCCGTGCGTTTAATACCATGAATGATATATTCGCTTATATAAGTATATATATATATATATATATATATATATATATATATATATATATATATATATATATATATATATATATATATATATATATATAATATCCTTCACCCGCCTACAGCCCCGTAGTAGTTTTAGATGTCGAAAACTCCAATATTAAAAAGTTTTCACGTTTCTCGGAGCTTACTGACAAAAGTCTTGGTGTGTCTTTACAATCACCAGGTTTTTTTAATTGGACCGTTTTAACGCCTACCTTTGGTCTGATGCCCGTTGCCACCATTTCTAATACGTCTACAACACACCACTAAAGATAATACCCCACATTAGTTAATTCACACTGTTCTGGTACAATGAACAATATCGACATCAGCTGATATCCTGCAATACCATTTGCAATACAAATGAAACAGCTTTGTTATTTCTCCACCGGCTCGGATAAACTTTGTCCATGGGCGGAAATAATTGCATTGCCTCTGTGGTAAAACTGTTTACCAGACAGCTTCATGATATTATGTCCTACTTATAGTAAGTTTTGTCTTATTTGGATATGGGGTTGAATACATTTTACTCCCTCTATACAACTATTAGTCTGCCATGAGAGACATTATGCTCAATTTAGGGCAACTTTTGTCTTACACAATATCCTGGAGATTTAAAATAATATTCCTTATTGTACTGTTTCATGTTATTATTGTCCAATATTTTGTTACTTCGTCTTATTTGTTACGGGTTGAAAATAGTATTGGATTCAAATTGTGTTGATACTAGATGCAAGTATCGAATGATTCACTGTTATGCACATAATAGGTATATGCATAATACAGCCGACAGCCTATTGCTACTCTGTGGGAAAGCATTCTCACACGATTTTGTGAGGAAATGAAGTAGTTATTCTCACAAAAACAAGGAGCAATTTTGTCATACTCCTTGTGATTTTATTTCTACGGTTCATTAGCTATCCCATCCCTGTTGGCTGTTTACTGAGAAAATTACTTCAAAGACCCGAAACCTTTGAAAACAAGGACCGATGATGAAACAGTTATTTCTAACAAACATGTGTTTAGATATAAATTAGGAAAGCAGTATAACTGTCTTTAGCGACCGGACGCACAACACTAGAGTATTTTTAGCCGTTAACAAATTTCTGCGCAATTTTTGTGTTAGCGTCGTTTATCATCGCGCCACGCCTCGTGTCAAACGGAGAGTGGCTCTCTAACGTAATTACTTGTTGTGTTATGTGTTTATATAAACATTCAGTATCTTATACTTTAAACGAGACAATCTTGTATATTATATATAATCGTAATCTTGAAAACGGCTGCAAGTATTACCATGAAAGTAGGTAGTTTTGGGGGGGAAAAAATTAACTTATTCCTGAGAAACTACGCACTTTTAAGCTACATAATACGATTTTTCTTTTGTCGTGCAACAATATAACAATAAATTCGACTCTATTACGTCAGTGCGAATGGCAGATTGGTATGCTTAGGTATATTAATTTTTTCTTTGTTCGAAAATTCGGAATGTGGTGGTTCGAACCCCGGTCAGATATATATATTGTTGCACGACAAAAGAAAAATCGTATTATGTAGTTCAACGAATACTCCGCCGCCGTCTGTGGACCGATTTTCAAAAATTATTTTTTTGATGAATGGGTATTTGGTATAACACCAATTTGGTCATTTTGACATCAAAGTGACCAGTTTGGGATTATACCTCAAAAAAAGAATCTCACCACCACCTGATGATGGGATCCATGAGGAATCGAGGGAACTCCTCGAAATTTCTATGGACACATAATATTATGGTGATTTCGATTTTTTCTGAAGTAGTACAAGCATATTATGCTACCAAAAAGTAAGATTATGCACCAAGGTATAACCTGGATCCAAAAGTACAGAACAGAACTCCTGACTTCTTATAGATTTCGGCGTTATTTAAAGAACTGCAAGCATATGCCACTATGTCAATTACAGTAGTCATCATCATCACCACCACCATCATCATAACAAACATCATCACATGATGATATAATACGTACTTCTCATAGTATTTTACACCGGCACGGATATCTGTGAACATTACTTTGATGTTTGTGATGTTTTTTGCAAAATTCTTTTGTTGTTGTAAAGGCTATAATTCGAAATTTTTCCCTTGGGGTGACCAAAAGTGGTGCCATGATAAATCGTGGGAACTCTTTGAAATTTATATGGATACATATAGTGATTTTGACTTTGTCTGAATTATACAACAAGCATATGCTACCAAAAAGTAAGATTTTGCACCAAGCTATACCCTGGATCCAAAAGTACTGGACAAGAACTCTTGGAGTCATTATAGATACATGTTTGGTGATTCCGGCGTTGTTTAAAGAACTGCAAGCATATGACATCATACTACTTACAGTAATCATCATCATTATCACCACCAACTTCACACGAAACACCAACATAGTTGATGTCAGATCACAGTTTTTCAATTCACCTTGGAGTGCCCGGCGCCCTAGACTGCTAATGTCAGTAAGCACCAATCTACACGAATATTATAAAGACGAAAAATGTGTTTCTTTGTATGTTTGTTTGTTTGCATTAATAGGCTCTGAATCTACTGGGCTGATTAACGATTATGATGATATTTGGCACGGATATAGAGTAGACCACGGGGAAAGACATTAGCTACTTTTTATCTCGGGAAAATGTACGGTTCGCAATGTATTTGCGCGTACGAAGTCGCGGGTAATTTCTAGTAGCCTATACGTTTGGAATATCAGTTGATAAATCTGTCACCCGTGTAAGTTAATAATATCATGCTGAGATATCGTTCGCTTGTCCTCCTTTGTCACTATGACTCCTGAAATAACTTCTTGCCATTATTTGCAGCTTATTTCCTTGTGATAAAACAATAACTTTCTTACTTAATGCAATACAAATACAGAAATATTATAATTCACATTGAGTTACATAAGATAATATTAATGAATGGCCTTCAAAATTTGTATTTCAAAATGTACATTGTAACACAGTTATATAAGTTTCATTGCTTGGAATTTAATACAAAGAGTGATAGAGCGTTACGTCGCCTCTATAATGTAGTTTTCTTCAATATCTGGCATGTTCATTTGTGCTAAAAATAGATAAGAAATCGCCACAAATTGCTAGTGTAATAGATGCTCTAATCGAATCAGAAATTGGGCGAATTTAGGACAAATTCTTGGGAGTATTTCAGGTATTCAATATTACCTGATCTCGTAAATGGTCAGTTGCAACTTGCAAGCTTAAAAGTCTAGACAAATGATTACATAAACGTTCCAAATTAACTAGATTGACGGATTACTGTAATGTTTGAGTAACCTTCAGCATAATAGACGCGGATGCTTCGTATGTACTGTGCATCTGCCCTAGAAACTAAAGAAACGCAATCATACGACAGTTAATAATGAAACTAAAGGAAGTTACACAGTGCACTCTGCTAATGTGACAGTAGACAGCTACTGACATTCATGGCAGCAGCTCGACTCATCTCAAACGGTCACACAAGTGCGAGCTGCTCATGTGACAGTAGACAGCTACTGAACCCCTGTACTTGCATGGCAGCAGTTCGACTCGTCTCACCCGGTCACACAAGCGCGTGATGCTGATATGACAGTAGACAGCTACTGTACCCCTGTACTTGGATGGCAGGAGCTCGACTCGCCTCACTAGGCACAGGTTAGCTGCTGATGTGACAGCAACTGCATCTGTATACTCGCCTTCCGCCTTCTCATGTGACAAGTACGTGTATGTGCGGGTGGTTGTGCGTGGTGGGGAAGGGCGAGTGACGAGTAAAATAAAAGAAAATGCAACTCGGATGCGAGCTAGGTACTAATCGACTCGCACATGATAGTAATTCGTATGATGCGGTCAGTGGTCACACAATGGGAGTAGCTGCACTACAGTAACTGACTAGGTCAGTTTGAATGCCAGTGTAACCTAGGCGGCTTACAAGTTTGCGGCTTACAAGTTTGCGGCTTACAAGTTTGCGACTTTGCCTACATACTGTTAAAATAAAAAATCCCATGGGCCATGATTTTTAAGCCATGACCAACATATTGTTTTATCTTTTTTTCTTGATAGGCAAAACTTGTACCGACTTATTAATAAACGAAAATTTTGGCAAGATAAGACTTGCAAGTTGTAGATGTAAGTTGTAACAGTGTTTAGCTAATAAATTCACACATTAATTGCGAAAATATATGGATTGCCTTTGAAAATAAATTAAACAATATCGTGAAACAATAGCAAGACTTTTACGACTTATTTAATACAAATTCATTGTAAATTTATCACTTTTATGTTGCATTAAAACTTGCCTAGTATTTTGGATTTTTACATGGACGACCTTTTTTCAGTGACGTGTAAAAAAACTGATAAGCTTTTGCCCGTTTATTTATATTCTATTCAGTCACATGCTAGATAAAATAATTATTTGGCAACAAGACTGTAGGAACAGTCCGCTTTATTAGGAAGCTACAGTTTAGCAGTCATCCTAGTCTCTACATTGTGTTCGGGAGTTGCCAAATACGGAATACCCAGCGACCAGCGTGCCTTAGCAACTCGCTCGCTCTTAAACCATGTCATGTATATCTATACAAATAAATAAAATTGAAGCGTAATTTAAAATTAAAAGCTGAGAATATGAAAGTATGTACTTACAATAAAAAAACAATTTTAAAAATGTTGGTCTGTCCATCTGTTTGTTCCGGTTAATCTCTGGAACAGCTGGACAGATTTTCACTTAAAGATGTTATCAGGTCTAACATAGGCTACTTTATATTAGAGTTCTGTTAAAAAAAATAGGGTTCAATTTCCGTTACTTCTATGCAAACAAACTTGCGGGCACAGCACTAAGTGAATTATAAATAAAGTTCTTACACTTTGGACCTAACACTAGGGCCAGATAGAGACTTTCAAAAATTTAAATACGTATTATTATGACGTGTAAATATTATACTTTCATACGAAAGTATAATATTTACACGGCAACATATAACAATTACGATATTTCGAAAGAAAACCTTTCGAAATATCGTAATTGTTTGCCATCTATTTCGATTAAGAGCTCCGTGGCCTAGTGGGTAGACCGTTTGATTCGCACTCGAGAGATTGCAGGTTCGATTCCCAGGTTGTGGCGTGTGGCCAATGACACTTTTTCAGATCTCAAGTACATTCTACGGACGCTCTAACGGTGAAGGAGAACATCGTGAGGAAACCCGCACATGGTTGGCCCAAGACGTATTGACCAGTCTTTGGATTAGGCTGACTGTGTTGTGAGAATGCCGTATGTGCTAGGGCATTGTGCTACGACATTTAAAAAAAACTACTGTCCCAGGCACTACAGTATTTCAAGAGTGGTTACTTCGCTCGGAGAATACTGGTTAAATCATCCAATAACGGATGAAGAGGCCTAAGTTTTTTTTTTATTTAGATACATTTCCAAGCTCTCAGACTTTAAAACTAGTTTAGGAAATAATTTAATCGAACATTAACTTAATCTTAAAACTGAAATTAAAGAAATGTTCACTGTTACATCAATATTTTAATTTCATCGTAATTTTATGGAAGATCAATACATGGTGACAAATAATTATGAAAATTAACTGACTTTTTACACTTGAACTTCTCCATGCTATAGGCACTCGATATAATAATAATAATAGATCTAGACGTGAACAATATTTTATAATACGCACAGATATAAAAAGACTGCTCACAAGTACATATACCGACACACTAGTGTTATAATATCTAAAACGGTTTAAAAAAATGTCTGAATCCATGTTAGTGAGCATATGAAGCACATGTGGAATGAAAATTTGACCTATAATAATAAAGCGGGTATCACTAGAATACCGGGGAACACCATTTACTCTAAGTTATATACACCAATAGTCACGAGACAAGAGGGACTGCAGGCATACTGACACAACCCTTCCTCCACCACAGTTCTATTTGTTCAGATATGTGGTGATCAGAGAGTCAACAAACACTAGAAGACACTCGAAGGTTCATTCGTATCTGTGAGACACTTCACGAAATATAATATCTGGTTTCTCACATTCCAACAGAAACAAGAATTATTTCAAGTACATAGATGAGATTTACTATTCTATAAGCATTCTGTACGTTTCAAAAAAAATTGTAGCTTCTCACAAAGAATTAACACTAAGTTTATTTCACAGCATATACCTCCAATATCTACTTGAATCTAATAAGTGCTTACACATATCACCAACATTATAAACATGCTCTTATTCATTTCATTTTTATGTGGAAAGTGTGTACAGTTCACATAATCATCTCTATGTTGTGTGAAATTATTGTAGGATACTTTGTTAAGCATACTCTCATTCTGATTTTCTATATTATTGATGTTGTAATGGATACAACAAACTAAATTAATCGGAGCCCGGAATCCAGCACCAAGACATTTTTTTTTCTTATACATCAGCCTCATTCTCTTCCATGTTTTTATTTTTAAAAGATAACAAAGAAAACCAGTTCTTAATTTACATTTGGTCCTTGGCTGTGTTGAAGGACGATGAAGAATAATGAATTGGCTTATATCAACAGCTGACCACATAAAAATGAAAATTACTTTCTTGCTTTATACTTTGCTAAGATACTTTACAGTAATATATTGGTTCACATTAACATGATACAATTCGATTATGTATACTAAAAGCAAAGTTGAAAATCTTGACAACAATGTCTTTACTGTGAATGCGAGAAAATATAAAAATCGCGCCACATTATAAAATAAATGTTAAAAATTGAAGAACATAGAATCTGTTGATGAATTTTATTATGTCCAGACTTCACATTCAATATTTGTATGTGGACGATGTTTTTATATACTCTTTTTACCAGCAAATTGTTCCTATCTGTTTGAAACTCTACTTCTACTTGGTAAACAGCACAAGAGCACCTCCAAAGACGATCCACAGAATATTATCAAGACGAGAAGTCTTAGATAACCTTACACATACAAATGCAGACTTCAAACATTTTTGTACTTAATTAGCATCATACAATATTAAATTATGGAAACGGTGCATGGACTTAATACTGACATATAAAATATCTTAAACTATTTTACAGTTTTGGTTCATGTATATCACTCGTCCTGGTACAGTTTGATATAAAATGTTATTTACACAAATGAACCCGTGTAAAGAAATGTATGGCACCATTACGTTGAATTCTTATCATCAAATGTATATGTAATGATAGCTACGAAATTCATCACACACGAAAATGAGTTATGAAGCATTTTAAAATTATACAAAGTGTACAAGAATTTAAGACGAGAAGTGTGCTTTAATTACACAGAGGTACAGAAAAATATATCATGTCGGTTCACATGACAAGACATTGTTTTCAATTCCATATAATGTTAAATACACAAAGGTAACTTATTTTAGACTACATAATCTGTAATTGATTACGCAGAAGACAAGCAATTTGGTCTGCTTCTAAATCTACATATCATGGACATTAGTCATATAAGTATATATATATATATATATATATATATATTTAGAATAATTGCTAAGGAGCACAATTTGATATGATTTAGCCTCGTCCATCAATACAAAACAATGGATGTCACATTTTGTTAAATAAAAATAAATTGACACAAGCGATTGACAAAAATGTGCAAGAATACATGACCCATTAATAAAAATTAATCTAATGACTATTATTTACCACAAACTCACAATTTATTACAATGTAAAATTTTCTACAAATATCTAAGTAGGTAGATAATTATTATTTGTACAGCCTGGTTTTAAAGTGCTAAGTCTAAGAGCTAAACTGGTAAAACTGTCAGCAGATAGTTTCATCGAAAGCAACCATTTTTCAGACTCATTGCTATTACCGATTTCAATAAGGTAAACAGTAGTATCATGAAGAATAAACATGACAGTTCAGTTAAAGACTGAGAAGTATATTACGAGACAGACAATTTATTACTAATATTTTAAGTTATTGCTTTCAAAAATTGATTCTAGCAATAAGCATGAAATGGTCTATTGTACTATATTAAAAACTGTCTTATAACATAATGTGCCTATTTTATCTCCGTATCTAGATTTATTATACATCTACAAAACAAGGAACTATATAAATATTACACTTAAATCCAAAAAAATTCATACGTCAGATCACAAACGTAGGCAGAATTGCATAAATGAACTTCATTATAATAAATTAATCTCTCTGATTTAGTGATTATTTTTACTTAATTAAAATATCAATGATCTAACAAACAAACTCTAAAAAAACCAATAACAATGTCAAAAATCAAAACCTTTCATTAAACTTACACTTAAATTTAATGTATAATGTATATTAAAACATAATATAAATCAACAACAATAATGATTTTTCACAATGAATAAACTATTTTAGAATTTTTTTGGAATCTATATGAATTTTTGCATGCAAATATTTTTGGTGTGGTGTCTTTAAAATGCCTTAACAATAAATAGCACAAAATATAAAAAGATCCAAAAGTTGTCACTCCATCTGTAATCTATGTAGATCTGTAGGCTGTAAATGCAATGGGGTGCGGCATGTGTTTTTTTTTTTTATGATTTTTTATCCCATGTATTGAACTGTCACATCAAACTTATTCCATGGTATAAATTAACAAAAATTCTCAGCACCAGCTATAGATTACATCAAGATTAAATTAAATCTGTGTGCATAATGCTAAGAAAATAGTACTCTTGTAACAAGAAAGTTGGTTACAAAATTATAGAAATTCTTTCTATCAATTTAGGTTGATAAAGTAGACTGGAATTCATATTTATACCACTTTAATTTGCTATTATAAACTGTGGATTTGTTAATCACCTGAAAGGACACTAAGAAAAAACACCACAAAAGATTAGAACTTTGCTCTCATTCCACCGTACCGTAATTCACCAGAATTGTCAGCTTTCGTGTGATTCAATGTCTATACACACCCTAAGCCTTCCGCAGAGATGGCTACTATGACTTTCCATGACCACTGTCAAGGTAGATTAGCTAATACAAAATACCTACTCACGGGAATGTCCGTACGCAGGCTCCAACAGTGCACTCAGAACTCGGCAAACTCCTTCGCACATTTCTCAGTTGAGGAGATACGTAACGCCTCTTCTTCATAATCATCAAAATTACTTGTATCCCCAGGGCCCTTACAGCGAGGAATGAAAGGGGCTTCTATCTTCTTTTGGAAAACTGCTATCCAGTCAGTACTGGCGAACCACTTGTGCCCTTTAATGTCATTCACACCGGCCTTCAAGTTACCATATCGTTTTGTTAGGTCTACTTGTAGTAAATTACGGAGGAGATCCTTTAGATCTGAACCAAAGTGGGAGGGGAAACGGACTTTCCCGGATACGATTTTTTCGTATATTTGTATAGGTTGGTCAGCGAAGAATGGCGGATATCCAGCCGCCATCTCATACACTAGCACTCCGAGGGCCCACCAGTCTACTGCCTTATTGTATCCTTTAGAGAGAATAATTTCTGGTGCTAGATACTCAGGAGTTCCACACAAAGTCCACGTACGTCCCTTTACTCGTTTCGCGAATCCGAAATCGGTAACTTTGAGGTAGCCCTGCGAGTCGATCAATAGATTTTCGGGCTTCAGATCTCGATAGATAAGGTCTAGATAGTGAAGGTATTCGAATGCGAGCACTATCTGCGCGGCGTAGAATCTAGAATGCGGCTCCGAAAAGCGGCCCACCTTCCGCAGATGAGAGAACATCTCGCCACCAGGCACATACTCTAACACCATGTACAGATTTGAATTATCTTTAAAATGAAACTTAAGGCTTACGAGAAATGGAAAATTTATGGCTTGTAAAATACGTTTCTCGTTGAGGGTATGCTCCACTTGTTTCAATTTAACAACTTTTTGCTTATCTAATATTTTCATGGCATAGTATTCTTTCGTCGGCTTATGTTGGACTATCATCACTCGCCCGAACGAGCCCGTGCCGAGCGTTTTGATCCGCTCGAAATCGTTCAGTCCGGCGGTGTTGGTAGGATTCTTCTTCCATTTCTCCTCGAAGTCTTCTTTAGCCTGGTCGAGAAACTCCTTGACGCTTTCGGCGGCATCAACCTTTTTGTTGGCGGTGGCAGCATTGTTGCCCATGGCGCACACCACAAACTGTACGAACAATCGAATTGCCTTATGAAAAGGCTACCGTTTTGCACTAATCGATTCCCGCCGGTAGGTCCACGTAAGAAAGGGGCAATTCAACATAAACCAATTCGAAAAAATGACATCCTTCACGATTAGAACACGTCTTCACGTCACAAATTACACTTCTTTCGAGCACACATTTAACACTAATGCATAAATATGAGAGTTTTTCAAAATGTTTTATCACATTCACAAAAATAAAATGGCTTCCACAGCCGAACTCAATCTACAGAGCGAGGATCGAGCGAACGATTCGCTTACGGGTGGCGGTCAAGTATGTTAGTGTTGCCTACTACTAAAATAAATTTCTACCGTATCTTGTAATAATATACAAAGTAACTTCATTATTTATTATAAAGTAAATAAAAAATGTTTAATATAGTAAATAGTAAAACAAACTTTTTGAAGTAAAGTTTCCTAGAGCGAGTTGAGAATAAGTTGAGTTACAAGCACACGAGACACGTCACACGAGCGATATGATTTTGGATTTTATTTGATGATTGAAGTTTCACAATTCTGCTACTTTTGTAACGTATGTAAGTAAAATACTAAATTTTTATTTAAAGTAGTCTGTGTAGTATTATGTGCTAGCAGTGATAACTATGGATACGTTATATCCTTACAAAAGTGACAAAATTTTTGTACCGCGACACACATTGACATTTTTCATTATTGTTATATTTCACTCACGCAGCAAAAATTCGTGAAAGGGATGGCATACTTAATTTAATAACAAAGAAAAATATGACTAGTGTTTGTCAATACCAATTACACACGCTTGCATATTTAAAGTTTGGAATCTCTGCCATAGAATATATAACGACACAGAAGACAAAATTTTGTGTAATCTGTAGTTTGACAACCATTTTATGTAAGATAAATTTAAATAATAATGGCAAGAATGCCTACTATAATTTAAATAAAACTAACTACTTATTATTTAGTTTTTTTTTTTAATTAATTTCCTAAACAGGAATCGAAACCTGGTATTTAAAAACACATTTGTATTATTGCTCTTTTTGATGATTGATGTTGTGGCACAAATTTCGCAAAGTAATTAAGGACGGCACACAAGTGTAGAAAATTATTTTTAGCAAAATATTCCTTTTAAACCAAGCTTTGTGCAAATATAACGTCAAAAAAGTAGGTAGTTTCTTAAAAGTTAGTTTATTTTCCAAAATTTGTTCCTCATTAGGAAAACTTACTATCAATCTCTCTATATCTGACTTCCAAAAAAAGAGGCGGTTGCCGGTTATACGTATATATATTTTTTTTCGTATGTTCAACGATAACTCCGCCGTATGTTGACCGATTTTGGAAAATTTTACGCGGGAGAGCCACGCTTCGGCATGAATGGGCCGGCTCGAACAGATAAATACCACGGCCGCACAGAAAACCGGCGTGAAATAACGTGAGGACTTGCGTTCCCAGTTCTTAAAATCCCCAAAGGAGAACTAGGAACGCAAGTCGCAACACCAGAGGAGTTACAATAAGTGTAACTCCTGTAGTGTTGCGAGTGTCCATGGGTAGCGGTAATCGCTCACCATCAGGCTATCCGTCTGCTCGTTTCCTGGTTCATTTTATAAAAAAACATTTTATTGATGTAAAGGGTATAATTATGTAAATGGTTGGGCTTTCAAATATTAGAAAATTTTGATATTTTTATGCGCACTATTCGAATAATAGAAAAAAACCCTATGTTTTTACTATAATTACTGGTTTTTGTCACAAATTTAAAAATTTAACAAAATGTTTTGAAAAGACGTTAGTGATTTATACGAAAATCAACAAATTCTTAAGCCTGTAGGGCTTTAAAATCTAGGTGCGTAGGAATTTTAACAATCAAAATATTAAAAAAAAAAACAAATAATGAAGTGACTCTTTTTATGAAGAGCGTAACCTTTACTAGAAGTATATTTGTCTGTAGATTTAAAATGTACGCTACAAATTCTACTATTTTTTGAGGGCATATACGGCTTCATCTCTTTGTTCGCGAACTAGTGATAGGTATTTAAATATTTTAGAAGAAATTATTTTGAAGTCTTTTTGAGTTTGTCAAATTTATTAAAATGGTAAAAAACAAAGAATATGAATAAGATATTAGGAATAACAATAAACATAATTGTCGTTTCTCGTATTACAGGTATGATAATATGCCATTTAATGTAGTTCTTTAGTTCGTTTAAAACTAATAATGTTGTTTTTATTGACTTATAATTGACACGTATTTACACAGACACAAAATAGTTTATTTTTCTTCAAAGATATTACTAATCTTATATGTATATTTTTTGGTTCTACTTCGTATTCTCTCTAGTCTCTACACTTCATGTTCATTTAAGGGTTCCGTAGTACTCAAAGAACCCTTATAGTTTCGCTCTGTCCATCCGTGCTTCGACCTGACCGAGCATAGCACCTCGCTCGGTCGGAGATCTCCCTTTGGAGCATCCACTCATCCCACATTAGTGAACCTCGATAGAACACGCCTCCTTCTGGATATCATCATCATCACCCCCACTCCTCCGCACCACGCCAGCCAGCTTCAGCCTCATCGGGTACCGCGACCACCAGCCTCAACGCATCGCAAACTGGTCGAACCCTCATCGGTTTCATCGGGCACACTCACTACAACGACCGGTCAGCAAGCAGAGCACATCTCTCCTGGTCAGCACGTAGCATCGGCCCGCACGGCAGCACTCCGACTCACTGGAGCCCGTGCAGCAGCAGCACAGTTCTGACTCAGTGGGACTCTCTGGCACTGGCGACTCAAGCAAGACGACTCAAGATTCGACCTCAGATCTTCGGGGGGGAGTGATGTGGCGGACCAATTAGCGCCACGATCCTGAATCGCGCTATCGAAGTTTTCTGAGATCAGCACTATATATACGACATCTGAATTGCATACAAGTGGGCTTCGGCCTGACCGAGCATAGCACCTCGCTCGGTCAGAGATCTCCCTTTGGGGCATCAACTCATCCCACAAACCCTTGCATTTGATATAATATCTTGTAGGGTACTAGTAGGGTATGGAAGTTTTTCCCCTTCTTCTTTCTTTTTACCCGACTGCGCAACGTAAAGGAGGGTAATATGTTTATCAGCCTATGTATGTATGTAACATGTGGGTCGATTTTGATAAACGACACGTAGTTTGATTCGTCATGATGGCGCGAATGTCATAAAAAGCATATAAATTTGCGATTATGGACACAAATTCTACACAATTATACATTTTTTAGCTGGTATCATTTATTCTTACGTACTTAATACCAGGTGGCGCTGCGAGGCCGTTTGCGCAATATTAATATAATACCTAAGTATAACCTACTACCTACTAAAACAACGGTTAGTGCTCATGCGTACGCCAAATCTATGTAAAATATTTCATCTTTGAAACAAACCAAAGAATTATAACATAAAAAACCATTGTCAAATACTGTTGATTTATAGCATTAGGCCGAGCCACCCGTGTCTCTTTTTTTAGCCAGCAGTTTTTTTTACATTATTTATTTAAAATGCACATCGATACACATTACAATCATTACATAATAGTATTTGCTAATACAATAATTATTATTTGATCTAAACAGTAACAATAGCTCTACATGATACTTACATAAAAAAAAATTATATTATAGCGTTGTATTTGCGTAGGTACTTCATTAGTTAACAGGAATCTTATAAAGTAAAGTAAAGCAGTTAATCGAGGAACAGCTGAGATGCCTTTGATTATCAGCATATAGCAAGCAAATATTACAATTTTGCCTTTTTATTGACCATAGTAAGCAGAGTCACAGGAATTTCTAGACCGAATAGGTATTGTAACCTAACTCCTTTCCTGACACATTTATAGTCTTCTCTTTTACAAAAATATAAACTTAGGTTTTAAATCAACTAGTAGTTAATTGGATGAATAAATTTAAAAAATGTAGTCACTAAATTAGGTATAATATTTTACATAACTGACATTAGCATACTAGTTTGTAGTTAATAAAAGGCCTATTACACTACACGGTATTTAGGGCCCGGTAGTCAGGGAGTGCGTGGCCCCTTGCAAGGGCGTCGATACGTAATAAGTAATAACTCACGACTATACGAGTTAAGACATAATAATATATTAGTACAAACTTACATTATAGTACCCTACTAGTGAGTTTCCTCTACTAGTAGTAAAGGAACTCGCAATTGAGCTGTTTATCATGACCACCAACAGATGGCGCTAGACGTCACTAGTTTAAGAACTAATAATTAAGTAAAACATTTGGATGTTTTAAATAATTATTGCTACAACTCTTATGTTTTAGTGCAGAATTCTATTTTCAGTGCTCCGATTTTAGTCAAAGTTTGTGACTTTTTCAAGCATTCAATTTTGCTTGAAAAACTCACAAACATCCATCCATCCATCCTCACAAACTTTCACATTTATAATAGTAGTAGAATAATGCCCCTCGGTCTAGTCTCAGATCCTCGACCCGCGTCCCGCGTCCCTATTTAGTGCCAGGAAATAGGAAATTGCAAATAGGGCTGCCAAGCTTCGTAAATTATTCTAATGAAGAGTGTTACATAATATTGTATAATTTAAACAAACGTTTAAATTATACAATATATATATTATCGGTCGACGCTCGACACTTCAATTTTCAACTCTATTGTGTTAGAGGCAAGAGTTCTAATTTTACTGCTCTGAATTTTCTCCGGCCTTACGGATTTCGGACAAAATAGTCTGCCTGACACTGTTATCGTCGCGTCGAAATGTACTTTAACTTGAGGTTAGGTTATAACCTAACCTAAGAGACTAACCTAACCTAAGGTAATGTTAGGTTAGTCTCTTAACTCTTTAACTTACTCTTATTACCTACTAACTAGTTGTTGCACTCATTATTTTAGCTAATAACTAAGGCCTTTTCATCCATTATTGGATGATTTATAAAGTATTCTCCGAGCTAAGTAACCACTCTCGAAATACTGTAGTGCCTGGGACAGTCGGTTTTTAATGTCGTATGGTTGCCAAAGTACATACGGTATTCTCACAACACAGTCAGCCTAGTCCAGAGGAATGACTGTTGATACGTCTGGCTTTGGCGCCAACCATGTGCGGGTTTCCTCGCGATGTTTTCCTTCACCGTTAGAGCGTCCGTATAATGTACTTGCGACAGGGCCGTCTTAAGCATATTAAAGGCCCTGGGCATACTAGAAGAATGGGCCCCTATGACCATAATAAAGCAAAATTTTATGATTATTTTCTTAGAATAGACATCTAATATTTCAATTGACATGAAGAAGACAGTGGCGTATTTACTATAGGGCCTATATACTAATGGCCATGGCCGGGGCGCCAAGCTGCGAGTGGCGGCTAAGCTAGCCCTCACAGCCAGCCGGCCCTCGCAGCCTGGTGCCTTATTTGTACCGATGTTTAGTTTTAGGCTAGGGATGGCGAACCTTTATGTTTTATCGTGCCATTTTTGTAAAGAAATGTTTCATAAGGTCATAAGACGTGCCATCAAAACATTTCTTTCATTTTTCTTTGTGGTTTAGAGGCGTATTTAAAATTTTGGCGCCCCGGGACAGTTAATTATTTTCCCGCCCATTAAGCAGTGACGTGACAGTGACAGTTTGTTTATTTAACTGCTTAAAATTTAATTACTCTTTTAATCGTATCTGAAAGACTGTATGCTTCGGAAAAATACATAAAAATCCATTGCCTTTAACGGAACGTCGATACTAATTAATAGAATATAATATTAGAGCAAGTGAGTGAAGCAAGCGAGCAAAATTTTTTATCTTTTGCCTGTTTAAACTTTAAACCCTGAAAGACTGTGTACTTCAGAAAAACACAAGTATATCAATAGCCTAAAACTGAACGTCAGTACTTAACATTATAATATATCCTATAGGCCAAAAACGAGTGAGCGGAGCTAGCTAGCAAAAATTTTTTTTCATTTTACAGGTTAAAATCTGTTGATACTAAAACACAGAAATACGGTGAACTTCCGAAAAATACCATAAAATCAACCGGCTAAAACAGATAATTGGTACGGAATAATATAACAATATGTTCTTTGTGTTAAACGCGAGCAAGCAAAGCGAGCGAGCAATTTTTTTCCCTATTTAACAGGTTAAATCAGTTCAAACTTTATACCCTAAAATACCGTGAAAACAGCATCATTTTGTAATTAAAATTAAAGTAAAATTTGTGTAATAGCCAATAGGCTACTTAACATTGTTTTATTGTATGCCCTAAACGCTTCATAATGAGGATCAATCACTTAGTAGCAAATCTGATTTTTACTAACCATATCGTGTTTGTATTAACTTACTGAGTATTTAGTTTTTAAATTATTAAAATCCGTCAAGAAATGGTGGATTTATTAAAGTTTTTCTGAACGGCTAGTTTGAAACGCGCGCTTCCTCTGAATTGGTTATGATGAGGTAATCTGTCGGCATCCGTGCGACAACGGTTTGATTGTACTCATACTTTATAGATATTACTTAAGTATTCATTCTCCGATTCCTGACGCTTGTGCCTTGCGTGCATTGTTTTTGTTTATGTTAAATATTTTAGTTTAGAGTTTAGCGGGGAGGTAACAATGACAGATGACGACACAGCGACCAGCTTCATTCTCGGATTCTCGTCTCTCGCGTTTTTGGAACTAATGCACTAAAATTGCTGTATCTTCGTCATTTTTGGTCCAATTTAAATAACTTCTTTACAGCATTAACCGGTTTTATTGTCGCCATAAGCATGCATACCCAACAAAAAAACATGACTGGTCCTCATTGTTTTATTACACAAAAAAATATTACATTCTTTTGAAACCTTAAAATCTACAAAAAAATATTTTAAGAATACACTTTATTAAAACCGCCGAAAAAATTATTTAATTTTTATTTTATTTTATTTGTTCGGAAAACTTACAGCTACTTTTACAATTCAAATTAACTAGTTACTAACTACAACCCATTTATAAGTTTTCACAAATAGCAAAAAAGAGAGTGCACATAAAGGCATAAGTAATCAGTGAAACAAAATCACATAAATAATAAATAGTAAATAAAGAGTGTACATAAAAGCATAAGTAAAAGCATGAAAGTAAAACAAGCTCAAGACGCAAATGTACAAGAAACAGAACAATGTACAAAAATCTATGTATTAGGCGTTTTAATTAGTGTAAAGGTTTTTTAAGAATTGCAACATTAGCTATACATGGTTTTAGTAAATTATAATTAATGCAACAAAAACAAGCTCTACTTTAATATAATAACTTATTAATTATTATCGCTAAGCAAAACTAAACTACAGCTAGCTAATCGACATTAAAAAAGGACTTAGTAACCAACTGTCTAATCGCATGAGGCTCGGCGGAGAAAATATCAAAAGAAGGGTTTATTCTAGAAAATTCATTTAGTTGAGAACTCGCTCTAAATATAAATGAATTACGGCGGTAATACGTTTTAAAAGTGGGGATATTGATTGGAACAAAATTTCTAAGATACTTAGTGGGGATACAAAAGTTTAGTTTTTCAAACAAGTATGAGCTGTCAATGTTATTATTGATTATTTTAATTAAATAAGATATATCAGTTATATATCTCTGTACTGTCAATGGTAAAAAGTGAAATTGCTTACATCAATCTTCATAGCTTGGCAAATAATGACTACTTCTGAATTGTAGGTATCGTAAAAACGTTTTTGGATAGATTTAATCCTATTTCTGTATAAATCATATTTAGGATTCCATACCTCTGAGCAGTATTCGAGTATACTACGCACATGAGCACAGTATAATACTTTAATTACTTTAATTGTGGTGAAATTTTTACTCATCCTAATGACGAATCCGAGCGCTTTTGAAGCTTTATTAACAATGTGATCAATATGTTTGTCGAAAATTAATTTTGAGTCCATAATAACACCCGGGTCTTTCATATAATTAATAGTCTCCAACACTTTATTACTAATGCTGTATGGGAATTTTAGTAAATTGATATTACGAGATAAAGTCATCGCAAAACACTTGGAGACATTTAGGTCTAGTTTATTAACGTTGCAGTAATGATTAAATCTAATCAAGTCTAGCAGATGACAATCATTAACAGAGGAAATCTTTTGAAAATTTTGGTGTCGTCCGCATATACTAAAAATTTACAACATTTAAAACATGATGCAATATCATTGAGAAAAATTGCAAATAAAAGGGGTCCTAGGATCGAACCCTGGGGCACTCCCGAAGGTATATAAATCCATTTAGAGATATAGCCATTTATAACCACCTGAATAGGTTTCCGCGTATACCAGCGAAGTACAGCTTCTGAAGCAGAATAGAGTGGTCGATGATTCGCGATTCGCCATGTTGGTTGCTAGATTATCTGTGCTGTGACGTCAAACTAATACTATTTATCATCTGTGCTATAGTCCGCTCAGACAAAATGGCGGTGTGACGTTCCGTTTGACGTTTTGACATATATAACTATAAAAGATGTAATGAACTATTAATTTACAGAAACACGTTCCGTTTCACTATTAAGTATGTGTTTGTGTGGTCACATCGTTGCCAGAATTACTTCGAGGTGTTTTTATCAGTAGAACTTTATTTTTACAAACTTTATTTATGAATCTTAAGTTTTTAATTAAAGGTATCGCTAGAATACGTTTTCCTAAGCCAAGTACTAAAAAAACTCTTTCAATGTATGAAATAAAATATGTTATGCTATTCTATATTATGTTACAAAATAGATGACAAATAACATATTATGTGAGATTTGTCATGTAACACCTACTTAACACTTTTTCCGTAGTAGGTACATAATTACAAAATTGCACAAAATTTTTAAATACGCCTCTGTAAAAGGGCAATCCACACGGACCATTTGGCACATCCAGCGCCGCGGTCTGGAAACAAATTAGTAGGCAAAAATGATTGTCACTATTGACAGTTGACACTTATGAGGACCATTTGTATAGGTGCTGGATTGGACCGTGTGGATAGGGATTACCTTGTAGTAAATGGCTCAGAAAATTAATACCTAAACATTCATCACAATTCACAAAATAAATATATCTAATTCACAGATCAATTTCTTTAAAACTGTTAAATTTTAAAATATATTTTATGCAATTTTTCTATTTTAAAATTATTAAACATGCTGCAATCAGTAAGTCTGATTTTCAAGCGAGTAGAGTAGCTATGAGTTGGGACTAGGGGGCCCCAATCCATCGATGGCCCTGGGTACGTGCCCATTGTGCCCAGTAGTAAAGAGGGGCCTGACTTGATATCTGAAAAAGTCTTATTGGTACACGCCACATAGCTAATAGCTAGCATAATATTAATGGTTATAACAAACTTCCCATCGTAATAAAGAAAGCTAGGAAAATTTACCTACTGCAAGCCGATGACTTTACTTCACTTTAATCGTGACTTTAGGCTGGGACTATGCTCCGGAATACGAAAGGCCGTAGAAAATGAGCAATAAAAATAGAACTCTGCGCTAATACAATATACTTGAAAATCGAACAAATGAATGTCGAGTCAAATGTCAATGTTATTTATCAATGCTCGATACACAAAACATCCATTTACAACTCTATTGTACATTGCGCAGAGTTCTACTTTCAATGCTCAGAACTTTCTACGGCCTTCCGGATTCTGCAGCATATAGTCCCAACCTTAAGGTCTCCACAGACGAGAGGCCGATCGTTTCAGTTAGAACTGACGTCAGTTCGGCCTGAACGGATTCGAGCACATACACGGAAAAAATCGCATCCGACCCAACTGACCTCAGTTCGTCCTAAACGATTTCGAGCACATACACGGCAAAATCGCATCAGTTCGTTCTGGTTTGCCGCGAGCTACGGTCGTGTTTAATAATTAAATACCGCGAAAACTCACTACGCTTGTACACGATACACGCACGGTCGCGGCTCTGGCAAAACTGAAGCGATTTGTCCACACATGGTCTGTTCAGTCCATCCGTACATTCCATAATTAATGTTGCCAATTTAGTTATTTTACAAAGTTTTACTACAAAATTTAGTTGTTAGTAGTGTTTTTGTAGGAAAGAACCAGACAGTAATCATATGCAAAATGGTCTAGGTTATGCACAAAAAAAAATACACCGTATCATAATAATACATTCGTCTATAATTTGCTTATAACTACCCGTTTAATTACTATATACTTAATATTTCCTAGTACTTATATTTAAATTTAACGCTAAAATTTATAATAAAATTCAATATAATATCGTTTTAATTAAAAAACCTAAAATGTCGTGGTTTTCTTTTTAGGGGCTTTACGGACTCCTAAGCTTAGTAGCAATTTTATAGTTTTCAGTATTATTTTAGTACTTTTTATTAGAAATCGACGCCAGTCTAGTAGTTTCGCAAAAACAGAGCTGGCAACACTGGAACGAATCGATTCAGTCCCGACTGAAGGACTTTGTATCCATGGTCATGAATAAATTAATAAAAATAAATCGATTCAGTCCATCCGGCCAACTGATGCGATTTCGAAATTGCACACAAACGATACGATTTTGCATCTGTTCAGATCGAACTGAAGGAAAACCGCACCGTATATGGAACCCCTAACACTTCAAATTTCAAAATAATACGGTATGTAGTATGTACCTACTAGGCTAGGTATTAGCTGATGGGCCGGCAGGCGGAGGCTCAATAGGAACTAGCATCTAGCATTCGTATGCATTAATATGTACTGACTACTTTGCGACTTGAGTGTAACATCTGTAAACACAATATATTTTCTTGGTGATCTTATTACTATGGCATTAAGGTTATAAAGTCGTAGTATCGTAAACACCGGATCTGTCGGCGCACCTGCCTACCTATAATTTTTTTACGGATATAAATAATTATAAACATGAAATAATAATCATTCATAATAATATTTATAATATAGGTAATTGTATCTGGATTCTGGATTAACGAATTCAGATTCATTAGGAGTTCTGACGAAACCACTGAATTGTGACAACTGCCAAGATTTCTTGTAAAGCCAACGACCCTATTTAAAAATCACCTTCACAGTAAAATTAAAATCACACCGCGTCCAGTCAATAAGGTCGGAATTTGGCTGAATACAATCGTATGGTTGTCATCAACGCGTTTTACGAAATCAACGCTTCTCACTACTATTGTAGCTATGTACTTAATTAATTAGTGTTTTCAATATAATATTATAACCTACCCAACTCTTTCTGTAATTATAATTATGTTTAAAAATGGTACCTATGGGCTATGGGCTGGGGCCGGGCTATCATGAGCAATGAAAAATAGACTCTATTATCAGCGATATATTTATAACTTTATATGCTCTAGATTGGTGTAAAATGTTCATTATTGCTTAAACATAAAAATATTAATAAAATGACTAAAATAAGTCACTTATATTTCGTTTAGTGAATTATGATTTTGCAGCTACGGCAAATAAGGCTAAGCTAAAATATGCTAGGCAGGAAAGTAGGCAGGCATTATTATTTTATTCAGCAATATAATAGCTTTAAAATTGTTGCTATTTAATATAAAATATTACAATATAATAAACGTATTGTAAAGCCTATTATATCAATACCTAATTCATATTAGGTATAATTATATTAGACAAATTTATGTTTTTTCACATTTTAATTCAAAGTGGGAACAGGACAGAATGTATGTTAGAGCAGAGTGGACAAGTCAGTTCCCGCTTCATTCTACTCTCAAGGTTATTTAAGAATAAAGTGTGAAATATATAGTTGTCTCTTTTTAGCACGTTGATATTATATAGCACCTTTTCGCTATTAAGTAAACGCGCTTACTTCATTATACACGTTCGCGCCATCGTTGATCGCTCAAATATTTTCTTCTTGCTTCCTCATTCATTTGGTCGCCGGTGTTTGTGCAGTGAACATTGTTTGAAGTGCGTTGCACGTGTCTTTAAGTTCTAGAAGAAACCTAAATAAAATCTAAAATGGCAGATGCAGCAGTTGAAAAGAAGTGAGTTCCTAATATAATTATATGTTTTGAAAATTAATTTTGGCGGTTAAAACAATATCAAAATGGCTTCCTTATTAACATGTTTTAATCTATTTCTTGTAATTTTATATCTGTTTTTTATAAATATTTGCAAAAATTTAAGTAACGCGCCAATTATATGTTCAATTTATTTTTATTATTATTTTTATTACAAGTGATGTGTATGACGCTTGCCTAAGGACGCCGATACACGCGGGAAAATGTAGTTAGTTATAGACGTTTACGGTATAAAAGTAGGTAATTCTTTTTGTGTTGCACGCATCCATGTAATAATTTCTCGTGCTATTTATATACGCGAGAGAAATAAGGAAATAATTACAAGGTAACGGGGAATTAATAAGCACGCCGGTTGACCGCGAGTTTTCAAGATGGCGTTGTGTGCGCGGCGTGCCGGCGCGGTAGCGTCATCGACGCGCGCTCGGTTCAAATTCGTCGAGCGGGACTTGGAAGTGTACCGTAGTTTTGCAACTTGTGGGTTACGTTATCGCTACTCGGCCCGTATGTTGTCATTACTTATTTTTAACGCTTTCGAGACCGCCTCTTGAAGCGACTCACTGGCGCGAGCGACGTATCCAACGATAATTTTCAATGCAACTTTTCCCACATGCGGCCTTGCGCAACATAATAGGTACCTATGCGATTTGTTGTTAATTCCGCCTCGAGTCTCGACCCTACTTTTTATACAAGTTACAACACGTAAGCAATTTTACTACTATACCGCAGCAGCCTTACAGTTTGTTGTCAGCAATTTTTATTAATAAGTAATAACAATTGATTAATTTTATGTACGTTTACATTATAGACTATAGTTTTACACGTAAGACTGAAAAGATATAAACCGTGAATTTGGTAAATTTCAGAGACGTCTCCGAGGAAGTGACCTCCACTGAAACACCAAAGGAGTCGCCAGTTAAGAAGTCTCCAGCTAAGGCCAAAAAGGACGCCGAAGCTGCTGAGAGCAATGGCAAAAAGGAGGAGAACGGCAGCGGAGACGCGCCAGAGGAGACACCAGCAGAGAATGGTGATGGTGAGGAGAGCAATGATGCTGTTGAGAACGGAGATGCAACAGGTTTGTTTACTACTTAACGCCTGTTTTACAATCTACTGATAAGTTTCGATGTTTTGTCTCTGTCGCTCCATATAAAGTTAAAGCAGTAACGAAACTTCCGAATAAACTATTTCCCAAATATTTGAAAAATATTTTGGCAGTTTCGCAAACTTATAAGGTTATTCTGACATTTACAATAATAATATCAACTAATTGCAGTGTATTTACATACATTATATGTGTAATTCTAATGCTTTGTCATTGTTTACAGAAAAGAAGGAAGCTGGTGTAAAGAGGAAATCTGTTGTGGCCGAAGAGGACTCAACAGAGAAGACCGCAGAGAAAAAGGCGAAAGTAGCAGATGAGGCTCCAGCGGAGGAGGCCACTGCCTAAAATCGTTCCTGCCCTAACACTTTGGTTTACTGCAATGCATCTCTGTTCAGAAGAGTCCAACTCTCACCTCCATAGTGTTACCAAAGCATCAAGTTCAGCGTCAGTTGTAAGATTTCATCTACTATCCTGTTAAATGATGTTTATGCAACACTACCATAGACTGACATATTTGTAAATTTACAAATACAATGCCAAACTATAGTTTTTATATTGTTACATACATGATGTATTCAACGGAGAGTTGAGCTCTTGTGACCGTGGTAAATTTAGGTTTATAATACATTTTGTATTTAACATACCTGTCAATGTACCTGTAAAGTGTAAATTTAATGAAACTGTAAATGCTTTGTGCATCGCAGTGAACTGATTGTGAGTTGGTTTTAATGTTGTATGCTGTTTTTGCATATCGGTGTCTACTTCGACAGACTTTAATGGATTTTTGATATACGCATATTGGTATTGGAAGATTCCGCCAGTTGAGTACTGCCAAAATTGATTCACCTAGAGTGAAAAACACTATCCGTTCTGTGAACGACACTTTAACAGCTTCCGATATACAAGGATATAGATAAAGTAAGATTAATTAAAGAGTTTAGATAAATAATTCAGTTGTAAATTTAAGTTAGCAGTTATGTCGCACATATGATTTTTATAGGCATTATTACTTAACCATTTATGAACATTCCTGACAAGGTTATGATTGCATTGTGGTGAACTTCATCGAAGCATGGGTCTTGCAATCCATGAACGTGGATTCTAGTGAACATGTCGCCCATGATGCAACAGTAATTTTAAGATTGTGAAAATTATAAAGTTCAAAGTTGACATAAGGTGATAGAATCATATTGACATACTTCTTGCGTGCTATATTCTATGGGTTTATTTTTCATAATATTTTTCTAATTTATTTGCTTTTGTATGTGATAGATAATAACCTCGAATGTAGTAGGGATATCCTATGAATCTGAATCTTAATAAGTATTTCCAGACATGTTCAAAATAGGTGAAAAATAACTATTAAGGTTTGACTTATTTTTCTAAATATTTGTCTTTTTCTAAACAATCTTTCATATTTTGGAATACACTAAGTATTAGATTTTAGTAGTATGTACATTGTACAGTTTTTACCACTACTTTTTGTGAAGTTGAGTGTAAAGGTTCTGGCAATAAAATAGTCCAATATGATTTTTTTTTTTCTCCCTTTTAAATGTAGACAACATTTGAAACTTAAGTTTATTGGAGGCCGTCGACACACACACATTTAGTTATATAATGGCAAGTGACTGCTAAAAGGTTTGCAGCTTTGCACCTGTCTGTGATCGGTGGCATGTTTGCACCAGGAGCTTATATTGGCTCGAAAAAGGCTGTCTATTTCCATGGCTCAATGTTTGCAAATGCATCAACGTGAACGGGTTCAAATCCCGCCTTGGAACAAATCGTATTAGTATAAGGTAGGTACCTACCTAAGTTATTTTCCAACTGGACCAAATTTGCAAAATCTTAACTACTAAAATAATTTGTGGTTGCTGGTTGTGGACATGAGACTGAAAGGCTCAACTCACACTGGCACAGAGTCGAAGCGACGCGACGCGTTATATTTTTCAGCCTATAGCATATTCATCTCTATTGTTCCATTATTTAAGTACAAATTTGTGCTATGTAAATATGGAAGCGCACGTCGACGCGCGTTGACGCGCGCATTCGCGCTTCGACGCTCGGCTGGAGTCGAGCGGATTCGCGAGTCGCCGCGCGTTACTCGGCCGCAGTGACGCGTCAGACGCCGACCACTACGGACGGACGACAGTGCTGAACTATACGACAATGGACGAAGATGAAAAATTAATTTTTTTAGTACAGAAATATGAATGTCTGTTTAACGTCAAGGCGAAAACCTACAGTGATAAAAATTGTAGGAAAAATGCCTGGCAAAAAGTAAGCGGTGAAATGCAAATTTCTGGTAAGTTCTAACTGTTTATTATTACATTTACATAACATACACAATAGTTATAAAGGGTGTAAAAAAATTAAACCCAGAACCGAAAGTGGGGAACACTACTTATCAATGCGAACATTTTCCCTCAAGAAACTATACCTGGGAAATCAAGTTTTTCAGGGATAATTAGGTGCGTAGTTTGTACTCATTTGGTTGTTATATTAACATATTCGTGTTTTGTATCATGCTACCAGCATTTAAAATCGCTAACGAAATCGGTAACAGGGTAAATAACACGAATTGTATGAAATATCATCAATTCAAGTATATACTTTGAAACCGATTATCCTGGAAACCCTTGATTTCCCAGGTATGGTTTCTTGGGAAAAAATGTTTGTATTGACGAGTAGTTTTCCCCACTTTCGGTTCTGGGGGTAATTTTTTTACACCCTTTATTTTATGTACACGCGATGTAAATCCAATGAAGTATTCAGTTGTGTTTAATAATGTAACATTATGACCACTTTTTTAACATCGTGTGATCATTTCGTTTTGCCATGGTACTGCCCCATGCTCGGATATAAAATAAGATTTGAATTTATCTCTGATCACCATGGCATTTGACGTAGTTTGGTTATCGACTGACCGCATATTTTGTAATATACTATTACTTGGCAATTGCAAGTTTTCGAGTTCGTCATTTTCTCTTATGTAATTATGCAAACATGTGCATGCAAGAACCATAGAATCAAGATGCATCGGTTGCATTTTTATTTTTTTTTGAAAAACCTCAAATTTTTGTGACAGGATTCCGAAAGCACTTTCTACTAGGCGCCTTGCTCGACTTAAGCGATAATTAAAAATTTTCTTTTCATGATTGTCAGACACCTGATTTCCAGGATATGGTCTCATAATGTGTTCGGACAAGGGAAATGCTTCGTCTCCTACAAAAACATGTGGCATTTCTTCTATCATACCTGGCAACCTTTTATTAGACGGTATATCAATCGTATTATTTTGTAATCTTTGTCCAAATTTAGAGCTGTTTAATATGCCGCTATCACTGTTACGTCCATATGCTCCAATGTCAACAATAATGAATTTGTACTTTGCGTCAACAACGGCTAACAAGACAGTACTGAAATATTTTTTGTAATTAAAGTAGAGACTGCCACTATTCCAGGGAGCCCTTATATTGACGTGTTTACCGTCAATTGCCCCTATACAATTAGGGAAATTCCATATGGTTCTGAATTCCTCCTCTATTTTAGTCCATAATTCTTGTGTAGGCTTCGGCATAACAAGTGGCTGTAAATATTTCCATATTGCTGCGCAAACTTCATGTACAATTGTTAAAACAGTGCTGTATCCTACTCGATAACTTTGACCTAAGGCTTGAAAGCTTATCGCCGTAGTCAGAAATCTGTAACAATTTAAAAAATACACGTAAATAATACATTTTATTAGATTAAAATAAAAGTTACAATTTTGTGTTCCTTTTTCAGAGGCGGAGTGTCAAAAGCGGTGGAAAAGAATTCGAGATTGCTACAAAAAGGCCATTAGATTAAGGCAATTTAAGAGTGGTTCTGCTAGATCAAATGATAAGCCAATAAGATTTGAAAAAGAATTGGAGTTTTTAAAACCATACTTGCAGAACAAACCACAGACGTGTAACTTAGATAGCTCCGAAGAAACTGACCTAAACACTGATACCGACACCAACTTGTCCGCTGCGTTGCCATCTCGACCCGAATCACAATTATCCAACCATTCCGATACTACACGAAAGAAGTCCCAACCACTATCACAAATGTTATTCGCGCAATATCTGGAAAATAAGAAAAAAGAAGAAGATCCAACAGACACATTTTTTCTCTCTATGTCTAAAACCGTTAAACAGATGCCAATACAAATGCAAGCGCAACTGAAACGACAGATATTACTTTTAGTAACTGACGCGGAAATAAAAGTTGCTTCCAATGCTTCCTTTCAACCTGAAACAACTAATATCAACCCAAGGCAAGCAAATACTTCTTCATCCAGTGGCTATACAACAGAACTACGAACCGAATCAGAAAGTCTTCAGCTGCAATCTAATTCCACTAACTATAATGTTAACACATATACAATGCAGCCAAATACCGGCTATTATACAATACAGCTACCAACCACTTATACTCCTTCTACAAATACGTCAACCAGTACCAACTGCACAACCATTAATCAGTTCGGAAATAGCACTTCTTCGAGCTATCGTATAGAAAATCTCGAGCTGCCACCTTCACCGTACATACCATTGCCGATTGGGATGACGACGCGGCAACGGAGGGAAGGCGATAATGACTACAGTGAATGACGTTATGTATGGCTGATGAATGCCCTGATTTATTAATTATTAAACTAAGTAAACAGGGTGGGACGGTTCTCCAAAAAATTATAAATACTTATTTTTTGTCATACCTACCTATACTTTCCGGAAATAATGTCATGTAGTTTTTAGCTTAAAATGATGTGATATATGCATGCTATCAGTTTCTGGAGAACTGTTCCTTACACCTTGTATAATAATGCGTAAAAATTATGATTCAAGATAAATAAATCTATATAAATAAAAACAAATGCTTTTATTTTTGTCCTATTTGTGTTCTCAAACTGTCGATCATATTGTAACGAAACTAAGGCAGGGTGTTCTGACGACGCTCGAGAAAAATCCACTGATGTTATAAAGGTCTTCTCACGCAAAATTACAGAACTACTAGGTACGTTACGGTACTACCACCGCCTATCATTTAAAAGCAAATTGAAATAACAAATGCACACACATCCGAGGGGCTAGTGTGAGTTTGATCGAGTACGAAACGTTACTATCGCGTCTGTCGGAATCAAAACTTCCCCTTACGTCCGCTAGGGGCGCTGTTCGATTTCCCATACTAATTCGGCTGTGACGCAGACGCGATAGTAACGTTTCGTACTCGATCAAACTCACACAAGGGGTACCGCTCGTTCATCAAGTCCAGTATTACTATGCTTGCGCTGAATTCGAACACAGTTTTCCGAGTCATAGTCGATCAAAAATAACAATAATAGCTCTTAAAAATTTACGTACATACCTCAAGCATATTGATATCCGCTCTTCAACGGAAATTGGTATTCTTAAATTTGTTTCTTGCTTTTGGATGTGAGGCCTCAAAATATTTACCAAATTTTCAAATTTATCTAAGCCCATTTTATAATAATCATAAAAATATCTTGGGTCCTGGCTTAAATCGTTACTACAAAGTGTTTTGAATTCGCCAAGAATATGTCTTTTCTTCCATAACTCGTGAACCCAAAATTTTCGTTTTATTTTCCTATTCTCAGCTTCTGATATAATTTTACTTTCTTCCTCTTCAACTTCTGATATTAGCGCAATCATGATAAGATCGATATCAACCATCGTATACTGCCGAGCGAGCACCATTCACGAATGTTCGAAAGTCACTAGTCCAGCACTGTGATCCGAACGCGCTAATACGAGCATCGTCGCGCGCAGACGCACGTCGCCGCGCGAACACGCGCGTCGCCGTGCAAAACATGACGCGTCGCTTCGCTTCGACTCTGTGCCAGTGTGAGTTGAGCCAAAAACTGTAGGAACATGTTACATATAGGTACGCAATATTATGGTGTTACTTATTACCTACTCGATGGCTAGAGTGATTTCAAAGATTTTATTTTTTAAATTTACTCAAAATCGGAGACGGCCTTTGCTTCGGTAAGGTTTAAACATGAAGAAGATATAGAGCTCTATATTTGCTCCATGTGTTTAAAACTGGCAACGTGCTTGTTATTCATTAAGTATTGCGAGTATCGGTGAGCGGTGAGCCGGTGCCGGTGGTAAATGGTGATCGATTACCGGAAGGCGATTTTTTGCTCGTCTGGCCGTCATTCCGTAAAAAATTTGTTACTATTAAAAAAATGCAAGCTTTTATAATAATATTACACCTGAATCACATATAAACATTGACGATACTATTATTATTATAATATTTTATACCTACCATGATCGATGGTTTTACGGATTCATAAAAACAACCAAATGCTAACACGAACGACTATTTACATGATAGGTGAGTTATTGCTCGTTATTTAATGGATAAGTAGAATGGTACATCAATTATCTATCCAAGGTCGTAGTAACCATAGCAACGGGGTGGACAACATCTAGGGACACAGCCATTTGGCGGCATTTGTAAACGTACCTAGTATAGTAGTAGTACCTCTTCAAAATGTGGCTATTAGTTTTAGTAGCATTCTCCCATATAAACAGTGCATATTTTCAAACGACACAGAATATCAACGTTTGTATGTTTACTTTCTTTGATGTATTTTAACAATATTTAGATTTTTATGGAATGAGACCGGCAAACGAGCCGTCGCATGCCTCATGGTAAGCGATAACCAGTCACCACCGCTCATGGACTCCATCAACACTAGCGGAAAAGTTAAATTACATATTATGTTGTAACATTATTTCATGCGATTTATCTTATTCATCAATATGATAAGGTATTTCTTAAAAAGGCTAAAACGAAATATTTATTTTAGTGCTTGTCAATGAAGAAAACAATGCACTTGCCGAAAAATCTTTTGAAATAGCCAAAGAGTATGTACGGCGCAATCCCAATTTGGGTCTTGCAATAGATCCCGTTGTTGTAGTTGGTAATCGTTCCGACGCAAAGGCGTTTTTGGAAAACGGTAAAAGTCTTTTATTATGAGTTATTTATTTGGGATTTATTAATACATAACCATTTATACTTAGTTTGTAGAAAGTACAATGACATGATTTCATCGAAGAAAACACCGCACGTGGTTTTGGATTTTACTATGACAGGAGTCGGTTCGGAAACTATAAAGTCGTTTACTGCAGCCTTGGCTCTACCGACTATTTCTGGATCGTTCGGCCAAACAGGTGACTTGCGGCAGTGGCGAACCTTGGATAGAAACCAAACTAAATTCCTTTTACAAGTAATGCCACCGGCCGACATCCTTCCTGAATCGATAAGAGCTATCGTCACTAAGCAAGACATTACTAACGCTGCTATTATTTTCGACGAGTTTTTCGGTAGGTATTACTCTACAATAGCAACTAAGGATGATTTTAAATTCTAAAATTACTTAAACTAAGAATTGTTTTACAGTAATGGATCATAAGTATAAAGCGCTGCTTCAGAACATTCCGACACGTCATGTTATTACGCCAGTGAAAAGTTTCAGCAAGGATGAAATTAAAACACAACTGAGGAGTCTTAGAGAGTTGGACATTGTCAATTTTTTCGTTGTCGGCAGTTTGAGAACGATAAAGAACGTTCTCGACGCAGCAAACGAGAACCAATATTTTGGGAGGAAAACGGCGTGGTTCGCTTTGACCTTGGACAAAGGGGACATAAGCTGTGCATGCAAAGATGCTACCATTATCTATATGAAACCAACTCCTGATGCTAAAAGTAGGGACCGACTTGGCAAGATTAAAACTACGTACAGCATGAATGGCGAACCAGAGATTACGTCTGCATTTTACTTCGATTTGTCGCTAAGAACCTTCTTGTCTATAAAGTATGTTATTTTATGTACCTACCTACTAAGGAAATATGTAAATACGAAATATGGCACATGTGACATGCGATAGGCAAAGTTTCTCAGAATATCCTAGGACAAACCATAAAAGTGGGTAGTCGCTAATCTGCACTGACTTTGACCTATGAATGTCAAAAGTTTTCCGTGCAGTCTCGAAACATCAAAGACAAGTTAATTTCCGTCAAGTTGTAAATAAGCAATATTGTGGTGCTGCTAATTATAGCGTTTACAATTCCAGATCTCTGCTGGATTCTGGAAAATGGCCAAACGATATGAAATATATTACATGTGACGACTACGACGGCAAGAATACACCGAATAGGTCTTTGGACCTGAAAACAGCTTTTCAAGAGGTAAAATCGTGTATTTCATCTTGTATTGGCTGACGGTTATTTTGGCTTTATCGCATTGGCGGAAAATATTGGAACAATACTATAATTAGTTTCTTCATATCCAAGCGTTAATCCAAGTGATATATTAATTACTAGCTGTTGCTCGCGGCTCCGCCCGCGTAAGTATAGTATCCCACGGGAACACTGTATATTTTCGGGATAAAAAGTAGCCTATGTTTTAATCCAGAGTCTAAACTACTACCATACCGAATTTCATCGAAATCCGTTCAGTAGTTTTTGCGTGAAAGCGTAACAAACATCCACGCTTTCACATTTATAATATTAGTAAGGATTATTATAAATTAATTATTTATTTACAATGTAGGTGAAGGAAACGGCGACGTACGCTCCATTTTACATCCCAGAGGACGAACCGATGAACGGTCGTAGTTTTATGGAATTTAGCACGGATTTAGCAGCTGTGACAATCAAAGATGGCGCTTCGGTGGGCAGCCGGTTCTTGGGGTCTTGGAAGGCGGGCCTCTCGAGGCCCCTGTCGCTAACCGATCCTGACAACATGACGGAGTACTCGGCACAATTGGTGTACAGAATTGTGACGGTCGAGGTAGGTGAATGACCCTCTTTATAGCATTCGGGAGTAGTAGATGCGGCAATAATATGTGTAATAGGGATGGTGCGTGTCACATTAAAAAAATAATAATTTAAAAATTATTGAACACAGATACATAAATCTAAAATAAATAGTTATTGAAGTAGACGTGATTATAAAGATTATAACCAAATAAAAAATATTTCCCATCGATTTCTCGCAAAACTATTTGATCACAAACTGTTAACTATCGCCATACGTTATTTATACAAAAAACCCGGCCAAGTGCGAGTCTGAGGAGAACACGTAGGGTTCCGTACCATTATTTCAATATTTTACAGGTTAACTTATTATTTTGTTATGTTTATACGAAGTTTTTCGAAAGAAGCGCATTTTACAATATAACTCCTGAAGTAACGAAAGATATAAAAGCCGTTATATCTGTTTTTCTTCAAAGTTCATTACATGGACTACCATTGCGCTACAAAAAATGCGCTTTAAAGTTGAATATATCGCAAACGGTTACATACCTAAATAAAAAAAAGTCTTTGCAATCTCTTAATGTTTTTAATTTTTCGTGATTTTATCTTAGCACTTTGTCGACTTAGGCGTACTTAGTAAATACACAATATATTAATGCAAAGTTTTATTTTTCTACCACTAACCGTTTGGACGGGAAGCCAAAGACGGACGGACGGACGGGAGGACCACGGATATGACGAAACCATAAGGGTTCAGAGACGTAAAAATGAATGGCAGTGTAGCAGTTTTTGACGTCACAGGCCCGATAGGCGATAATATATTATTGCTCTCTTTCTTCATTCAATGAGGATCAGTAATGTTTATTGTGGGGTATGCAGACTAATAGCGACAAAAAAACAGTTAATACTGCGAAAAAAATATTTAAATTGAACCAAAAGTGACAAAGATACAGCAACTTAAGTGCATCAGTTCCAGAAACGCGATCTAGAATGATGCGACTCGCTGAGACGTCATCTGTCGGGATCAGAAATACATCATCTGTGAAAGTGATTGGTCCGAATTGACCCAGAATCAACAGAAACGAAATGGTTGCTAATTTATACACATTAAATCATATATGATGTCATGTCACCAAAAGGGCAAACTCGAAAAACGCGGGGTGTAGAAGCTATTAGCAAGAATAAAATCGGTTTTTGTATGAGAATGATGGACATAAGACGATATATGAAATACGATGATTCCCGAAAGACATTAAAAACGCAGTTGTAATGTATTACATATTATGTTGGTCGGTAATAGGTGTAGGTGTAGTTTTAGGTGTTGAAATTGTAGGTATACTCGTACATACATACGCCTACAATTTCAATGTACGGAGGTAATATTTCTCGCGGAAGTTCCGTAATTGTAGAGGCGGAAATGAAGCTCTGTTACAACGCTAACCTATACCTACACCTACCCATCTACTACAACAGCAACTTAACTACTTACTCCTACAGTTCATACACCAACAAATATATACCTTTATATACCTACTCCTACAAGTCCTACATCTCTATCTACTATGATTTTGGATTTTATTCTTGCTCATAACTTCTATACCCGGGGTTTTTTGTGATTGCCTGTTTGGTCACATAAAATATGATTTGAAGTTAACCTGATGATTCTGGGTTTTTTCAGTATGAATTTTGGATCAAGTCCTTTCAACTGTCTAGCTATCACGGTTAAGGAGATACAGCCTAGTGACAGACAGACAGATAGACGAACAGACAGCGAAGTCTCAGTTAGAGGGTCCCGTTTTTAATTACCCTTTGGGTACGGAACCCTAAAAATTAATAAAATTAGATTTGATGGAGATTTTTCCAAAATCCCACTACTATTATAAACAGGAAAGTTTTACATTGCTCGTGTGTAATCTGACCACATGGGGCCATCCATACCATTAAACTGGAATAAACTGGTATCGTCGAAAGCAAATCGTTTACGACGGTCGTAAACGATGTACTTGGTCGTATACGATATCGTAACGACCTAGTACAAATAGGGGCCAGCAAAGTTTTCGAGAGATAATGAATCTTACTTACTAGTTACTATAGGTACTACTATTATAAATATGAAACTTTGTAAGGATGGATAGAGATGTTTGTTACTCTCCGAACTAGTGAGTAAAAAAGTCCACGATGGTATATGTCTATCTCTTAGGGATAACCCACAATAACAATTTTTTATCTTTTACGAGAAATAATGGCTTATTTACGAAGCGATTTTAAGCGATACAGCATTAATCCTTATCCAATTAAGTAGTTACCTTAAAGGTACATATTGTTACAAGTACAAAATATACATTGTGCATTTAATATAGATCAATATAGCTCTTTACAGCATGTAATTTAAATGAATATTTTCTAAGATATTATAGATTTTATATATTTAATAATCCGTCGTCGCATGGATCCCGACAGATGACGTCATCGTAAACTATTCATCGGGAGCACGCGTTTTTTAGTAGCCGTTCAGAAAAACTTAAAAAATCCACCAATTCTTGACGGATTTTAATAATTTAAAAAATAAAACGCTCAGTAATTCATTACACATACGATGTACTTAGTAAAAATTAGATTTGCTATTATGTGATTGATCCTCATTGCAAATTCGTACCTATTTATTGTGGCAACTGGCAATGTAATAAATATATTTTAAGCGGACGTAGCGCCTTAATTCGGTTAAGAAAAAACGCATCATTTTATTTTTTTTATTTTTTCAACAAAAGTTAAATGCAGTCAAAATATGCATAGTATTATGCTCCTTAAGATAATTAAGTAATTTTCGTGCTCATAGATTTTTTAGGTTAAATTTCTTAGACAGTCTCATTCAAGACTATATTGTATATAATTTAGATTTAAAATATTATAAATGAATTTTTGATGGTGAGTTGTGACACGTCTGTTATTGAATAAGATCTATGGCGTAGCGTCAGCCACTTGCGTACAAACCACGAAAACAACAGTTTTAGTTTCTGACTTTGAACTCTTCTGAACTCTGGTTTAGGTACTTAAAATTTTGTCGTTAAGAAATTTGATAAAGTTTAACAATATTTTTTCCGTCTAATTTCGCTCTGTTTTACTTTAATGTGGGAGTAAATCACTCGTTACATGATCGTTTCTTATTATTAGTTATTGAAGTAATTACCATTCTGAAGCATGTTCCATAAACAACAGATTACTAAATAGTTACTACGTAACCTAAACACTCTGTCACGTATGAAAAGGGCTCCGCACGTTCTTAGGAGAACGATCAACGAATTTATCTTTATAGCAAAATACCTAGGGGTTGCAATCCGGACACTAAGAAATTCGAAAAATCTGGATTTTCATGCGTTAAATAAAATCTGGATTGTTAGAATTTATCGAATCGTGGTAACTATTATGAATAATTATATATTTTAAATATAATTCGGTACTCTAGACGTACAATATTTCAATAATTCGACATTATTGTTGTACTGCTGAATTTATTGACACATTTTTCCATTTTATACAGGTTATTTGGTAGAACGTAGTCAATCTGTTAAATGGAGATGCGAGGGATGAAGTTTTGCTATATCTATGGGCGATATTGGACTGTTTCTAAGATATTCACCATTTTATATTTTTTCTGTAGTAGTAGCTCACCCACTTTATAAAAACACTGATTATGGTTTCAATTGCTCAAGTAGTAAAAAGTACAATAAGCAAATCGAAACACAATTTAAAACTGTATTTTTTAATATTTATTGAATTACTATATATAATACCAATGCACTTTTAAGTTTCTATAATCATACAATGCCAAATTAATATGACAACTTAAAAAGAAATGTAGTGGTTTAATAAATAATGGTTTAATAACATTTAATTATATTAATAAATAAATAAATCTTTATTTTGCCACTTTTGACATTACACCACCAAAGTATACACATAGATAACAATGGTACAATTACTATTAGCATGAAAAAGAAACAAGCAAAGAAAATATACCTACTTACTAACTAAAGTATAAATAAGAATAACAAAGCCGTTGATTTGTTTCAAACAACTTATGTATATGTATGACAATTAATAACAAACATATAAGAATAAAAAAAAGAATTACGGCGGTGCAACACCCAAAACGCGCAGAATCGTAGATCCACTCAGGTTATGACGACATGGGAAAGTCGTCCATGGTCTTACGTGGACCCCTTGTTTCCGGGTAGGGGACGATCAAACTATAGCAGTCTCTTATAAATATAATTTAATAATAATATAATAAATTACAATTTTTACGGTAACACAATAATATTTAATACCTACAGAGAACCCAATTTGTCGCATTTTTTTAAATTTTCTTTTTAAATTGCAGTCTATTCAATATTATATTACGTCGCAAAGTTGAGTTTTTAGTAAATACAGTTTATATTTATTTTTAAAATTACAAACAGTCTTCAGAGCACGAAACGGTGGAGGCAGATTATTCCAAATTTTGCTGGCGACATGTCTGAAACTTCCCCTAAACGCAGCGGTATGATGTAGCTGTGAGATCATTAGGTAGCTCGACCCCCTGGTGGTCATATTTAGCTGTTTTTGACTTGCCCACTGTAGTTTACCGTAAAGATAAGATGGAATTTTAAAATTGACTACGCCAAACAAAAGAGTAGCAAAATGCAATTGCCTACGGTAATCCATTCGCAGCCAGCGTAAACTGTTGATGTACGGCGTTCAATTTTCTGTCCCTTAATAGCTATATATGGCTCAGCATTACAAATTTTTTGCACTTGATGTGTAGTGCCTAATACCATGTACTTGGTTTTTGCAGGGTTTAACACTAAGGCATTGTCATCAGACCACTGTGATATCCGCGCTAGGTCTTCGTTAAGTTTATTTAATGTTTTATTTAAATATGGGAGTTTAAACGAGATATACAGCTGAATGTCGTCTGCATAGATGTGATGTTTAAAATGTTTTATATGTTGTGTAACATCTGCTCCGTACAAACCGAACATTGATGGTCCAATGACAGAACCCTGAGGCACGCCCCTATTTACATCGCACGGGTCAGATCGCGATAGGATGCCCTCATTGTTTTCTACTTCAACAATTTGAGTACGGTTCATGTAACTCGAGAACCAGGCGATTGCGTTTTCGTCAAAACCATAATATTTTAATTTGGAAAGTAGTAGAGGTATATTTATGGAGTCAAACGCACGTGAGTAATCGAGGAAGACTAATATAGATCCCTCGCCGGTATCTTGTGCACATAAAATGTTATCGATAACATCAATAAGAGCGGTTGTCGTACCATGTCGCTTGCGGATACCTGACTGGACTGTAGGTAAAATGTTGTTTATTTCTAAGTAGGAAGATATTTGCATGCACACCACCCTTTCCAGAATCTTTGACATGCATGGTAAGATGCTAATAGGTCTTAAGTCCCTCAGCTCAGTCACAGCGTCTTTTTTAGCTAGGGGCTTAACAATAGCACGCTGCCATAATTTAGGAAAAGAATGAGTAGGTAGTTAAAGATTTATTAATTAAAAAAGTTATTATGCAGAGACAAGAAGGAACACGGCAGGCCATGAGTAGCATATCCAAGGAAATACCGTCAATTCCTAGCGAGTCAGAATGAAGTGATTTTAAAAATTTTATCACATCTTCATCAGTAATAGTCGTAAAGCTGATTGACGATGAGCTAAATCTATGAGACTCAAAGAAAGACAGTGTGGATTGTGTGTGTAGTGGAATATTTAGAAAATGAGTATTAATTATTGATGGTTGACATAGATGTTGTGGAAGTACTAGATCAGATTTGTGCTTGTTTATAATAATTTGTTTTTTAAGATTCTGCCACATCGATTTAGGATTTTTTATATTAGAGTTTATAAACGTGTAAAAATAAGCTACCTTCTCCCTATTAATAGCACTTGATACCTCATGTTTTAATTCATATAGAAATTAAAATGCGAGATGTTTTTAGATTTTCGTGCTCTCCTGTGTGCCGCATCCCTTTGTTTCATCAAGAGTTTGATATTATACGTAATCCATGGTACTAGTAGTCCTTTACAACTAACGTTTTGACAGGAGCTAGTTGATCAAAAACCCAAAGTATGTTTGAATTGAGATCTCGCACCAGAGCGTTAATGTCTGTAACGTGTGTTAAGTTACATTCATAACATAATCGAAATCACTAGTCTCAATATCTTTTATGGACCTATAAGAAATCGTTTTAGCTATAGGTTTAACTTTAGGTATGTTAATATAAAAGTATATGAAAGCGTGGTGGCTAAGATCAGGAATGTAATCGACCCAGACTCGATCCATACATGCGTTAGCACAGCCAAGACCGAAAAGAAATTCAGTGTCGGTACTGAAGTGAGTTGCTTCGGTGGTAAATTGACGCAGATGATGTATAGATAAGAAATCATCAAGCATTTTGTATTGGTTACAGTTAGTGTTTAGAAAGTTTATGTTGAAGTCACCTGGTAAATACAAGAGGTCGTAATAGGGTAAACTAGTAATTGTGTCCGTGAGGGCTTCAAGAAATATATTTGCAGATAATCAGGGTGGCCGATAAGCAGTACCCACATAAATAATTTTGCCTTTTACCTTAAAAGAAAGCCACATTTGTTCCACTGAAGAAGACGATATGTGGTGAGTATTGAACGCCTAAGCCTCGTTTTATATAGAAGCCTACCCGACCCCCACGAGATCTTACATGGTTAGATCTGGGTATGTGTACAAGCCTATAGCCCGGAACGCCATCCATCCAATCCATCGCCATCAAAAACTCATCGTGCCTAGACCCTAGTGAACCGGGTTTTAAAAAACCAATTTCAATTTCTTTTAGTTTAACCATCTTAGTGTATTGAGTAAATTGTATTTATATGTTAGTTGTATATTTTGTAATATATTCCCGGTGTAAATTAGTTTATAGTAAATATTAACATTGCAATATAATAGACATAGTTCATAAATAACAACAATAATAATTACACTATAATGTAAAGTACGTGATATTAAGATAATAATACTCTTATAATAATATATTCTTGTAAATAAAGACAGCATTGAATTGGGTATTACACAGCCGCTTATCAATAATATTATTGTAAAATTAGACTGACTTATAAATGTATCATATTTATGTAAAAAACTTAAAACTCGGTTATATACTAATTTAAATCGCGACATTTTACAGCTTAAATTACTTTTAACTTCAAGTATTGATATAACGGCAGACCAATTTAAGCAATACAAAAAATTCGTGCAATGTCGCTTTCTGATCTGATACGCTGTACAGGAGAGCCAGGATCATGACGGGCGAAGACATGCCCTCCGCGCGTCCATACATAGCGCCGGTTATGACGACGACCCTCCTGACGGGCCTTGTAAAACAGTGTACGATTGAGCCTGGTGAGATGCTCATTAATGTAGATGCGAGCCGGCTGGCCATCATTCATATTCTCAATAATGTATACCTAAATCCTAATACCTGAATCTTATCTCTATGATATCTGATAAAATCCTTAAAAAATTTGGGAACTAGTTTTGGAGCCGATAATTACTGACTGTCTGGTTAGAGACAGTTTTGCCGAATGAATAGAGGTAATAGTAAATAAAATTAATAATAAATAAAATTAATTCGGTATAAAAATAATAAATAAAATTAATTCGGTTAGACTAACCTAACTAAACCTAACCGGCTAGTAGAAAAACCGAATGCAAATCAACGTTCCTGTTTTCGCGTAGAAATAATTATAATTAGATATAATAGAGATAAGATGTAGGTGTCAAAAATAGCACTAACAGTTTGTGTAAACAAGTGTAAATTTTTTTGGTTATGTAGTTTTCATCCTATGGTCGCGGAAACTTCAAAGTGCAATGACGAGTAAGATGTTACTGTTGATTTGTGAGTAAAAATAAAGAATTTAAAACAGTTATAGAGTTTAAATTGTGCTTAGATTTGTTAATTGTACTTCTGTTAATTAACGAAGGAATTAAAAGCACCATTTAGATGTTTTATTATAAACTAAACATGTGGGGGTTTTAACTTTTGATAACTCAAAAGTGGTCCAATTTCGACCGTACATATGGGGCTTCAAATGGTGATCTTCGAATGACTTACCGGATCTCAATTTAAAGGATTTTCAGTTTACTACGTTTTATTAAACTGTACTAATTTGCCTATGTTAATTTCACATAGAAATGCCACCACTTTACAGAAACGGTGGTGGTTGTGGAGGAGATTAAAAAAACTTTGAAAATATCACAGGGTATTCAACTTTTTTATATTTCTTTCTGCTGGAACATTTAGTAACTAACAAGATCTCGAACAAAGACGATTTTATTTTTTTCAATATCACGATTTTTAAAGAACAGTATGCTAGTACCTTATTTCTAATAATGTTGATTTTGAAGATTTTAAATGGGTATAAAAATAATAATTGAGTTATGTATTCAGTTATTATTTTTATATTTTATTAATTTTTTACTAGTTACCTAATTGTTTTTTACGCACTTTGTTAGATTTTATAATTCTATCAGCAACACATACTAAATGAATATTTTTAATAGATACGAGTGTGTACTTTGTTCCAAAGAAAATACTAAATATAAAACTAATCATTGAAGCAATTTATGAAGTAATTTAAAATATTTCTAAAAGTGAACATATAAATAAATATAATTATATAATAAATATAATTATATAATTTTGATATAATCAGACTGTGTTTTTATTTATTCAGATTGTACTGTATACTCAGATTGTACTTACATCTCAAAAATATAAGAATTTATTTAAATTAAATTATGAAAAAGTTACTGATTTTTTTATTAATGAGTGTAGGTTTTACTAAAACTCAAAGTAAAAAAACATCAATTTTTATATAAGTAATATTATGCCAAAAAATTAAAATACATAAAAATTCAGAAAAAACCGTATTATCCGGATAATCCCGATTTTCGGGCCAAAAATCCTAAAATCCGGATTTTGCTCAAATTCGTAAACACGTCTGTTGCACAGGCGATGATGTTCAAATTTATCATTGACCCAGATACAACAAGAAGCTGACCTACAAGTTTAAAATTAAATAGCCTTTTAGTTACGCATAATAAATTTGCATATGTGCAATGTGCAGATTATGTACTTATCAACCTGTGCAGTGTGCACTGTGCACAATGTGAGAAAATATTTCGAAATTAAACGCTCTCAAGCGAATTATAAGATTGCAATTAGTATTTTAAATATATTTTTTTTTTAGAGTTTGGAGAAACCTACGTTTTACATCAGTAATTATTATTAACTTACATATTAATCGACTTCCAAAAAAGGAGGCGGTTACACGATCGGCTTTATTTTTTTTTGTACTTATCTAAGTTTTTTGGACACAATAATATTATATTCTCGTTAAGAAATCAGTGAATCATGCGTACCTGATAATAGGAATGTCAAAATGACTCTCTTCAATTTTCACATTTGTACACACGGTTCACTGACTTAACGCGAACAGACTAAAAACCTATCTATACCTATGTTAAATAGCCAGATTCAGTATAGTGTATACCAGTCCTGCTGTTCATTATGGTTAGCTTACACTGAGACGCGAGACGCGACGCGGCACTGCATTTTTAAAATGGCGATTCAAAATTGATATTTTTTCACTCTTTAAGAAGATACACGTTTCATTGCAAGAGCGGGGGCGGCGCACAGTGGTTCAAGCGCGGAATAATTTAATTTTGAGGTGGTTGACTGCTGTCAAAACTTTAATTTTATATCTATATAAAACACTAGATATAACCCTAGTATATATCAGATTTTGAGTAGGTATATTTATTTTTATTTATAAAAAAATTGACAATATCCTGATAAATGATTATTTTATAGAGCTCACGTTTAAGTTGGCTTGTACCGTCTTCAAAATTATGAAGATTGTGTAGAGAAATGGTTAAAATTTTAGCCGAATTTAAAAGGGAAATTATTTAGAAAATAAGATTTATTTCATACTTTTTTGTGTATTTTTTACTTTGAATGTCGGTTTAATTTGGTGTTTTTAATATTTTTTCCTTTTTAGTCATATTTGTTATACCTATTAATATTAACACATTTTATGAACTTTTAAAATAAACTATAAAATGTATAATTACCATACAACATACCATTAGGTATTGTATATAAGATGATGAGGACGATCAATGTAAGTAACATAATGGCATATGCTTGCAGTTCTTTAAACAATGTCGGAATTTCCAAACGCGTATCTTTAAAGACTGAGGGGTTGTTGTTCAGTGCTTTTGGATCCGGGGTATAAACCTTGGTGCAAATTATTACTTTTTGGTAGCATATGCCTGGATTACTTCAGAAAAAGTCAGAAGCACTATATGTGTCCATATAGATTTCGAGGAGTTCTCTCGATTCCTCATAGATGCCAGCATCAGGTCACCACTTTGGTAATAACGGGACCAACTTCGGATTATATCCCTTTACATAAAAAAAAAAAAAGAATTTTGAAAATAGGTCCGTAAACGGCAGAGTACTGTTCAAAGATATCCTTGTCGGTGACCGGTGTAAAATATTATGAGAGTACCTATTATATCATCATTATGTGGTGATGTATGGTGTGATGATGGATTACTTTAATTGACATAGTGGCTTATGCTTGCTGTTCTTTAAACAACGCCGAAATCCCCAAACATGTATCTATAAGGAGTCAGAAGTTCTGTTCAGTACTTTTGGATCCAGGGTATACCTTGGTGCAAAATCTTACATTTTGGCAGCATATGCTTGGGTACTTCTGAAAAAGTTAAAATCACTATATGTGTCCATATAAATATCGAGAGGTTCCCGCGATTCCTCATGGATGCCATCATCAGGTCACCACTTTGATGACAACGGGACCAACTTGGGAGTTATACCCTTTCCATCAAAAAAATAATTTTGAGAATCGGTCAACAGACGGCGGAGTTATCGTTGAACATACAAAAAAAAACAGCCGAACGTATAACCGCCTCCTTTTTTTGGAAGTCGGTTAAAAATAGGATAACTACCTGAAATTATTAATTCATTCCTTTTTGCTGCAAGTATGTGCAAACTTTTAAATAATACTCAATCACATCAGTAAATAGCAAATTTTTCAGAAAAAAATATCCACATGCTCATTTGAATTTATTGAGTTATTTGATGTTGATTAATAAGAAAATATTAGCTGAACCCCTACATACCTACGTTATTTTGTTTTTTACTATAAACATGAATAAATAATAACTATACCTACTATCTACACCTACTAGGTAGACAGTATGTGTACCTACACATACTGTCTACATCTACAGCTTAGACCTACACCTACTACCTACACCCACACCTACCCATACAACCTACAAGTGATAAGATAAATAGTTATCGTAAACTCATGGTTGAAGTAGGTAGGTGCTAATATCGCTATTAGTACCTACCTACGTCAATTTGTTACTTCTGTGATTTCTTTTAAAAATTGAAATTGTTCTGGTCTGCAAAATATTGTAGAACATCTTCTACAATATTTAAAATTCCATCGGATTTTATGATTCCAATCTACTGTGGAGTCAGTATTATAATTTATTTTGGGACAATGAAAAGATCAGTACAGTTGTATCCTTCTAGGAAGTGTTCGCGTGAATTTACAAATGAGGACGTGATGAATATCACGATGTTCATTTCTTCATATCCCTATATTAATAGTTTTAGAGCGGAAATCCTCAAAAAAGACTAACCGTTAAATGACTTTTTGTGATTTATTGCTATTATCCCGGATATATATAGGAGATTTCAGCACAAATTTTTCTGTTTATAAATATTTTTTGCTGTCGAATTTTGCTTTTAATATATTTTTTATTTTTATTTAATGTTTTTTATGTTAATAAAACAATATATATACAATAAACATACGTATACTTTCATTTAAACAACAAATAATAATTAATTCCGCCGCCCCATACAACTTGAACCACTGTGCGGCGCTACGCAGCTCGCTGCAGCTCGAAATTCGAATTCTTCCAATAAAACGTGTATCTATTATTGACGACGTCACAGAACACCTACCCCATCTGTTCCATGCCCTAATTTGAGGCTGAGGTCATTCACATTAGGTCCCAGACATCAGGTGCAAATCGGACTGCGATTAGACTTTACTTTTTAAAAGAAAAATGGATCATAATATTATGAGAAGTTAAATTGTGAATAAAAAAATGTAAAGAGGCATGCATAATTAAGGGTCACATTGCTTTCATATTGTTGCACTCTGTCACAGCGTTGTAAATACTGTAGAGAACCGTTATTTCTGTAGTTATATAAGTACACAAAACAGTATACCTGACAGGTTTGTCTGCACAAGTACTCCTGTGCAGGTGAATCGGAGCGTGCATGTTGCAAAACAGTGCAGGTAAACATACTAGCTGGCTTAAGGTTACCTGACAGGTATACCTGTGCAGGTAAACATACTAGCTGGCTTAAACTACCTGACTGGTATACCTGTGCAGGTAAGCATACTGGCTGGCTTAAGCTACCTGATAGGTATATCTGTGTAGGTAAACCTGCATACTGTTACGTGTATGCTTGCTCGGTTTCTGAGGTGAATTAATCGGTGGTTTGTACTCGGTGACTTTTTATGCCGTCTGGAGAAAAACAGGGTATAATTGATACACGGAATAGATTACTATGGTATACTTTGATAACTTTTTTTCTTGTTTCTAATAAATGGTGAAAAATAAAATAAATATTTCATTACCAATTTAAAAATCGTTATAATACTAATTTTTAACATTAAATAAAATATGTCGCTAAAATAGTAAAAACATTACATTATAAACAATAATTGTTACCCTAATGGCCCCTGTAGAAGACCCCGGCCGCCGCCGAAAAATTCATGTTCTTTAAGATTTTCCAACTTTTAAATACTTGAGCTTTGACACAAATACTTCTGTGCATAGATTCTAATGTAAATAGGTTGATACGTCATAACTAACCATTTTCTTCTCCAGACGGATTAAAAAATAACACAGTATAATATGTATTATGTATCTATTCAATAGCGCTTTTGATTTGTTAACGCATTTTCGCAAACCCGTTAGCGAATCAAAAGCGTTATTGAACTACTAAACTACCGAAAAACTCATTTCAGAAACCGGCCATTAGTGCTATAAAGGAAGTTAATATTAACTTGTTTTTCAGCAAAATCCTTTCATCATAAAAGACGACAACGCGCCCAAGGGCTTCAAAGGTTACTGCATAGATTTAATTGAAGGTATTCGACAAATAGTGAAGTTCGACTACGAAATTACCCTAGCACCCGATGGAAATTTCGGAACGATGGACGAAAACGGCAACTGGAATGGAATTATCAAGGAACTAATGGAAAAACGGGCTGACATAGGTCTGACGTCACTATCAGTAATGGCGGAAAGGGAAAATGTCGTTGACTTCACCGTTCCCTACTATGATTTGGTCGGAATCACCATTTTGATGAAGCTGCCCCGGACACCGACTTCGCTTTTCAAATTCCTAACGGTCCTGGAGAATGACGTTTGGCTGTCAATTTTGGCGGCATATTTTTTCACAAGGTACGCCATCTTGTTTTATTTTTTGAATTACTATGGAGGGTAGAGGAAAGGAGGACTATCTCTCTAAGGCGGAAAAGCTAAAAAGTGTCCCAGAAAAGTAGTTAAGTAACTGTTATTTAACGCTTATTTACGGACACTTTTTCATGTATGGACATAGTCCTCCTTTCCCTCTACCCTCCATAGGAAATACTTAGTCATAGAAACAATAATAACAATTAACTCGAGCCTAATTTCGTCAAATGTTTTACAAACAAATTCCACAGCATGCAAGCTTGGTTAAAAATAGTTGGTGTATGCAAAACGGTACCTGTTTGTATAATGCAGTTATGAAATCGTACAGCATTGCAATTGTTTCAGTATATTATGCGAAAGTTAAGTGACGTATAAGTCGTTTGCAAAGTAGGTTACACTTGATTAAATGAAATACTTCGCATGCAAGTTACATCACAACTGAATCATTCCATCTCGCTCATTCTTATGTAAGAAATAGAGATGTATGCCAGTTTGTCCCTTTCTGTTGTCGATGAGGAAGAATCATGATTTCATTGACTGGCGCCGACTACCGGTATAACAGGACATGGCAGTTAAAATCAGTGAGAGTTCAGAGTACTAGTCCTACTACTATAAATGTGAAATTTTGTGAGGATGGATGGATGGATGTTTTTACTCTTTCACCAAAAAAAATTGATTTTGATGAAATTTGGTATAGCTTAAGCTCTGGATTAACACATAGGCTACCTTTTATCGCGAATAAGTATAATATACAGTGTTCTCGTAGGATACTGTATTTACTAATACTTTACTAAGCCAGTAGGTACTAAATGCACCGAAATAAGTACTACATAATATTTGTTTAGTAAGTGTTCCATTCATTAGAGAGAGCGATTGGTGATTAGATTTTTTTCCAAAAGCTTAAAAAATTCGTTTTAGGCGTAAATGTTGCACAAGTTTTACCTTGCACAGAAACAGCCAGATTCATGATGGGTGATATCATTAGATTTTATATCCCCTTCGTTGTAACTTATAAGGAATTACTAAATCTTTCTTATTTAGGGCCTGTTTTACAAACTACTGATAAGTGTCAGATTATAAGATAGCTTATTTGCATGTTTTGTCTCTGTCGCTTCATATAAAGTAGGCAGCGACAAAACTTCCGAATAACCTATCCGACACTTATTAGAAAATTGTGAAACAGGTTATCTTAAGTTTTCGAAGCCATTATTTTAATAGTGTAAATTATAAGTAAGTACTGAAATTGAATAATCGCAGATATTACTTACCACTTTACTGACTTACGTGTTTTATATTGCGCGCTACCGCGATTGTGGTTTAGCTAAAAAGGTAGTAACGGAAATTCATAAGTTACAGGTCACTAACATAATTTGTAGCGCATAGAACCTGTTTGCAATAGTCGTTCGTTCAAGATCAGGCATTTTAGACCAGGAGCTCAAGGATACTATTTAATATAATGATAGATTCTTACGCTACGCGAGTAGATTCGCAAACAAGAGTTCCTCTTAGGCTGGGACTATATTACCGGAATGTCTCCGACCGGAGAAAATTCAGAGCATTAAAAATTGAACTCTGAACTAATATAATAGAGCTGACAATCGGACACTCGTTTTGAAAACTGTCATATTTGACATTTACATTGGACTCAACACTCGAGTGTTCAACTGTCAATTCGATTGTGTGAGTCCAGACTCCAGAGTTCTATCTCCAATGCTCTGAATTTTCACCGGTCGGAGAGATTCCGGTGATATAGTCCCAGCCTAATTTGTTCAATCTTACATGCGTTTTTGTTAAAAGTGAAGACTTACTTAAGCTGCATTTTTCCGCCATTTTCATGAAAATATGGTCTAAAATCTAAATCCTGGCTCCTTCACTACGCGCTTGTATTGACCCTATAAGTTCTATAAACAACTGTATGCGAGTACTTTATAGAATTTTATAAGAAGTGACGATATCTTGATCAAAGCCTAAAGGATGTAACACTGTACATAGTCCATTCTTCGTAAAATATGTCATGGCTATTTCTGTAAAGACGCTTATAAAAAACATACGGATCGGCACAAAATGTTTTTTAGTTATTTATTTGGCATATCAACAATATGAACACAAGCTTACATACTTATGATTTTGGTCTATTTAACAGTGTTCATATCAATTAAAGACATGCACAACATTGTTTTATAAAACACAATACAACATATTTTAGTAAAATTTACAAAGATAATTATTGATATATGTACTTACGTTAGATTACAATAATATTAAAACAAAGATAAAAATCTATTAAATTCAGGTGAGTAAAAATGTAAGTTAAGTTATTAATTATTATAAACACAAATTATTATTATGTTATGGTTCCGGTTGGGATAAACATAGAATATTAGTAAAAAACACAGAATATAATAATACTAAAACACAAGCAATACAAAAAAAAAACGACATTGGCATTGAAATTAAGTAATGAAAATTATAGAAAGCTAGTTTTATAACATGTCAAGGAAGTATAATTAAATTAAGAAAATTAGCAATTTTTGAAATAACATAGTATCTACAACAGAAATACAACATGTCAATTAAAATGTTACAATAATCAGGTCAATATTTTTTTTTGTATGTAGTAGGTATACTAAATACTGCCTACTTAGGCCGTAGAAAATTCTGAGCTTTGAAAATAGAACTCTGCGCTAATACAATAGACTTTAAAATCGAACACATGTGTGTCGAGTCAAATGTCGATGTCATATAAGGACGACAGATCGACACTCGAAACTTCCATTTTCAAGTCTATTGTATTACCGCAGAGTTCTCTTTTCAGTGATCTGAATTTTCACCAGCGTTCCGGATTCCGGAGCAAATAGTCCAAGCCTTAGACACTACATATTATACTTAATACTTTATCTTAAGACATACTACCTTAAGATAAAATATCGCCCACTATACAGTTTGTATGAAGTAACTCAGACGACTCAGATAATAATTATAGGTACCTACTTACATATTTTCGTATAACATTATCTTAAGATGCCGAGCGATGCGAAATATATCAAGATACAAAAATATAATAGGTATATCTTAACATGCTATCATAAGATACAAATATATCGCAATATTAATATATATATAGTTTTGAAGTTTATATGATTTTTACCCAAATTTTTCGGCACATTTAATGTGCGGCAGAAATCTTCGAGTCATTTTAGAAATGAGAATTATCATCCAATAATCTAGGTATCTAATTATTTTAATACTAAGGCTTAAGTATTCGTATTAGATCAACCTGTATTATATGCACATAAATAAATCAAGATTTATTTCTGTGATTATATGTTTTTTAAAATCAGTGTCAGTTAATCGAGCCTTTGATAGAATTATCCGATAAGATACTATTTTATATCCAGGCATCTAATAAGGTAGATAAAATATATTTTTTTATTTTTTTTATTTACATATATGGCATCGGCTTATAACCATTTGCCAGTGTCAAGTTAAAATGGCGGGATAGAACTTTCGTTTCAATTTTCAACACCGTATGCCTAAATCGTCAAGTCTAAAGTCTAGTCAAAGTCCAAATAAATAGTCAGTGCAGTCCATGAGTCATGTCAGTCGATTCAGTGAAGTGGTAGAAGATTTACTAAAAGTTCCTAGGGAGTTCTGGAGGGAAACTCAAAATAGGACGTTTTTAGAAGTTGTACCACTTGCCCACACTTGTGCACGTTAACGAATATTTAATGTTTAATATTCTACCAATATCACACATTAAGAACCGAAATAACACAAATTTAAGAAAGAAATGCAAAATCCACAACGTCACCCATTGAATTCCCGGCAAAACTCCGTAAAATATTTTAATAATATTATGTTGTATCTTCGCCTTTTTTCATAAAGATGTCATTGTATGCGATTTTGTTTGCCATGAAAAAGTTATAATATTATACAACATACAGTCTAGTCTGCAATCTACATTAAATACAATGTGGGTACTTACATAATTCAGTAATAGAAGTTGGCGCCCTAATTCAAAGTGAAGTTGGCCACAAAATACTACAGTCCATACAAATTAAAAAGGACTTTAATTTTGAAACGTATTTTAACTGCAAACTGAAGTTACAAACAAGTAACCTAGGTTCGTAACATAAAGTTGGTTGAAATTGTATAAAAAATGTATTTTTCAGTTTTTGCTTATTAAAAGCGACTACTTATTCATTAGAAATGCCAATTAGCACATAGCTACAGGTTTAATTTATTATTATTTAATATCACGTTCCTTTTACAAAAGTACTGGCCAGGGTTAATGAAACCAGCTACCGTAACCGAAAACGTTTGTTAATTATATTTTCGATAAGTAAGGCTTAAGGCTGGGACTGTATTTCCCGGAATCTGTAAAAAAGAACTCTGCGCTAATACATTAACTGAAAATCGAACACACTAGTGTCGAGTCAAATGTCAATGTCATGTAATATGACAGCTCGACAATCGACACTTCGATTGTCGAGCTGTCACAACTGGCTACTATTGTATTAGCGCAGAGTTCTATTTTCAGTGCTCTGAATTTTCCCCCGGCCTTACAGATTCCGGATCATATAGACCCAGCCTTAGGTATTGACCTAAACACGCGTATTGCGGCGAGTCCGACCCGCCGATTAATAAGGAGGACGATTTTTACATAAATATTTACGGAAACGGAAATATTTCCTGAATATGAAATCATATTATGAGTTATGATTTATAGATAGGTATATACGTAAGAATGATAATAAACCTCGACGCACGCGCGTATTATCTGTAACTTATCGGTCAAAGATTTCATTCCTTGTCGGTCAACTTATCTATTTCTGGTATAACTATAACTTTATAGATCCTACAGCGATAAAATATATAATGTATGAAATTCAATCTGTAATAAAAGTTCTTTTGAATGTTATGTAAATATATCATAATACCAGATAAGAGTTACCCAGCAATGGTTGAGAAACAGTAAAACGCTATTAATGTGTATACAAATAATTATTAGTTTCGATGTTAAAATTGACTCTTCTTAAAGGTTCCGTACCTAAAGGGTAATAAAGCTATTAGCCTATTACTGAGACTCCGCTCATACGTCTGTCGGTCTGTCTGTCACCGGGCTGTATCTCACGACCCGTGATAGCAAGACAGTTGAAATTTTCACAGATGATGTTGCCGCTATCGCTGTAACAACAATACTAAATCTGGCCAAGTGCGAGTCGGACTCGCGAACGAAGGGTTCCGTACAAAACGACAAAAAATCACGTTTGTTGTAAGGGAATAATTTTTATTATTTTTACTATTTAGTATGTAGGTATATTTTGTTATAGCGGCAACAGAAATACATCATACATGTTACATACATACACTGTCTAGCTATCACGGTTAAGGAGATAGGAACAGGCTACAGCCTGATGACAGACGGACAGACAGACAGACATAGAAGTGTCAGTAACAGAGTCCCGTTTTTAACTGACTTCCAAAAAAAGGAGGCGGTTATGCATTCGGTTGTATAAGTATATATTTTTTTGTACGTTCAACGATAATTCCTCCGCCTGTAGACCGATTTTGAAAATTATTTTTTGATGTAAAGGGTATAATCCCAAGGTGGTCCCGTTTTAACCAAAGTGGTGACTTGATGATGGGATCCATGAGGAATCGAGGAAACTACTCGAAATTTATATGGACACATATGGTCATTTCGACTTTTTCTGAAGTAGTCTAAGCATACGCTACTAAAAGTAAGATTTTGCACCAAGGTATACCTTGGTTCCAAAAGTGCTGAACAGAACTCCTGACTCTTTATACCTGGGCTGATTGATAACTGGCCGAAACGACGAACTTAAAAAAATGATACGCAAAAAAGGAATATTACATTATATTCTGACATCTTTTTGAAAATAAAACGCCAAATTTGAATTTAATCGAACTGATGGAATTTGCTTGAGAGGACGTAGAACTTTCTCTGTCGTAAATTTTCTTAACAATGGAAAGAAACGAAATACGTGCGGTGATAAAGTTTTACGTTTTAAAAGAGAAAACAGCAACCTAGATTAAAACCAAGCTAGACAGTGTTTTAGGTAATTATGCTCCTGCATTGAGTACAATTCACACCTGGGTAACTGATTTTAAACGTGGAAGACAGAGCTGCGAAGACGCCCACAGGTCTGGCCGTCCAAATGAAGTCAGGAATCCGGACATGATCAAAAAAATTCACAAAATTGTATTGAATGATCGGCGCTTAAAGTTGCGAGAGATAGCAGAGATGGTGAGCATTTCATCTGAACACGTTTTTAATATTTTGCACCAACATTTGGGAATGAAAAAGCTTTGCGCGCGATGGGTGCCGCGTTTGCTCACTGTAGACCAAAAGCAACGTCGAGTGGACGATTTATCGGAGTGTTTGACGCTGTTTAACCGAGATCCTAATGAGTTTTTGCGGCGTTATGTAACAGTCGATGAAACCTGGATACATCATTATACTCCCGAGACAAAAGAACAATCTAAGTAGTGGACTGAGAGACCTGCGCCGAAGAAAGCAAAAACGGTTTTGTCGGCCGGCAAAGTGATGGCGACTGTTTTTTGGGATGCTCGAGGGATTATTTTAGTGGATTATCTGCAAAAAGGAAAACCAATAAATGGAGAGTACTACGCAAGCTTGCTGCAAAAATTAAGTGAAGAAATCCAGAAGAAACGACCACATTTGGCCAAGAAAAAAATTTTGTTCCACTATGGCAACGCACCTGCACACACGTCAATGGTTGCAGTCGCCAAACTCCATGAATTGCGGTTCAAATTGCTACCGCATCCATCCTATTCCCCGGATCTGGCCCCGTGCGACTTCCACTTATTCCCAAACCTGAAGAAATGGTTAGGTGGCCAGAGATTTTCATCAAATGAAGAAGTCATTGTTGCCGTGGACGAGTATTTTGAGGGGTTGGAGAAAACATTTTATCAAACTGGTGTAACGGTATTGGAGAAGCGCTGGACTAAATGCATCGAGGTAGAAGGAAACTACGTTGAGAAATAAATTTATGTTAAATAGATTTTTGAAGTTTTTCTTTGTCGTTTCGGAAACTTATCAATCAGCCCTCGTAGATACATGTTTGGGGATTTCTGCGTTGCTTAAAGAACTGCAAGGATATGCCATTATACCACTTATATTATCATTATCATCACCACCATCTTCACAAGAAACACCGACATATTATTATGATGACATAGGTACTCACTACTCATCAGAGATTTGTGCACCGATATTAATGTCTTTGAAATTTTGGTATTGCTAAAATTATATTCGTGATCATCATCACTATAAAATATTTATTTAATGCCGACTGCTACATTTTTTCCGTCGATTATAATTCGACTTGGAATTCGTCGATTGTTAATAGTACAATAGATAATAATAATTATTTAATAATATTGTATCTAATCAATATTATCACTGGCGATTGTTTAGTAGGTTCACAGATCGGTAATGCTTATTTGGGGAAATACCACGGCCTCCCAGAAAACTGGCATAAAAGAACGCTTGAGTTTGTTTTGCCGAGAGAGTGAGAATAGCGGAGGCTTTTTTGTATTTATAACTTTACTAATAATAGTTTAATAAATATACTTAACTAAAGAGAGAAAAATTATTATTTTTAAACAAAAAATTAAAACCGACTTCCAAAGTAAAAATGCACAAAAAAGTATGAAATAAAACCTATTTCCTAAATAATTCCCCATTTAAATTCGACTAAAATTTTAATAATTTCTCTACTCAATCTTCATTATTTTGATGTCGGTACCAGTCAACTTGAACGTGAGTTCTTAAAATATTGTCTTATCAGGATGTTGTTCGGGCTGACGTTACCGACTTCAAAATTATCAAAAAAGATTAAGTAGAGAAATTTTAAATAATACTTAAAAATTTTGCCGAATTTAAAAGGGAATATTTAGAAAATAAGTTTAATTTCATACTTTTTTGTGCACTTTTACTTTGGAAGTCGATTTTAATTTTTTGTTTACTAGCCTTTGGGTACGGAACCTTAAAAACAATAAATATTTAAGGGGAGCTCCCATACGAGAAACGTGATTTCTTTGCCATTTTGCACGGAACCCTTATTGCGCGAGTACGACTTGCACTTGGCCGTTTTTTGGGTTTCCGAACAATATACCTATAAGCAACTATTTGTAATCTGTGCTATAAGGCCTATTTGCCGTGGGTGCGGAACTGCGGATGCCGCAACCCGTAGTTCATCATGGCTTCATACTGGCACTATAGCCAGTGGACTCGCTAGGTGGCAGACAGGTCAATGGTCGCCGTAAAATTGAATTAACGAGCCGAGATTTGATTCAGGTTTTTAAATTTTATTGTCTTTGTGACCTTGTATTGTTTGACCGCTAATAAAAATGCTTTTGAATGCTTAAGAGCACTACTGATTACACGACACGTGCATTTTATGCCGGGTGTTAAGTAACACTTGCGATGTGTTTCGTCGAGTGAATAAGGGTATGGTAAGTTTACGGTGGGCTATATAGCCTAAGTTACCCGGGCCATTGTTACAAATCTATTGACAGAACATTTATTAAAAGCGGATCAGTAGTTTAGGCGCTACGGTGGAACAGACGAACATACATACATAGACTGCAAAAATCATCAACCTTCCTGATTGCGCCGTAGTCGGGTATAAAAACCAGCAACAACTTTGTAAGTTGTACCTAACTCCTGAGTTCCATGGGCAGCGGTAATAGCTTATCATCAGGCGATTAATCTGCTCGTTTGCCAGTAAAAAGTCTAAAACAGACCCAGGTAGGTACTGACGCAACGCGGATGTGTGCTACCCACTGAGCGGAACAACGGAGGGTAATCACTTGTGAGGTAGACCAGACGTAATAAACATATAACTTTAGGGATCTTATCGCGGTTTATAAGGCTTTTTACTTGGGTTCCTTGGGTACCTACTACATATAGGTTAAAAACGGGACCCTATTGCTATGACTTCGCTGTGCGTCCGTCCGTCTGTCTGTCACCACTCACCAGGCTGTATCTCGTGAACCGTGATAAGCGTAGACAGTTTAGTGGGGCCGCTTAAATATGACTGGTAATGTGGTAATACAACAATTATTATGTGACTTTTAGCCGTTTCGTCCGGAGCCCTTCGTGCGCGAGTCCGACTCGCACTTGGACGGTTTTAATATTTACTAATCTACATGAGGACTTAAAATAGTAATCTGATACTATTCTTAGGAAATAAGTCCTGTAGTTGTATAATAAACTATATTAATCAAAAAAAGGAGGCGTTATGTTTTCGAAAAAAAAAAAAACGTTTTAATTACCGATTTTTGCTACATAACTAGGTAGGTATTACGAAATCTTTTAGTGGCATGCGGCTTGCGATAATATGCTAAGTTTTTGAAAATATCCCCGCAACTTATTCTCTTTAGTCTTTAGGTTCTTTTTCGTCATATCGATCCTCAAATCTAATAATAATTATCTTAATATTATACGTTCAACTGATACAGCGAATTTGGCAGGTCTCCAGCTGTGTTCCAGGTTTATTTCGGTTTATTAAGAATAATAACCGGCGCGACCGTAACCCTAATAGTTTACTATTGCACGGAAGGGGGTCATGCCTAGGCACTGGCAGTTTAGACTATTTCACTACTGAAATATTGACTTCTTCGGCCTTCCTCTGTGCGAATTTAGGTCATAGGATAGTAAAATATATTATTGACCTTTTCAACATGTTTGGTAAAAAAAAAACAACGATTGGTTCGAAATGATGGCACAGACTTTAATAATTAATATTGTGGTTGACATTTGAACAAATAGGCCGATCGATGGGTATTGACAGTTGATACTTACCTGTCCGTTATCATAATATTATAATGTTTGATTCTATGTTACATCGATGATTGACATTACACAAAGTATGCGTGATAAATAAGTTACATTATAAATTACCAGCTGTCCCGTTGCCAATTCGTTGGGCATACCTAAATAATTTTTATTAGTAATTAAATTATTAGTGTGGTTCGGTTAGTACTCGATAATATGACGAATAACCATCACCTAACGATTTAATTTCTTTTTAACATAAAAATATTTTTTTGTGACCACTTAAATATACAAGCTAAACATATATGCTGTCGCTAACTTTTTTGTAGGCAGTAAACTCAATCAAACAAGAATACCTACATTTATTATAATATCTCCTTTCTAACGTAATTTGGCAGCGTTAGAAGCTTCTTTTCTTCTTTCGAAAATCCGACTGCCACGGGGAGGACTTATAATTTTTCGGGTTATTATATTGAGATATTGCCTATGACACTCACAAATAATGTGGCTTTCTATTGGTGAAGGAGTTTTCAAAATCAGCTTAGTAGATCCAGAGATTACCCCCGGGCCCCGACCGACAATCTGATAAATTCACAAGTTATACTTCTATAAAATATTAAGTATGAATATAAAGTAGTTTAGAATTTAGATAATTAAATAAGTTACGTTGGTTGGTTACAGTCTTGCTAAAATTTTTCATATGAATGGTAAATATGAATGGTATTAATATTTAATTTATTTTTGAATAATCCAGAATCGCACACTTTGCCCACCAGTAAAAGAACAAAACCAATTACCTAATTAGGTAGGTAAAGCTTTTATAATATTCGTGTAAAGACAACGATTTAAAATTTACCTGCTATGCTTATGTCAAAAAAAACGTCATCATTTTTTATACCTAAATAAAAAAGTATCAAGGATATCTACCGTACAATATGTTATGTGGGTGCCTACTCCTACTGGCTTCTTTATTTAAAATAAAGGTTAAACGCACTGAAGTTAAATAACGAAAAGAGGGAAATTAACCTCTTATCACACAATTCGTAAAATAGCGCCAAGAAAACAGAGCTGTTATAGTAGTTTCCGCCATATTGGTATTTTTGTTACTATGTGCTTTGTGTGACACGTGGAATAATTTTGATATTACGAAATCAATTTTGTGTCTTGCGCATAAGTTTCAAATTGTGTTGTATGTGTTCATAATGAGGTCGTCTACGTAGTGAGTGAACAAGGTAAATAAAAATGGACGTTCTGACGTAAGTCATAAGATTGTTTAGTTTAAAAAGAAACATTTCCGAACTGACTAATGATATTCGAATTTTAAATGGTTGTGGAACGTAGCGACATCTTGTGTCGAATGTTTGCACTTCTTCATACTTTTTACTTTTTTATGTAATGCTTGCGGTCATGCTAATTAACTAGACGCGTTGTTTAAAATTAGTGGTAATAAAATACACAAATAGCTTTAGCAATTTAATATATAAATTTTCAGGTCAGTTTAATATTAGGTATTTCTTAGATTTTTGCTATTTACATTCACCACTGAAGTCGAATTTCGTCCGCCCATAAGGTCTCCAAACTACAAGAAGTCAAGCACAGATTACTAAATATGAGTACTTCGTAACAAGTATTATCCATAGTAAATAATTGTTCTATGTTAAATAGCTTACATATTTAATATTATAAAAAGCATTAACGTTGTTTGATAAATAACAACAATGTTACTTACTGTACGGAGAGGTCAACAGATTTTTCGTTGAAATTATAAAAACAAACGAATAAAGATAAGATAATGATGTTTAAAACTTGCCAAATAATAATAAGAATATTCGATTCGGGATCCTTTTTAGTTTTTAGGGTTAAGGATCCTGTTTTATTTCCCTAAGACTCCGTTGTCCGTCTGTCTGTCTGTGAAGGAGAATACAGATACTTAATGTATTTCTGTTGCGACTATAACAATAAATAATAAAAGTACAGAATAAATTGAATATTTCAATGCGGATTCCATACAATAATCGTAATTGTTTTTGTCGTTTGCACCCCTTCGTGCGCGAGCGCGACTCGCACTTGGCCGGATTTTACGTCAACTAAGGCATAAGTAAACGAAGAGTTAGGCTAGGATTATATGATCCAGGATCCGGAAGGCCGGGGAATATTCAGAGCATAGAAAATAGAACTCTGCGCTAAAACAATGGGGCTGAAAATAGACCACACAAGTGTCAAGACAAATGTCAATGCCACAAATGACAGCTCGACACTCGACACTTTCATTTTTAACTCTATTTTATTAGCAGAGTTCTATTTTCAATGTTTTGAATATTCTCCGGTTTACCGGATTCCGGACAATACATATAGTCCCAGTCAAAAATATTAAAATCTGACCCACTATTCTGTTAACATAATATTATTATTATAGTGGTTTTAAAATTTAAAACATTGCCTATGTATACGATTATGGTTAAGACTCTGGTAGGTACGAGGTCGTCTATGGCTAGGACTATACTATGCTCCGGAATCCCGAACGACGGTGAAAATTTAGAGTACTGAAAATAGAACTCTGTGCATAAACAATAGAGTTGAAAATGGAAGATTCGAGTGGCGAGCTGTCATATATGACATTGGCATTTGACTCGACTCTCATGTGTCGATTTTCAACTCTATCGTATTATTACAGAGTTCTATTTTCGATGCTCAGCCTTAGTTGTGTGTAGGTAAATTAACTTGGAGGGCTAAAAGACGTCACTTCAATTTGTAATAATGAAAATACAGGTAAGTGTGAGAATGAATGTTGATTTTAGCTAGATTCTAAAGATAAAACTGAAGCTAGAACTGTTACAGTAATATATTTATATTTTTAGCTTGGGTAAATTCCGTTTCATTTCATGCAGACCATGACTGGAATATATTTACATAATTATAAATGAGATACATGTATAATAATAGATAGTAGGTACTTGTACTAAAAATCTATCATAAAAACTGTTTACCTTGACTACGTTTTTTTGTTAAACGTTGCTTCGCGCCATCTAGTGAAATTACTTACTTACTCGCAGATCTAAGGCCGGGACTATATTGTCCGGAAACTACAAGGCCGGTGACAATTTAGAGCACTGAAAATAGAACTCTGCACTAATACAATAGGGCAGAAAATCGAACACACAAGTGTTGAGTCAAATGACAATGTGATAAATGACAGCTCGACATTCGACACTACGATTTTCTACTCTATTTTAATAACACAGAGTTCTAATTTCAGTGCTCTGAATTTTCCCCGACCTTACGGTTTCCGGACAATATAGTCCCAGCCTAATTCACCATTAGCATTTTTTTAAACGCTATGGGTTTTTTCAGTTTCCTCATGTGGGTGTTCGACAAATGGAGCCCGTACAGCTACCAGAACAATCGAGACAAATACAAGGACGACGAGGAGAAACGAGAGTTTACACTGAAGGAGTGTCTATGGTTCTGCATGACGTCACTGACCCCGCAGGGGGGAGGGGAGGCGCCGAAAAACCTCTCCGGGAGATTGCTAGCTGCCACCTGGTGGCTGTTTGGGTAAATGAGGGATTCGTTCATTCGCATTTTGAATTCGTATAAGGCTGGGATTATATGGTCCGAAGGAAGGAAACCGGAAGGCCCGTAGAGAATTCTAAGCATTAAAAATAGAACTCTGCACTAATACAATAGAGTTGAAAATCGAACACATGAGTGTCGAGTTCATATTATATGACATCTCGAAGCTCGATAACCGCCACATCGATTTTCAACCCTAGTACATTAGCGCAGAGTTCTATTTTCAGTGCTCTGAATTTTCCCTTGCCCGACGGTTTCCGGATCATAATTATAGTCCCAGCCTATATTCGTAAGTTTAAAATTGTACAAAAATGTTGAAGACAATAATTGAAAACCAGAAACCCAATTCTCGTAACTATTTGTGAAATATATTGACATTAACATTTTACTTGACACTTGTGTGTTCGATTTTTAGCTCTATTGTATTAGCGCAGATTTTTATTTTCAATGCTCTGAATTTTCCCCGGTCCACCGGATTTCAGTTCGTATAGTCCCAGCCTTAGACGAAATTTATCATGTCTAGTTGTATCTAAACTCTAGTTATTTTCTTCACAAATCCCACACAGTTTACAATACTTTTTATTTCCAGGTTCATAATAATAGCTTCCTACACAGCCAACCTGGCCGCTTTTTTGACGGTCTCGCGTTTGGACACTCCCATAGAATCCCTGGATGACCTGTCCAAACAGTACAAGATACAGTATGCTCCACTCAACGGCTCCTCGGCTATGACTTACTTTGAGAGGATGGCGAATATAGAAGTTAGGTTTTATGAGTGAGTATTTAATTTTGAATAGAGGTTTGCGTATGCTTCGGCACGATTAGGCTGGCTCGAGCGCGATGTAATGCTTGCGTTGTATTTAGCTGAATGAGTGAGGCTCAAGTTGGTATAAAACTGGCAACGCACTTGTATCTACTCTGTTGTTGCGGAAGTCCATGGACGGCGGTAATCACTTATCATCAGACGATCCATAAAAATACACATTGTAAACCGCGTTGGCATCTTAGTGAATATGAAAATATTAAAAACTAGATGTTGCTCGCGACTTCGTGCGCCCAAAAGGAAATCTTTTTTTGCCGCGATTAAAACTAGCCAATGTCCTTTCCCGTGGTCTTCTCTATATCTGTGCTAAATTTCATCAAAATCGTTCCAGTGGTTTCGGAGCTGACTAAATGTAAACAGACAAACAAAAATCTTTCCTCTTTATAATATAGTGTACAGATAGAATATACTTAGATTAACAGACTCAATAATTCTCAGCGAATAGTGTTTACCAATTCTATTTCCTATCGCTTGCGTCAAGGCGACAACCATATACATAATATATAAATTTTATATTGCTTACTGTAGTACAATTCCTACAGTGTCTCCGCAATAATAGTAACGTATGTGTAACGTGGCCTTCTTACTTGTACAATAGTAGTCATTCATGATATTAAATTAGTCTATTGGTGTAATATTCACTAGATTGACGTGGTCTTATTTACACGAGATGGTCCTCACTCCTCGCTAGGCGTAACGAGATCTTTGTAATAAAACTATCGATCGAGCTGCCGCTCGCATAACATATAACAGGCATAACATCAAAATCGCATAACAGCGCCGAAGAAATCGTGCGCAAGCGCACATACCCATGTGGAAATACGGACTTCAACCACGTCTGCGCAGCTGCAGTAGATGAGTTGACCTCCTCTGCGGTTGAATATTTTGAGGCTAGCAGCAATAAGAAATTGACGACATATTTAAGAAAGAAGTCAGGCTAAAAATAATGTTATCTTCATGCGAGATAAAAATTCTTCAACAAATAAAATCTAACGTCATACTGTAAACGGAGATTGCTTATTTATAATATGAATCTTCAATAGTGGTTTTTTTACTACTTATAGAATTTTTCTGAGTTAGAGCGTGACGAAAAACATAAAGGGCGTGTAAAGTTAAAGTGGCTGCAATAATATTATAATGAATAGCAGCATTTTACATGTTTTTTTTTTGTTGGGTTATAATATTGCACACGTTTCTAGTTCCCACTACCCCTACTATGTAAGTACTATCGAACATCGCTTGAGCAGGCATATTAGATCAAAATCGCTCAACAACGCCGTTGAATCGTGCTCACGCAGCTCACCACGTCTACAGACCTTGCGGTCACATCCTTTGTGTTTAAATTTCAGGCGTCGTAGTGCAAAGGAAAATGTTTAGAAACTGGTCGAGCAGGAACTTTGTCGGTATTGTACATATTTAGAAAATAGTGAAAATACATATGGCCCATATCTTAACATCTTAACTATGGCGGTAGATGGCACTTTGTATGGTCAAGGTGAAGTGTAGTAGACAAGTACACAATTATGGCCGCGACACCATACTCCATAGTAATATGACGTATTTGTGTAAATACTCGTGAATAGTGTTTTCAATTTGGATAAAGAATTAGCTTGTTACTAATTATATGCTAATTTATGCTTGATAGATGTTTATCTATTGTTACAACCTTCAATAAGAAGCTACATACTTACCTATATATTTACCCAGTGAAAACATGACTGACGTTGACATAGAAAAGACGTCAAATATAGGTCACACAGAGGTCCACAGGTCACAACAAATTACAACGTAGGTATGACATAATTGTGAGTATGTTTGATGACTTTCGTTTATGTCATGTTGTATAACATCACTATGACCTCATATTGACATGAATTTTGACTTCTATATGATGTCCTTTGTATGACTTAACTGTTACGTATATATTATATCATATTTTCATCAAAATACGTCATATTAGAGTCACAATTTTATGTATCATTTATGTAATCATTAAGTCATATGATTACATAAGATACATGTCAGGTTCCTGACGTAAAACTAATATGATAATACCATATTTATCTCACCTCATTAATAAAATGCGCTTCTTGTGTCTTCGTGTAAACTTTTCACGATTATGGTCTTCATCAATATACAGACTGTTTATGCGTTAGATTTTAAGTTAATTTTCTTAAGGAACTTTGGTTCTCATATGGCCTACTAGATGGCGCTGATTTGCGCTAGATCACGCTATAGGTAAAGCGAACCTATTTGCTTAAGATGTTTATGAGGGCCTTACTAATGTGAAGTATTTTTGGATTGTAAACCAATCAAGAATAAAGTTGACTTATAACTAACTTGGTGTTTTAGTGAAAACGAGCTGCAATTTAATATTGTGGAGTGAACACAGACAGTGTTTAGTGTGAACACAGACTTAGATTTTAAATGTTTTAAACGTGCATAATACTGTCTTACCCACGTAAAGACACGGGCAAAAACTAGTAGGCGTTCTTGTAAAAACAAGAAATCAATATGAAATGTCGATTTTATTTTCAAGTTAAATCACATCGAAGTCAATCCGAGATAACATGAAGGTAATATTTACGGACAAAAAAAATCATATACAGGATGACCTGAAATTCGATACATTCCTTTGAAAGACAGAAAGTAGACCTCATTTACAGTAATATTTTTCATGGCATCCCCTATCCGAAAGTTGATATTTACAAAGTTATTGAAATTTCAAAAAATTTTTCTTTATTTTCGACTTTTTGACTTTGACATGACGTATTTTTAAAAATGTTTGTCTTTTTAGTGATTTTTTTATGTATTTTAACCGTCAATGAGTCAAATATTATTTTTAAGGAATAAATAGGGACAAACTAAGCGAGAATTTTTCATTATGAGACATGAAACAGAATTTTCTTTTAAGAAAAATGCACATTTTTCTTAAAAACAGGTGATTTTCTTAAAAAAATGTATGATACAATGCGTACAAATATTCTAAATAACTTCCTTATCTCATTAGCTTTCCAAAAAGGTGCAAATGTCTACATAAAAATATGACGTTGTAGTAAACATATTAGAAGTAAAATGAAATAATGTCTAAATCGATTTATTTGCGATAAGGTTAAAATAAAAGGAAAAACTTGAATTTAATTACGTTTATTGTGTTTAAAAAACATCAATGTTTAATTAAATTTAATAATAAATATTCTACTTTAGGTCTTGTTCAAAATGTGAACCTCTGTTTCTGATACAGGCCCGTAGTCTTCTCCGTACCTCTGTTTTGATTATTCTGGTAGTAAGACTAGTTTTGATTTCTTCTGCTGCATTTCTTATGCGGCTTCTGAGCTCCTCTACAGTAGTTATGGGTGTAGTATACACCAAAGCCTTCATATGACCCCAAAGATAAAAATCACACGGGGTCAAATCGGGACACCGTGCTGGCCAAGGAATTGGCCCGCCTCGACCTATCCAGCGATGTGGGTAAGTTTGGTCTAGCCACTGGCGTACGCCGAGGCGGAAGTGGGCCGGGCAACCATCATGCTGGAAAATCATATTACGACGAGTTGCTATTGGCACATATTCCATTAAACCAGTAATCTCCTCTCTTAGGAAATGTTCGTACATTTCGCCATTTAAATTTTGAGGCAAAAAATGAGGTCCAACTAAATTATTATTAATTATACCCATCCAGACATTTAGACTGAATCTGGTTTGATGGGCCCTTTCTTTTTTCATCCTGGGGTTTTCTCCTTTTGGTGCCCAGTAATGTGTGTTGTGGAAATTGTTTATCCCGTCACGGTCAAATTTCGATTCATCCGTCCACAATATTCTTGAGAAGAAATTGCGATCCTCCATGTCTGCATTTATCATAAAACGGCAGAATTCCATTCTTCTAACCGGGTCTCCCTCTTCTAACGCTTGGACAGGTGTGTAGTGAAATGGATGTAGACGCGCTGTGTGTACTGTAAACCACACCTTCCATTGACTCAATCCAAGTCTTATAGCTGCCGCTCTTGTAGAAATAGAAGGATCATTTTGAAAAAGTGTTAAAATTTCTTCTTCTTCTTCTGGAGCATACAAACGAGGTCTGCCTGAATCGCCACGTCTTCTATCAACACGGCCGCTTTCCCAAATTCGTCGAAATGTTGTTGAAAACACTCTAACGTTTGGCACTCGTCGATTCGGAAAACGTTCAACGTATGTTCTTCGTGCAGCAGCAGCATTACCATTACAAAGTCCGTAACAAAACAAGATGTCAGCGTATTCATCACAAAAAAATCACAAATAGAAGTAAGGGTGTAGTTTAAAGCAACAATACGTCCGTACACGGCAATAGTTGACTTAAAACTAATATTAGCTACTAAATTTGCTCTCTAAGCCAGTCGGTAACTCATTGACAAAGGGCCGCGACGACGGTAGCCGAAACATCCCGAAGTTTGAACAAAGGAAACAATTGAAAAAAAAGGTCGCCTCAGGTAGAGTAATTCTTGAGATAACGTTACCTGATGATTGTTTTGTCTTTGTTTATTACATGTTCATATTTTTATGTACATATTTGTACCTTTTTTGGAAGCTTATGAGGTAAGAAAGTTATTTAAGGTATTTGTACGCATTGTATCATACAACTTTTTAAAGAAAATCGCCTGTTTTTAAGAAAAATGTGCATTTTTCTTAAAAGAAAATTCTGTTTCATGTCTCATAATGAAAAATTCTCGCTTAGTTTGTCCCTATTTATTCCTTAAAAATAATATTTGACTCATTGACGGTTAAAATACATAAAAAAATCACTAAAAAGACAAACATTTTTAAAAATACGTCATGTCAAAGTCAAAAAGTCGAAAATAAAGAAAAAATTTTTGAAATTTCAATAACTTTGTAAATATCAACTTTCGGATAGGGGATGCCATGAAAAATATTACTGTAAATGAGGTCTACTTTCTGTCTTTCAAAAGAATGTATCGAATTTCAGGTCACCCTGTATAGTCATATTTACGTCAGACTTTTACGTAAAAGTTTGACGTCAAGAGGTATGAAATAATGACTCACATATGATCTATAAGTGACTTATATCTTACATAAGTCATGACATGACATGATGTCATTCTGATGTAAATTTTACGTAAATGTGTTTACTGGGTAGTTATTACGTCTATTAATAACATGAGACTTTAATCTGTAACTGTCACTTCTTGTTACTTGCAAGTTGTTCGTGCTTACTGCTTTCGAGGTACTGCTTTGCTGAATAGTTTAAACCTTCATTTCACTCCCATAGTAAAAAATGATTATATAAAAAAAATATTGTTACATTGCCGAATATATAGCTGCTACAGTCTAGACCAGGGATCCCCAACATTGGACAAGTGACCCTTTTTCCAAAATGAATTGTTGTCTCAGACCCCCATGGCCAAAGTACATACTTTTAAGATCAACCCCCTTATTCATAATGGTCCGCTAACTTAAAACAGCTGCTACAGAGTGTTATTTTTCATTCTGACTTAGGTCAATATGAGGAAGACATAGTAATTAGCATAGCTTTAAGTTATCTATCCTATAACCTATCCTACCTAACCTATATAGGGACCTATCTTTAGTTTTTTCCTATTGATACAAAATACCTAGGTACTAAGGTACCAACTGGAAAACTTTGCACTTGGTTAAGTGAGTAAAGTTGACTTCATTTTCTCATCAAAATTTAACAAAATAAAAAGACATACAATTCAGTAAATATCAAGTTTAATTTATAATGATTATTACAAATTAAGTACTTAAAGAATCTTAAGTATGTAGGAAATTATATTTAAAAAAGTATTAATTCGCAAAGAGAAAATAAAACATTCAGTGTGATGGATGAACCTGGTGACTATCTACCAATCTAGCTACATCCGGTTCAATATTGGTGAGTTGAAGCCTTAAATCTTCACGTTCGTTGATTTTTAAACGGTTTCTTTGTTTATTCAAAATGTTTTTTACCACACTGAAGCTTTTTTCAACTAGGTATGATGATGTAAAAGCGATAAGGTATTTTTCAGCAATGTTCCACAATGTAGGATACTGTGTTTCAATGGTTGCAACCAGAACTTCTGATAGCCTTGGTTGAACTTCTGCTTAAGCTCTTCGTCTGTGATGATGGTAATCAACTCTTCTTGCATTATCACATTGGCTTCTTCTATGGCTGTGGTATAGTACGGATTTATTATCCATTGAGGAATTTGTAAATTTAAAAGATCCTCAAACCTCTCCGTAAAATCCTTGTGTAATGCGTCCAAGTGAGTGACATATAATAAAATATCATCATCTTGAAGCATTTCTGGTAATTTTGACAAATGCGGAAACTGCGAATATTCTTTTCTGCCTAAAATTTTGTTTATAAAGGATTAGTTTACCCACGAAGGCCGATATTATTAATTATGTTTTAATCAAGTTAAGATCGTCACCCTGCAGCTGCAAAATAACTTTGTTGAACATTCCAAAGATATCAGTCAAGTAATAAATATCTGTTTTACAATTGTTCAGATTTTCTTTCAAATTCGGATCTTTTTCTTGTAAAAACTCCAACAGATTCAAAAATGGCTGAAAATATTTCTAAACAAGAGCCTCTTGATAACAAGCGAACTTCAGTGTGCAGAAGTAATCGAGTAAAGACTTCGTCGTTTTCCTCACATAGCTGAGCAAATAACCGAGAGTTCAAAGAATTGCTTCGAACCTTGTTGATAGCTTTATTACATATTGTAAAGACTTATGCAATCTAGGACTCATCTTTTTTGCTACTAAATGCTGCCTGTGAATCACGCAGTGAATGACCAGTACATCAGGCTGTTGTCGCTTTAAGTGAGTTATAAAACCACGATGATGACCAACCATAGACGGTACACCATCAGTCGCAACAGAAACAATATTCTTCCATGGAATAGCTTTGTCAGTAAAAAAATGTTCCACGGCCTGAAAAATCGATTCTCCTCTGGTATTAGTCTCTAAATATGTAGCAAAAAGCAGTTCTTGACACATATTTTCATCTTTGATATATCGAGCATATCCTAACAACAGAGCTTCATTGCCGGGTAATGTAGACTCGTCCAACTGGAGAGAGAATCTGTTGGTCTGTAAGAACTTGCATAAAATGTTTTCCACATCGCCTCCCATCTCGTCTATGCGTCTCTGAACGGTGTTATTGCTCAAACGGTGTTATTGATTGAGCTTTATTACATATTGTAAAGACTTATGCAATCTAGGACTCATCTTTTTTGCTACTAAATGCTGCCTGTGAATCACGCAGTGAATGACCAGTACATCAGGCTGTTGTCGCTTTAAGTGAGTTATAAAACCACGATGATGACCAACCATAGACGGTACACCATCAGTCGCAACAGAAACAATATTCTTCCATGGAATAGCTTTGTCAGTAAAAAAATGTTCCACGGCCTGAAAAATCGATTCTCCTCTGGTATTAGTCTCTAAATATGTAGCAAAAAGCAGTTCTTGACACATATTTTCATCTTTGATATATCGAGCATATCCTAACAACAGAGCTTCATTGCCGGGTAATGTAGACTCGTCCAACTGGAGAGAGAATCTGTTGGTCTGTAAGAACTTGCATAAAATGTTTTCCACATCGCCTCCCATCTCGTCTATGCGTCTCTGAACGGTGTTATTGCTCAAACGGTGTTATTGATTGCTATTCTCTTTAAAATATCATGTGCGGGCTTGTGCAACACATTGTTAAGGACCTCCGCAATGGCTGGTAAGATAAGCTGCTCTCCAATTGTGTGGGGTTTTCCCGACTTCGCTATTAGTAAAGATATATTATAGGACGCTCGTAAACCATCATCGTCTTTAATAGATGATAACGCAACATCGATCTTATGGATGGCCTTTTGTCTAGTTTTTTTTTAAATGCTTGAAAAAATGACAAGGGCTTACTTTTTTTGTCAGCATGTACTCTTGATAAGTGGTCATCAATTTTTGAAGGCTTCATGGCATCGTTACTGAATACTTTTTTACATGTGAGACACAACGGCAAGTGTTGATTTGATGGAGATGCAATAAATCCGAACTTCAAGTAGTCCAAACTGTATTGTCTGCATTTTTTTTCGTGTCCGCCATCATAGAACTCTCAGTAATCCTGCAAATAAAAAAAAGAAGAAATTACCTAAATAAAAAACAATAATAAACTGTTAAATTTGCACACTATCTTATTTTTATCACACTCAGCTAATGGATGTTTGTTATTACTGACTTTTTGGTGTTACTGACTTACTCATTGATAAACTTGGATAAATATATTAGTTAAGTAACAATAGTAGGTAATTTAGGTATAGAAAATTTGTATTAGGTAAGTAGGTACCTATCAGCATAAGAACGAAAACCAAAGCAAACTGAACACTTCAAAGTTTAGGTACCTACCTACTTAACAACTTAAGTGTAAGTAATTTTTACAAATACTTTTATACCTACCTATTTAAAATATGTTGTGTTTACCATAGGGCAAAAAAAAATTACAATCAAATACTAAAACAAATTAAACAAGTAAATTTTTACAATTGAAACAACTGAGGCAACTGCAAACTGTTGCAAACAATCTACAGATAGCTCAACTGATCACTATCACACAGTGGGGCAATGATGATGCGCTGTGCCGGATAAAAACTGTTTGGTACTTACACTGTAAATTTTTTATAAACTGCAGATATTGTATGGTTACGCTATTAACTCGCGTAGGGAGCTCAGCATTTTGTAAATTCTTTTTCAGTCACTTTACCTCACTTAATTTAGCTATGTTATAACTTTGTAATCTCTTGAAATAAATGAGTACTTATATGAGTTATTATTTATATATTTATTTATTTATACACTTTCTGCACAATGTACAATGGCGGACTTAATGCCATAGGGCATTTTCTACCAGTCAACCATAGGGTGTGACAGAGTCAAAATACCAAGGTGCTTTCCATCTAGAAAAATACAAATTTTAACTATACGAAAGGTCGTGTAAAACTAATGATAAAAATAGATACAATAATATTCGTAGCAAACTAGATAAATTTTACTAAAATAAACATAATACATATCAAACTAATTATACCTACATACTATACTATAATATACAAGTACATAAATGATTTATTAAACATAATATACATTATACATATACCATACTGCATAAATTTAATGATAAGCATAAATTTAATAAAATTACACGATACTAACCAACCAAAAAATATAATAAAGTGTTCCTGATTCTGCCAAATACTTCAAATACAACTGTCGGACTCTGCGCTTAAACTCTGGTTGTGGACATTCTGATTTCCGTAGGAAGAGCGTTCCAGAGTAGAATAGACTGGATGTGGAAGGAGGAATGGACTAGACTAGAACTATATTGGGGACAAAGGAGAAGTGCATTAATTGAGGAGCGGAGGAATTTATCATTACTACTAGAAATATATTGGAAGTGGGGCTTTAAGTAAGCGGGAGAATTGGGTGAGTTAAGGAAAGAGTAGAGCATACACAGGGCTCACACTGAGCGACGTTGGCGCACAGGCAACTAGTGCAGTTTGGAGCGAAAGGAGGATACGTGGTCGTATTTCCGGAGATTGTAAATAAATCTAATTCAGTTGTTAAGTAGTCGGTCATATTTGTCGAGCTTGTCTGCATTGAGGTCAAAATAGCACACATCACCATAATCGATGATAGGGAATATGAGAGACTGTACCAACAAGGTTTTGATATGTCTCGGTAAAAAGTTTTTATGTCGATAAAGGGAACGCAACGTGCCGGTAACTCTTTGACGGTAGCTGTCTATGTTTGCCAATTGAGAGTACAGTCTTTCACACAGGAGCTGTAGTTAATTATAGAGCCGTCGAAGATAACTGGTGAAAGCGACCCTACATCAACCTTGGCCATAATACGAGGACTGCCCAACAAAATAGCCTGACACTTACTTGGGTAATTGTTAAACCGAAGTTTCCACACCAGTCATTTATGAAATTAAGATCACAGTTAATCTCATCGATAGCACTTGACATACTATCAACTCCTACTTGGCTATAGAGCTGAAAGTCGTCCGCAAACAAATGATACATACTGCGAAGTCTGAGAGTAACATAATTAATGAATAATGAGAAGAGCAAAGGAGAAAGAATACCGCCTTGAGGACGCCAGTGTCTAGATTACACCACGAAGAGGAGGACTGATCCGTGCGTACCGACTGTTGACGCCCTCGAAGATACGAAGAGATCCAATTTAAAGCCTCAGATGAGAGCGGAAGTCTAGAAAGTATTGTTAACAAAATGTAATGATTGACAAAATTGAAAGCATTTATAATTAAGCATTAGAGTTCTCAGTGCCTACTCTCACATCATTAAGAACCTTTAATAGTGCAGAGGTGGTGCTATGTCCAGGTCTGAAACCCGATTGTAGTGGAGACAAAATATCGTTTAGGTGAACAAACCTGGACAGTTGCTTAAATACACAGGCCTCGAGCACCTTAGATAGGTAGGGAAGGATGGAAATGGGACGAAAATGTGAGGCGTTAGTGGGATTGGTAATTTTTGGTAGGCGACGAACGTAAGCTTTACGCCATTGATTAGGAAATTCGGACGTTTTAAGGGAAAAGTTTATAATATGGGTTATAACGGGCAAAATTTTATATTTGATGGCAGTGATCATTTGACGGCTAATCTCATCACATCCTGTAGCCTTGGATGTTATGTAAATGATAGTCTTATTGACCTCGTCGGAATCGATTGGTGTAAATTGAAAAGAAGGTATATTAATATGTCGTGGTAAATTATTTAGATAACAAATAGTCTGACGTTTAGTGTCCACATCAAGCTTGAGAGTTGTGGAGAAGTGTAAATTAATGTCATCTAGACTAATAATTGTCGTAGGAAGATCTGCTTGATGCGACTTGCCCATACCAAGGGATTCTAGGAATTTCCAAACATTAGGAGAGGAAGGCAAATTTTCGAGAATATGGCGGCGTTTAGCTTTCCTTATCATTTGGTTGCAGCGATTTCTAGCTATTTTAAAGTTCGCCCAATTGGGTTCACTACGATTTTTCTTAAATTTTCGAAAAGTGCGATCCCTACGTTTCATCGCATCACGGATATCGTCCGTCAACCAAGGCGCAGGCGGATGCTTTAACTTTATTTTCTTAATGGGCGCATGTAAATTATAAAGTCCAATAACATTTTCATTAAAAATCCTAACCTTTTCGTCAATAGAGACGGCATCGTACAGTGGATTCCAATCTATTTTTCCTGCGTCTGTGCATAATTTTTTACTGTCTACTCGAGCAAAGCAACGTCTGTATATGAACCTAGGAGTTGGTCTGGGAGGCTTTAACATGTATGAGAGAAATATGAGGTCGTGATGGGAAATACCTGGGGCAGGGAGTTGACCATGGGTGTGGACGAGGATCGGAGATGAGCATTAGATCGAGCCAAGTGTCATCACTATCGTAGTTATGATGAGTAGGTTGAAGAGATAGAATGTGAAGACCGGCTGATCTAATTAAATTATTAAGCTTAGTCGGGCGAGGAGAGGAGTGGTTGCATAGATCTGTATTAAAATCCCCCATGATGATGTGGTGCGCATATTCAGAACTCAATGAATCTAGGACCGACTCAATGTCAGAAAAGTAGTCAGCACTAGGAGGGCAATATACTACTCCAAGGGCCAATTTAGTTCCTCTAACTAAAACCTCGAGAAAAATATATTTGGGAATCCCTGGTCTAGACTCTAGCTAGAGCGTCGAGAAAAGCACTCTCTTGCGCTTCTCCCGCGAAATTGTGTTAGTAGGGCATAATATAATGCATTAGTCAATGTTATGAAATTAGATAAAGTGCGGTCGCGGAGCACATATAATTTTGTACATTGACTTATCGCTACTCTTCTCTTTCACTCGCGCACGAATATATTGCTGTCGCGTACCTGAGTAAACGCGATAGCAATATATTCATGCGCGAGTGAAAGAGACAAGTAGTGATAAGCAATGTACGAAATTCTACGTGACCGCTCTTTATCTAATAAAACACAATAATAATAATTGTATAAAAAGCGGTCTTACTGAAATTTATTTAATATCAATAAATAGTTTTTTTTTTAAAGAATATGGAAGGACATGAGCCTCAACGACAGCTTAAGCGACGTGGAGCGAGCGAAGCTGGCGGTGTGGGACTACCCCGTGAGCGACAAGTACAGCAAGATGTGGCAGGCCATGAAGGAGGCAGGGCTGCCGAACTCCATAGAGGAGGCTGTGGACAGGGTCCGCGCGTCCAAAAGCTCTAGTGAAGGTAAGTTTTTAATTTTCAAAAATCTTTGAAAAGCTACGGAATGACGAGTTTTTATTTTCCGTAAACCTTTGAAAAGCTACGGAAAGGTGGGTTTTTTTTTCGTTAACCTTAGAAAAGCTACGGAAAGGTGGGTTTTTATTTTTCGTAAACCGTTGAAAAGCTACGGAAATGTGGGTTTTTATTTTTCGCCAACCTTTGAAAAGCTACGGAAAGTTGGGTTTTTATTTTTCATAATACTTTGATAAGCTACGGAAACTTACAGAGCAAAAGATTTTATCTCCGGTAAGGCCCATATATTTTCCCATATATTGTCCGGAATCCGGTAGGCCGGGGAAAATTTAAAGCATTGAAAATAGAACTCTGTGCTAATAAAATAGAGTTGAAAATCGAACACACAAGTGTCGAGTCAAATGTCAATGTTACATAATATCAATGTCACATATTACTCGACATTCGACACATCGATTTTCAACACTATTTTATTAGCACAGAGTTCTATTTTCAGTGCACTGAATTTTACCGGATTTCTACCGGATTCCGGACATATATAGTACCAGCCTTACTTAGAGGTATGACGTCTATTCGGCCACTTATTTTTGGTTCTTGTGCAGTAATAAACTACCAAGGCACATTTACGGCATAGGCAGCTAACCTAATTCAAGGTCAGCATTACATTATTATACTTTCCTTAATATGTTCTGTTAATTTCCGGTTGCTAAAAATGTTTTATGGAACCACAAACCACTAGGATTTAAACTGCCGACCACTATAAATTTCTTCAAAATCTTTAATTATTATTATTAACCCCAATGGCATTGATCAAACTCCCAGTAGGTGTCAGCAAGGATCACAGAAACAGAGAACAGTCTTGGAATGGCCCATAAAAATCGCATTAATAAACTTCATCTTGATTCCAGGATTCGCGTGGCTCGGCGACGCGACTGACGTCCGCTACCACGTGCTGACGAGCTGCGACCTACAGATGGTGGGCGACGAGTTCTCGCGCAAGCCCTACGCCATCGCGGTCCAGCAGGGCTCGCCCCTGAAGGACCAATTTAACAACGCGTAAGTGTACCACAGTGGGGTGATGTAGTGGACAGCTGCTACCGCCTACAGATGATGAACTAAGGTTTAATACTCCTTAAGGCTGAGACTATATCAGGCATGACTAACCTGCGGCCCGCGTGCCTTTGCCATGCGGCTCCTGAGCTAATTAGAACCTCGAACCATCTAATCGGGGTTGTTTACAAACACGATATATCGAAAAATCTTGATATTCATGAAAAAGGGTAACCGACCCTGTGTCTTATTATATATGTATAGACACAGGGTCGGTTACTCCCGATATTCGCCTGGCGGCCTAGCCTTTATAACAATTTTTGGTAATGTTTAAGAAACATTGATTTTTGTGGTTATGTGGACTAATTGTGGATTTTGATAGATGTGCGGGTGCGGCCCGTTAGGGTTTTGCTAGAATAAAAAATCTTGAAAAGGTTTGGTCATGCATGGATTATATTGTACGGAATCCGTAAGGCTGGTGAAAATTCAGAGCACTGAAAATAAAAAGAACTCTGCGATAATACAATCCTACCAAAAACTACTTTGACTAAGGTAGAGTTTCTGTAGTTAGGCTTGTAGAGTTACAGGCGTGTAGAGTTAGAAGTTTGGTAGAGTCAAGCTTGGTTTTACATGAGATCTGATAGTTTTTGACAATGCGAGCCATATGATATTGTCTTGGCATCACTTTACATGAGAATGTTTTTGATGGGATTTCACTTCTTAGTTCTTTTTTAAAGTTGTTATAACAATATTTTGCTACTATTCAAACTAATGAGGTATCAGACGTAACAGATCAACAAAGGTTGATCGAATTCACTGCTAATTGAATTAATAATGCAAACGGACCGCGGTGCCGCGCCAGTCTGACATGATGACATTTGATTTTACATTACGTACGGTTTTATATGTTGCGACATGTCGGACGACATCTTAAATATATTTTTTCCTGTCTTAGGCTGGGGCTATATGAACCCGGAATCCGGCGGGCCCGGGAGAATTCAGAGCACTGAAAATGTTACACTCTGCGCTAATACGATTGAGTAGAAAATCGAAGTGTCGAGTGTCGAGCTAGAGATATATGACATTTGACTCGACATTTGTGTGTTCGATTTTCAGCTCTATCGTAATTAACGCAAAGTTCTTTTTTCAGTGCTTTGAATTTTCCCCGGCCTTACGGATTCCGGCCAATATAGTCCCAGTCTAATTACTAACATTGGATGTATACTAATGAGATCCAGTGCAATAATCAGAGAGTCGTTATAGTGTGGTAAACAAAGGAAAATTAATTCTTAAGTTTCCTTCGAGGAAGACTAGCAATTTACAATAGCAATTCTACCGGCGAATGTTGGCTGGCTGCTGAATGTTGATGATGACATTTCCTGTAATATTATATTCTTTTAGTTAAGTTTTAATGTGTTTAACATAATTTACATCCTTGTTGATTTTGGTATTCAATTTTTTTTTGATAATATAGCCTAAGTGCCAATTTCACCAATCCTCTTAAAGTTAAACAGTTAGATAATATCATGTTATATCTCTCGTTCTTCGTAATAACGAAAGTGATAGCATGATATTAGGTCTTTACCTATGAAATTGCCGTTTTGTATGAAAAAATTTAAACTATTTTTTTTCATGTATTTTTTATTTGTATTAATCGAAGTAATCACCCATGCAATCGATGCATCTTTGCCAACGCAGTGGCAGTTTATTGATGCCCTTCTTAAAGAAATCAGCTGGACGGGAGGCAACAAATTCTTGAAAGGCATTTTGTACTGCCTCTCGGGTATTGAATTTTTTCCCGCCAAGAAGTTATCCAAATTCTGGAAAAAGTAGTAGTCTGTAGGCGCAAGGTCTGGTGAGTAGGGCGGATGACGGAGAGCTTCCAACCCCAGTTCTTGCAACTTGGAGACCGTTTGCTGTGCAGTATGAGGTCGCGCGATGTCGTGCAGGAGCAGCGGAGACGAGCGATTGACCAATGCTGGTTGGAGATGTGCCAGCTTCTCCATCATTGTGTTCAGTTCTTCACAGTACACATCTGCAGTAATGCTCACCTCGTTTGGTAAGAAGCTGTGATGAATCACACCGGCGCTAGACCACCAAACAGTGACCATCACTTTTCTAGAGGAAAGTTTTCGTTTAGGGCATTGTTTAGGTGCTAAACCAGGATCCAACCAACTTGCTGATAGCTTGCGTTTATCAAATAGAATCCATTTTTCATCGCAGGTAACAATGCGGTTCAAAATTCCTTCATTTGTGTGTCTGTTGAGCAGTGCAAGGCACGTCTCGACGGGTACTTCGCGCTGGCGATCATTGAGTTCGTGGGGCACCGATTTGTCAAGCTTTTTTACCTTGCCAATTCGACGCAAATGGACCTATATTGTTTTGAAGTTAACGTCGAAAGCTGCTGCTAATTCAGCCGTAGATTGTGTATCATCAGCTTCCACAATCGCCTTTAATTCGTCATTGTGTCAACAATGACGAATTAAAGGTCTTCGGACGACCGTGAGGTTCATTTTGCAGGTCGAAATTTCCAGAACGGAAGCGAGCAAACCAATAACAGGTGGTGCGTTGGTTTGTAGTGTTAGCTCCGTAAACGTCGTTGATGTTGCGTGCCGCCCGTGGCCCGGCCCGTGGCCCGTGAATGGCCCGTACTGCAGAACGGCAATTTCATAGGTAAAGACCTATTATTTTGACAAATGAATAACACTAACAGGTGTTGGTAAAATCTTTCTAGAATAGTAAGAGATCCGAGACCAAGCCTACTTGGCGCTAGCGTTGTAGAAATCTTGTCGTCAGTTGTAAAATAAACTAGCAGTCGATATCCGATTGAATTTTAATTTGCCACAATTGCATACATTTTACATGTGGCTCGCTAACATGGCAGTGAGAACTGAAAACGGGACTGTTACTACTTACTGGATGAGTCTAGACTTTAGACGCTTCTATTTTGTTAAATACAAAGATTTCAAAACTAAAGATAGACATACATTTGACAGATCAAATCTTCGTACAAGAAAAAGTAACGCCATCTTGGTTTTCACCATACTTCAAATGCCAGCCATCTTGTTTTCAACATACTTCAAATGTCAAAATGTCAAAACGGAAACCCAAAAATCGCAAAAGTGGGCCATTTAACTGGAGACACTTTATGCCTCAACATGCCTCGTCTATAATAAATACGTCTATGGTTAAATAGGCAAACATTACTGTATAATCCACAAGCGCCCATACCTATAGAATATTAAAAAATCAATTGATCATTCTTCAAACTTAAGAAAGGTTAATTGAATTTTACTTTACTTAACTCATAAAAAATTTTTAAGCTCTGATTTTACTCGTAATTCCAATACATTTTGTCGTTAACATTAAAGATAGATTTGTGTTTTTTTGTCAGTTGCCCTGTGTTTGTTTCGCAGTCGATAAACTGAACAATAATTCTTAAAGTTAATAAGAGTGGAGATGTAATTAGTTTCTTGGATGTTTGTACTTCGAAGTTTAAAATTAATGTTTAGTGGTATTTAATTACTTTAAACTATCTTTTGTCTTGTATTCTTGTCTATGTAATACAGTATCTGCGTTACTGATTTTGAAGTTAAACTCAGCCACGAGAATCTACTTATTCATAATAAAATGTTTCTTACAGAATCCTGCAACTCTTAAACAAGCGAATTCTCGAGAAGTTAAAAGAGAATTGGTGGAACAACAACCCGAACGCAATGAAATGCGAGAAACAAGACGACCAGTCTGACGGCATCTCTATCCAGAACATTGGCGGGGTATTCATAGTCATCTTCATGGGGATAGGCCTGGCCTGTGTCACTCTGGGGGTGGAGTACTGGTGGTACAAGTGGAGGCGACGACCCACTATTGGGGACGTCACTCAGGTGAGTTTATAGTTTGGTGTGTGCTCAACAGATGGCGTTAGTAGAACTATGCTACTAATGCCATCTGTTGTGATTACACTTTACAAAATATTATAGTTTTTTTTTAATAAGTACAAAGTATTATGACAAATAATAGGCATTTAAAATTTATTTGCATAGGTTTATTAATTAATACATAACATAATATTAATAAATACTATTATAAATGTGAAATTTTGAGAGGATAGATGGATAGATGGATAGATGGATGGATGTTTGTGACTCTTTCACCCAAAAACTACTGAACGGATTTTTATGAGTATGGTAGTAGTTTAGTATTTGGATTAAAACATAGTTACCTAATTTTATCCCGAAAAAGTACAGTGTTCCCGTGGGATACTGTATTTACGCGGGCGGAGCCGCTGACTTAAGCTAGTATCGAAATACATATTATCGCAACAAAATATAAAACACAAACTTAAGTTAAGTTAACCCAAAAAAGTTCTCTGTTCTCATTGAATACACCACTTCTAATAATAAAATCCATCTAATATGGTATTTATAAAAGTATTTATTAGGTACTTACTAGCTTAGCCCGCAGCTCCGACTTTGTAAATACAGTATCCCATAAGAACACTGTTCTTTTTCAGAATAAAAAGTAGCCTACGCGTTAATCCAGAGCTTAATCTACTACTATACCAAATTTCATCAAAATCCGTTCAGTAGTTTTTGCGTCAAAGAGTAAAACATCCATCCATTCATCCTCACAAACTTTCACATTTATAATAGTATTTATATAACGAAAGAAATAGACCACTGTACTTGGCATATATCGATTACAAAAAAGCATTCGATTCAGTGTCACACAACTATATCTGGGAAACTCTAACAACACAGAATGTAGAAAACAAATATTTAAGAGTAATCAAAAGCATATACAGGAAGTGCAAAAGTAGAGTTAAGCTAGCAACAGCCAGTTCCTGGTTCCCTATAAAGAGAGGCGTAAGACAGGGAGACCCGCTTTCACCTATACTATTTATAGCCACATTAGAGTCGATAATAAGCAAGCTTGACTGGAAGGAATGCGGAATAAAAGTAAAAATGGAAGTTCAACAAAAATATTTTAAATAAAATTATAACGAGGAATGGAGCGGAGTATGCTAAACATAAAAATAATAAATAAAATAGGGCATACAAAAATACGCAACATCACAAAAGCAACAGACGGTTTAGCACAAGCTCTTGCATTAAAATGGAAGTGGGCCGGACACATAACACGCCTGCAAGATCGAAGGTGGACCAAAAGAGTGACAGATTGGGGGGCTAGTGGCAAAAGAAAGAAAGGGGGACCAAACGGGTCTAAACTGGACACAAACAGCACAATCCAGAGAAAACTGGTTCAATTTGGAGGAGTTCTTACAGAATAGTTTTCTTAAAAATGTGTATATAGTAAATACATATTTTTATGATAATAACAGATCTATTATAATTCGTTATAAAACTGAAACCACTAACCATTAATTTTTTTAAAATTATTTATCTATATAATATTATTTCAATGTCTCGCTAAAACTCGAGAACGGCTGGACCGATTTGGCTAATTTTGATCTTGAAATAATTGTGGAAGCTCAGGGAAGGTTTGAACGGTGAGAAATTTCAGTTCATAGTTAAGGCTGAACAACGTGTGTCGGGACAGCTAGTAATAAATAAAAATATTCCAGGTGGAACCGGCCAAAGCGCCCAGGAACAACGCTGGCAATATGAAGAAAGACGAAGGATTCTCATTCCGCTCCAGGACTCTAGGACTCAGCAATTTAAAACCTAAGTTCTAAGATTTAGGAAGTTCTTTATAAATTGATCTCAAACGAAGTTGTTATAAGGAGTTTCTTAAAATGTATATTCTAGTATTAATTAAATTGGTTTTAATTTATTTTATTTCAATAATATAATTTTGATAGTTTTAAGTTCAGTCAAGTACACACAGCAATAATTGTAGTTATAAATCCATGGTAATTTTGATTTAACTAATTTTATAACAAAATATGTACCTATATAGTAAGTACTGTTTAAGGAAAATAGTTTTTTTTATAAATATTGTTACATAATATTATTATGTGAAACGTAAATTATAATTTATAATGTTTTGCACATTTTAATATTAGTTTATTTTGTATAACATAAATGTTATTTAAGTTTTAAGTTATGGATGTAATAAATCAGTGCCGTGCGTTGAGCGCTATAGAACGGTTGCGCTCCGCATTACACATGAAGCAAATTTAATGAGGGTGTTTGATATTTTCTCTGCCGCTAGGGGCAGACCCATCGTACAAAAAGCGTCATCTGGTGGCGTAAGTGGTATCAAAAACGATCAATAAGAATTTTAGATTATTTTTCTGTCACCAGGCGGCGCTTGGTAGCCCGACGGTCCTTGTCGTGTCAAAAAGCTGTCAGATGTCACGAATTGAAAAACCCTCATTGTTTGCCAGTCTCGCGGCTGCGCCGCTGCACGTGCACCATGTCGTTGGTGACCAACGAGTTACTGGCGTTCATCCAGCACGCCATCGACACTATGGACCAGGTCAGCATCATGCAGATGTGCAAATCTTCCTTCACCAGCGAGGAGATTTTCACGGGCAAGCAGCTACTCTATGAGACGCTCGGCCAGAGCGCGAACATGCAATCACGGAGGCGAGATGGCGGCGAACGAAGCGTGCAGGACATCATCTCCCTGCTGAAGCAGACAGATCCAGACGACGTGCCGGCCTTTGTGGCGGAAGATCTCCACAAGCTGCCGGTGGTATCGATGGATCACGTCGACGTCTCCATCCTGCACTGGTCCATGGAGGTTGAGGACGTCGTGGACTACATCCGCAAGAACGTCTGGAGTCTCGCCATAAGGTCAACCTCAGTTCCATTGTGGTGAGAGTGCCGACGCATCTTTGGCGACCTTCGAGGTGGAGGAGTTCTGGCCGGTGGGTGTGGTCTACCGGTGGTTCCGGGGGAGACTCCGGAATGAAGCGCGCATCACGTCGCCGACAACACGTCGTTATAAAGCGTTGCTTAGTATGTTAGTCTGCGTGGTATTTATAATATGCCCTATGCCGTCCGAAATAAACTTTTTTAAATTAAATTTTAATATTCCTACAAAAGAACAAATGAACGGTGTGTTAATAAAAATACTATTATGGTGTGATCAACTTTTTTTGTAAGTACCTATGTTTATTATTGATTCACTTGAAAACTACTGCACTGATTTAAAAAATCATCATTAGAATACTACCTACTAGGTAGTATTCTAATGATGATTATACTAATTCCAGTTAGCAAGTATCCCTATTTTTATTAGAAAAAAGAATAGAAATCTTTTCTATAACTTTGTGGCGTGCGGTGTAAAAAAAAACACAAAATAAATTTCATAAATTACATAAACTATTGATTATCAGAAATAATATTCTATCTATGTTTCAGTAGCAATATTTAGCGAATTTAGATAAATATAAGTTCATCTTTGTATCGCTAGATGACACTTTTTTATGTTTGATGAATCTCCTAGAATTACCAAAGTACTAGGAGTGCATAAATCCTAAAAATACGTAACGCCCATAACTACATCGTGTGTAGCGCCATCTATTATTTAGTAGCAATAGCTAATTTGTCCACAAATGATAAAGTATCAGGAGTACATAAAGTGAAGGATGTATCGCAATCTATTATTATTCTGGAAAAAAAATCTAATTTCTTGAAATCTCCTAAAAATAATAAAGTACTAAGAGTGCATAAACTGAAAGAAGTAAAACGTTACTGAATAATAGATGTCGCTATACAAGTTGCAGAACTTGTGTTGCGCCATCTATTATTCAGAAGCAATAGAGAAGTTAGACAAACATCTTTTTATATTACTTATTTCTTCTTCGTCTGGCTAGATAGCATTTTTACGTGTTAAATGAATCAACACTAATGTTATATTATTATAGAATTTATAGAGGAAAGATTTGATTCCTTTCTTGTTTGCATTGAATAGACTCCGAAGAATATTATTTAGAGTGTTATTACTAAAATAAACTGTGTATCAAAAAAAAATCATTTTATTATCTACAATATCGATATCAATATAAAATATAGCTTATAACGAGGATAAGTTTTTACAATAATTTACCTTAGCCGATATCCGTCGGAGTAAATAGACCAACATAGGCAAGAGGCGTATGTACAATAAATAAATATTACTCTACTGGTTTTGGTTATAGTTCGATAGATTTCCCGTTGTGGTTCAAGTTCTTGGCGTTCTTATTGCTGAGTTCTAGTTCTAGTTTAAGCCCGTCGAGTTCTGCCTCCAGCGTGCGCGATCTCTTGAACATTTGGACGTAGTTCGTCTGTAACTGTTTCTGGTATCTTAGTACTTTGTCTTTCTCCTCCGACCATTTTCGTCTTTCGTTGTTGAACTGTGTTTCCTTGTTTTCTATCTCGCATTTCAGTCTTTCGACCATGGCACTGGCCGGGCAGGGATCGTTGCAAGAGTCGGGTAGTTCCCCGTTGAGTCTTTGCACTTCTGCGTCTTCTAAGGCACTGTCGCTTGGGTTCCAATGGTACTCGTTGTTTTTGCAGGCGTCGTATATTCCCCTCAAAGTTCTACCGCATTCGATGCCGGCGTATCCGTTGAGAGATACTTCGGACAATTCCTGTCTCAGTTCTTTGATTTCGGTCTTCAGTTTGTCGATTTCGTTCTTGCTACTCTCCTTGGCCTTGGACAGGTCGGAGACACTTTCCATCAGGTCGTTCCTCAGTCTGTCTACTTCCGCTTGCAGTCTCTTTATGGTCTTGTCCTTTTCCTCAGACTCGTTGCGAAGTCTGGTGGTTTCTTTGTCTTTCTTGTCGATGTTCTCTCTGAGAGAACGAACGTCAGCTTTCAGGGTCAAATATTCATGTCCTTTTGCGGTTTGTTCATTCTGAAAATATATAAAGGTATATGTTAGTACTCAATAAACAAAATGAAAATTGTTTTTAGGATAAAAATACTTATTTTAAGAAAGTATTTTTTATAATTGACGTAGTCGCCACTCATATTTTGTTATAGATTAAGTTTGGCAAACGTGAAGGCTGAACGCTAGATGGTAAGCTATTACCGCTGCCTATTTACGTACACTAACCACATCAGAGGAGGCACCAGTGCCGCCGTAGCCTCCGGTATCCTCACTCCAATCATAACACTTGACTTACTTCACACTGGTGCTTTATTGCTTTGATCAACTTACGCTGAGTTTATCAAGTAATCCGAATCTCGGATACCATTAGGTTTTATAATTCTGATGTCATCGTCTATACCTGAGCGTCCTTCAGCTGCGTCTTCAGGAGCGAGATTTCGCCGGCACGCTGGCAGAGGGACCACTCGGCGTCCTCCAGCCTCTGCCGGAGCAGCGCGCGGTCGCGCCGCACGCGTGCCAGCTCCGCGTCGTGCGGCGCGCGGTTGACGCCGCTGTATGTCTGTAGGAGCAGACGCGGCGCGTGGACCCGCACGTCGCTGCGGAGACGGTCAGCTGTGCTGAAAGTTAAAAATATTCGAGTTATTTGACTGCTTAACATGTGAAGAAAAAGAACAAGCGACGCTTCGTTACTTTGTTAGTTTTGTATTATGTCCTTGCATTAATTTTAGCCTATTTATGAAATTGCTGGGTGTCTGCGTATTATTCAAAATCGACCGTTGAGTAAATGTAAATAAAACGAACGTGGGAAAGGGGAATACTTGGAGATTATATTGATAACGGACCTTATCATAACAAACACAGCTCTGTCAATACCTGATATTACCGTAACTTTTAATACATACTCGTAGGTAGGCAAAGTGTCTTAGTTGCTGTCAGCTTGGTTTGGTTGAGTTTGGGAGCTGGCCCTGGCCCCTGGTTCCCAAAGAGATCTATGGCCCTACTGCTATTATAAAATATGTGAAAACTTGCGAGGACGGATGGACGGATGGATGTTTGTTACGCTTTCACTCAAAAACTACTGAACAGACTTTGATGAAATTTGTTATGGTAGTAGTTTAAGCACTGGATTAACACCTAGGCGTTTTTTAGCTAGTAGAATATAGATGTGTCAGTAGCGAAGGCCGGTTCTCCATCAAAGGGAAGCCCTAGCCTGTACACGTATTGATGAGTTGCAGAACTTATTTTAATACCTTTCTTAAGAAATTTAGTACCTTGGACAAAAAAAATGTCGTGTCCGTAAATAAGCACAAGTAGGTATTTCAGATATATCTATAACTTAAAAGGCTATGTTGTAGGTTAAAGGTTAATATGTTTCAAACTGTACTGTCATAAATTGATTTCTTATGCTTACGAGAATATTGTTCATCGTTTTAAACACTTACGGATTGTGTCGCGGTGCACTTTTCTTTTTCCCGACGTTTCAGGCTACTTTCCAGCAGCCGCGGTCACGGGAGGACTGAGGTGTCAATTGTCCTATTTGTTGAAGTTGTTCAAACTACCCGAAGATTCTTCAATTATTATTTGTGTTCCGATCCACGCAAAACATACTAACAGTATCTTGAAGTCGCGGTGGTTTTGATGGAACGGATGGAAAGTAACCGAAACGTCGGGAAAAAGAAAAGTGCACCGCGACAATCCATTAGTGTTTAAAACAATGTACTGTCATAGTTATTGTATGTTAATTAAACGTGAAGCCGGCGTGAATCGTGTTATATACACACGTCGCTACTGGTACCTGTAGTCGTGGTGGTCTCTCTCCAGCTCGGAGACGCCGGAGTCTGCGGGCGAGGGCGCCGGCGCGGGCTCCTTGCCCTCGCTGCCCAGCATGCTGCTGGATTTCGTTCTGAAAACGACAACGGAAGTAAGTTAGACAAGTCGTCGAAATCTGGTAATTATAATATCTATGGACGCTTCACACGAGGTCAGTGTAGCCCCGTGCTAATACTCGAAGAACTCGTGTTACGGGAACCAGACAACGGGAAGTATATTTAATACTTTTATATTGTACATATATTTAAAAATTTTATTATATTATACACATTTATTACACTGTACACATTCATGACCCAGGAACATAGACAAACTTTTTGTTCCTTCGGCAGAATTCGAACCCGCGAATCCCGGCTTGAGCACCATCGCGCTCAACCGCTGAGCCAAATTAAGGATAGTCAGTCTAGAATCTAAATAGAGTCGTTGTTAAACTAGCGATTGTCAAAATAAGCGTTTGGGCTGCGCATGCGCAGCGTAGAGCTCTCGGTTTGTCTTCGAATCTCAATAATATATATTTTTTTCAAATTACCTAAGTATAAATCTAACTTTAGCCAAACTTCTGCTTTACGATGGTTTCGTTCGTAGACGTTCTTAGTTTCTACATGTAAAGTCCTACTACTATCCTTACTATACCTGCTAGTATTATAAATGTGAATGTAAGTTTGTTTGTTACGCTTTCACGCGAAAACTACTGAACGGATTTTGATGAAATTTGGTATGGTAGTAGTTTGGACTCTGGATTAAAACATAGATTACTTTTTATCTCGGAAAAGTACAGTGTTCCCGCGAGATACTGGATACTATATTTACGCGGGCGGAGCAGCGGGAAAAAGAAAGTATTATTATAAACGCAGCAACATTCTATCACTTGGCAAACGGTTTGTATATTTTCCTATGGTCTTACGTTCATGGTATCGTCATGTAAAGGCATGGGGGTATGTCGCGGTCGACGGGCTGCGTGCGTCGCAGAGCGGAACTGAACCTGTACTTAAGTAAAAATGTTCCTAACAGTTCAAGTCGTTTTCTAGAGAAAAGTTTTCTTTAAACAATATCTGTTTGAAACTGACGACGATGATTTGAATCAGAAGAAGATTGAATGTGTTGTGTGAAGTATGAATTTCTTATTCTGACGTATCTGTCTGTCTGTATATGTCTGTCAGTGACATCGTAGCACAGAAATGGACGAATCTGAAGGTCGATTCTGCTAATTAAATCCAGAAATAATCCACTAGCAGTGCAGTCTCGATAATATGTTAAAACTGCAAAATGGTGTTCTCATAAACGTCAAACGCAGAAATCTACCGCGATGCGGACATTATAAGATCGAAACTTATCTTTTGCTTGACCGAACCACTTATTCATACAAAACGGTATTCTGTTATTATCTATGTCGTAATCTCACTTTGTGACTTACAAGTTACAGCTGATAGTCTTCTTCTTATTTGTGTTAAGGCTCACAACTGTCATTTTTGAGGATGCTATTCCCTAAGCACGAAATACTCTTAATAATTACATATATCCAAATGTAATTTACACAAACGTAAAATGTAATATTATTTAAACGAACTATGTATACTTACAGAAAAACAGCATAATTTTATAGAAAGTTTTGTAAATATAATCAATGTAAAACAAACTATATTCCGTGTTACCATTAAACTCAAGAGTCGCCACTTTATCAATAAAACCATACATTGGCAACATTGTATCTCACAATGTTACATTGATACATTAAAACAGAAACGAATGGATAAACTGCGATTTTACCGAAATGTGGTTGTGATATGTGAGTAATAGGAGAATATGGTGTTTCGGACTCAAAATCAGTTTTTGATAACAAGACGATACATTTATTTTAAATTGGCAGTTAAATACGAGAATTGGGGTTTTAGTTTTTTGGTTTGGTTCTTAGCTATGATTCATCATCATCAGCTCGCTCACTGCTCGGACATGCCCATTAATAATAATTAGCATACATAAGCTTCTCTCCTCTTGTCCACCTGACGTAGAGTACATCTACACCCCTACATAATAATATATTACCACTGTGATGAACAAAAAAGTCAGAAACTACACAAGGGCGTACCCAGGATTTCAGCTAGGGGGGGCAGCTCATACCTGTTTCGAGAAGATGGTCGGTCTGGTATATTGAAAATTGGAAAATTGACGTTTATTTTATCTTCCGCCCCTACCTGGGTACACCCATGAAACTACAGCATCTAAATATTGTTTTTATTACAAAGTATCGTAAATCGTGAGTCTTCCACGGTAGTGACTGGACCTAGCAACAACAATTTACAACAGCGTATGAATAATAAAAAAGTACTAAGACAATTAAAAGCGGATGAAGTTTTCTATAAAACCAATATTGAAACTACCCTCAACGGCGCTATAGGTGACTTAAGGCTGGCTGGTAAATAACGACATTTAGAGCGTGTTTCACAATCTACTAATAAGTGTCAATAGCTTATTTGCATGTTTTGTCTCTGTCGCTCAATATAAGTAAGCAACGACCAAACCTCCGAATAAGCTATTCGACACATAATTGTGAAACAGGTTACAAGAACACAAAATATAAAGATTGGTTATAGACGAAGTATAACTAGTCCATGGTAAATGTCGAGGCCTAATAGTTACAACTTATAGTTAGATATTAGGTATAATAACATAACGGAAGACAATTAAAATGTGAAAACGTTTAAATAACATTTTCGATAACACAATCTAATTAATCGCAGTTTAACACGAATAGTTATTTGTAATAACAATATCGGAAATGTAGGCTAGACAGCTAATAATTGTAACATTATTCGGAAGCACTTGTAGGTTAGAAACATTAGGTAGGTTTGGTGTAATACAAACATTGAACAACACAACTTTTTGACATTGGAAATGTCTCCGTTCGCTCCAGTGTAGGCTCCGATTTCACGAAAAAGAACCCCTTCCTCGGCCCCCTTATCGGTAGCGACGTGTGTATGTAACACGAGTCACGCCGGCTTCACGTTTAATTAGGATACACTAACTTTGACAGTACAGTTTGAAACTTATTAACCTTTAACCTACAACATTGCCTTATAGATCATGACTACCTACTTGTACTTATTTACGGATACTACTTTTTTGTCCTAAGTACTAAATTTCTTAAGATATCTAGGTGTTAAGATAATTTGATAAAGAATCAGCCGTCGCTACTGCCTCATATCTCGGAGTGTTGTGAAGATGTCATATTCAAAAAAAGTCTCAAAAGACGCGTATTCTCGAGATCTGTAAGGTGCAAAAAGAATTATTCGAAAAAAATCGAAAACGAAAAAAGTTATGGCCTGAATAGTGAAAAAAATAATTTTATTTATCCGAATTTTTTATTTTGGCGCTCGATATTTTGTAAACGAAGAATGATATGAAAAGTTTGAGATCTGTACAATTTAGTCAGCTACAATTTGAGCCTAAAACAAAGACGATCGGGTTAAAGGTTTGCCCTGTAGCCTAATCTTTTTGAATATAGTTTCTTTTGCAGATTGCTCGATAGTCGAGGCACGAAATCGGTGATTTTTTGGAAGAAGAAAGTACACACATACAGAAGCCGGCAATTCTCGTAACTATTTGTGATCATAATCCTGTAGTTATTATGGTATTGTAAATAACCGACCAATATTTATATTGTCAACATTACAGGACGCTACTGTTTCGGTCCGCGTGCTGTCTCACTCGCTCACGCGCGATAGGCACGTTTGTGAATGCGACACAACTTAAACATCTGCTTCTACTGGGGCTTGGGTTGGAAGAATATGACATGGAAGGAGTACTAATATATATCTTCGCCGTATTATAGTATCTTCGCCGACTGTGATGCAAGGGGCAATTACTAGTCTTCTGTTCATGCTATATCTTTAAAGGTTTGAGAGACCGTACAGTCCTACTAGAATCTTTTGGCACTTGGATGACAACATGGAGGCGTGAGTGTCGCAACTAAGAACAAAACGTAATACTAAGGGGCCCCGTACACGGTCCGGTTCTCCTTCAGTTCGGCCTGAACGGATGCAAAATCAGTCGGCCGTATGGACTGAAGCGATTCGTTCCAGTGTTGCCAACTCTGTTTTTGCGAAACTACTAAACTCACTTCGTTTTCTACAAAAAACTACTAAAAGAGTACTGATAACTATAAAAAAAGCTACTAAACTTAGGAATCCCTAAAAGTTTTTTTAGGGATTTTGTGTTTACAAACATTACATTTTCAGTTTTAATATTTAACCGTTAAATTAAAAAAATATAGTAGGAAATATTACGTACGAGGGCGGCACTGAAAATTTCGGGAATCAAGGAAGTGACACAACATTACTATTTAAAAATGTATTTATTGCTTTTCGAAGTATTCTCCGCGAAATTTGACACATTTTTCCATACGATGGAACCAATCATTGAAGCAACCATTCCATTCGGAAGTTGGGGTCTCCAAAACGGCCGTTTTGTAGGCGTCCACAGCTTCTTCAGGTGATGAAAATCTCTGACCACGCAATTTATTCTTTATTTTAGGGAAAGTATAGAAATCATTAGGGCTTAGGACGGGGCTGTACGGCGGATGGTCTAATAATTCTATGATTTCTTGCTTTAAAAACTCTTTTGTTCTGTGCGCGGTGTGAGAACTCGCATTGTCGTGATGGAGGATGATGCGGCGGTTGCAGTTCTCTTCACGGAGTTCAGAAACGACCTGTGGCAAACAAATGTTAGCATACCATTCTGCATTAACCGTTCTTTGTCCCTCAAGAGGAATAGTCGCAACATGGCCGGTTTTGGAGACAAACGTGGCCACCATTTTTTTTGGAACACTCCGTGAACGAACATTTTTTGTTGGCTTTAACTCATTTTCGAACACCCAAACTCGTGACTGGTTTTTTGTTTCGGGTTCGTACGCGTATATCCAGGATTCGTCACCGAGATATTGTCATACGAGATGTTGTATACAGCATTTGAGGATCCTGCGTGGAATCTTTCGAGAGTTCTGACCACGGAATATAAAACACAAGAGGAAAGGGCATGTGGGCGTGGCCCGCTTGTCATAGTTAAGTACAGCGAGACTTAACTGGACTCACTTGCTTTGTGGTTGCTTAAGTATTGTGACATGTGCTGCCGGTGATTTTCATACGCGTGTTTTATAAAAAAACTCCTTATAATGACTCGATGTTCCATCCTCGAGTGCAAAAACAATAGTGGTACGAAGAACTTACTACGATCAGGTGTTTCTTATCATCGGTAAGTCATTATTTAATTTATAATTAATAAATAATCTTTCAGAAAATCCTCTATCCATTTAAAATATTAGTGAAAATTAAGAATGACACATATTGCTATTGAAATAAAGTCTAAAATTATATGAGCCTTAATACGCCACCTGGTGTCGAGTAGTAAGCACAATCTGAAATTATGCACAGACGCAGGTGGAACGAACATTAGGGTTGTGACTTACGATATCATCGATTTATCGATTTATTAATTTTAGATATAGGTAATTGTTATTTTAACTAAAATCAAAATAGTTATCTAAAGTATTGATTATTTCCGTTTTAGCTTTCCTAAAGATCCTCATACAAAAGAGAAGTGGATTACTGCGACTGGTAGGGTCAACTGGATGCCTACGAAATCGAGTTGCATTTGTTCAGAACATTTTGCAGAAAATACAATCCTTATAACAAAAAAAGGATACAGATATTTAGATCACCGTGTAGTTCCCACGAAAAAAATTATGTGTTATTAAGTACATAAGTATTCATACATTTTTCTTAAACCACAAATACAGTTTTAGGGCTAGCGCATACATATAACTTTTAGTTGAACAACTGTTTTGTTGTGTGTCATAAGATTATATCAATATAGAACGTGCGCATACTATCAACTCGATAGTTGATCGATAAAAATCAAAAATCTGTATCGATCTGCTTTTGACTAAAAAGTTGGACAACTATTGATTACGCGCTTATTTTGCATTGCAATGTATTGCAAAATATTGAAGTGCGCATACCATCGACTAAACAGTCGATCCGCGACTGTTCAGGACCCAGTAATGATAAGATTTCATTAAAAGTTTCTTCACACATTCTATAATATTTAAAAAACTTATCTGGTTGCCCTTTTAGTTTAGAATGCAATGTATGAAATATTCTACAAATTAATTTGTCACTGAATATGGGATATACACAATACCTCCTTTTCTTTTCTCTTTTAAAACGTATATAAAACAAAGCACAAGCTATAACCACGCTATAACTTAATAGTTAAATGGCATTGCAATTAGCACCTTAACTCGAGCGTTTCCTACAGAAGACTGTTAGATTTGTTCAGGAGATAAATCAACTTAAATCGATTGTATGCGTACCTCCATTTACTAAACAGTTTAGTCAATGCAAAAGTTGTATGTATGAGGTATTCCTGAATTGCACATTAAGCTGAATATTTTTATTTGTACGTAAATTGTATGAAAATACAGTATTAAAGTCTTACTTCTTATTGAGGTGGGTATACTTTCACAGATACAGTTTTAATAAACCTATCGGTAATTCATTTCTTTCATGGGTCAGAGTAGTTACAGTTGTTAATCTTCGTGTAAATTAAACACAAACAACTTTTCTCTTCTATATTTCTTTTACAGGTTTTCAACAGGAGAATATATGTACATACAATTTTATAAATACGCTTTTTATTTCTGTATCATGGAGAGAGCCCGGAAAAACCATTCGCTGTTGTTATTATTTGACATATACATTTTAATTATAATAATATAATAATAATATATATTTGTTGTTACAGAACGTAACAATGACTTCAAACTCTCCTGGAAAAAAGTATTCTAGATGAACCAGGGCCCAGTTCAGAGCCAGCAGCAAAAAAACCCTGAAATGAAATTATATACAGCCGAACGTCTAACCGCATCCTTTTTCTCATTATCTTTTCCGTACTCGATTCGTACGAAATATCATACAAATATGTCCAAGGAATAAAAGTTTAATGTACAATTATATTAAGTATTAGCTGACTAGCTGATGCCCGCAAATTCGTTTGCATAGAACTAAAGGAAACATAACCTTATTTTTTAAACCTAAAGTAGCATATGCTAGACCTTATAATATCAGCTATATATGCCAGTGAAAGTCACGGGACTTCGAAAATCGGTCTAGCCGTTTAGAGATTAGCCGGAACAAAGACACAGACTGACAGACGGACAGAAAAATGTTAATAATTTATATTTTATTGTAAGTAACGATCATACTTTTAAATGCAGTAAGTGAAAATAAAAGCTGTTAATTTGAAATTACAAACAGACACTTCAATTTTGTTTATCTGTATAGATATAATATATTATATTAATTATCTGCCAAATTAACAGTATGCTCATTTGCTGTCGCAAACTATTTTTGTTCGCACGATCAATAATTATAACCCTTTTTACATATAACTATATTATTTATATTGATTGATTTCAGAATCTATCGATTTTATCGAGATCATAAACATTCATATGATTACATCCCTATTTGAGTAGCAGAACATTCTAGAAAGAAACAATCACACGAATTTGAATTAAAACTGATTAAAACCTTGCATCTATGACTGTAAAGTGCAAATTTGCGTGCATAAAATACAAATTTCAAGAGCGTCAAATAGTTGAACTAAGTAGTCAAAGATGGCCGAAAGCATGATAAGCATGAAAGCTCGTATATAGAAATTAAATCGGTAGTTTTAAGCGACTTATGGATGCGTGCTATGTGTGATGTGCTATTATGATAAGGTGCCATAATAGCACATAGAAGCAGGCCACTTTGCATATTATGATTACTGTCTAGCTATTTTCTACCAAACCACTACTACGAGGGCTGCACTAAAAGTATCGGGAATGGAATATTTCCACTGTTCCTGTCATATTAAAATCTTTTTAATTTAAAACTCCTTGGTTTTAAAAATCAAATACCGTTTATTTATTTAAAAAAAGATTCTCGGTCTCGTCTCAAGGTCTTGTCAAACTTGTTTAGTCGTTGAGAAAATGGAATTAACTCGAGAAAATTCTAGAGCGATGATTTATTATGACTTTCGAAGTGGTTTAACACAATAACAGTGTGTTGACCGGATGATTTCTGCATTTGGTGATGAAGCCCCATCCAAAACCACAATTAATCGCTGGTTTGCTGAATTTCAACGTGGACGTGTCAAGCTCAGTGATGATCCCCGTCAAGGTCGTCCAAAAACTGCAGTCACCCAAGAAAACGTTGATGCTGTGCGTAAGTTGATTGAGGAAGATCGACATGTGACATACCGCGAAATTCAGGCAACTTTAGACATTGGCATGAGTCAAATAATCTTGCATGAACAATTAGGTGTAAAAAAGTTGTTTTCCCGATGGATACCGCATTTGCTCTGTGAAGAGCAAAAAGCGGCTCGCGTTACTGTTGGTGCGTCAGAACTCTCGAAAGATTCCACACAGGATCCTCAAATGCTGTATACAACATCGTATCAGGTGACGAATCCTGGATATACGCGTACGAACCCGAAACAAAAAACCAGTCACGAGTTTGGGTGTTCGAAAATGAGTTAAAGCCAACAAAAATTGTTCGTCCACGGAGTGTTGCAAAAAAAATGGTGGCCACGTTTGTCTCCAAAACCGGCCATGTTGCGACTATTCCTCTTGAGGGACAAAGAACGGTTAATGCAGAATGGTATGCTAACATTTGTTTGCCACAGGTCGTTTCTGAACTCCGTAAAGAGAACTGCAACCGTCGCATCATCCTCCATCACGACAATGCGAGTTCTCACACCGCGCAAAGAACAAAAGAGTTTTTAGAGCAAGAAATCATAGAATTATTAGACCATCCGCCGTACAGCCCCAACCTAAGCCCTAATGATTTCTATACTTTCCCTAAAATAAAAAATAAATTGCGTGGTCAGAGATTTTCATCACCTGAAGAAGCTGTGGACGCCTACAAAACGGCCATTTTGGAGACCCCAACTTCCGAATGGAATGGTTGCTTCAATGATTGGTTCCATCGTATGGAAAAATGTGTTAAATTTCGCGGAGAATACTTCGAAAAGCAATAAATACATTTTTAAATAGTAATGTTGTGTCACTTCCTTGATTCCCGAAATATTCAGTGCCGCCCTCGTAACAACTAAATTCCTACTAAGGAGGGAATAAAATACAACATTTTTTTAGTAAAACTTTGTAAAACAACTAAGTTGGCAATATTAATTCTGACCTGTACGGATGGACTGAACGGCAATAAAATTGTACTCAACAGTAATAAAATTCGAGTGTAAAATAAAACCGGTCCAGTACGAGTCGGCAAGATGAGTTCCGTACAAAACGGGAAAATCACGTTTGTTGTATGTGAGCCTCAAATTTTTATTTTATTCTGTTATTAGTATTTGTTGTTATAACGGCAATAGAAATACCTACATACATTTGTGTAAATTTAGTGTGAGCTGAGAAAATTGTGAGCTATCACGGTATAAGAAGGTTAAGATAGAAGGTAGAAGCCTGGCGACAGATTGACGAACAGCAAAGTGTCAGTAATAAGGTTCCGTTTTTACCCTTTGGGTACGGAACCCTAAAAGTGGCACGTGGTCTTAAGAAATTTATTAAAGTTCATTGAAGTATTAAAATTTTAGAGCCACTATGGCTGATAAAATCTAAAGACTATTACTATAAAACAAAGAGAAATTATTTCTATAACATATTACTGGAAAAATGTATGACAAATTAATTCGGTTTCGTCGATAGCGTGATTACAATTGCAGCAAAATACAATTAATAATTAAAATAATAGTCTAAACTGACCAAGAGCATGTCACGACATATCTAAGAAGGGTGCTGTAACTATCAACGCGCAATAGGTTTTCTTTGAATTACTACAAAAGTTATTGTCATAAAGTTATTACAGAAGCTAGGAGAGCGGCGGACAGACAGACAGACGGACGGGCAGAGTGAAATTATAAGGGTTCCTTAAGTATTACGGAACCCTAAAAAAACGACCGAAACTCGCGGCAATCTTCCGTGTATATGCTCGAATCCGTTCAGGCCGAACCTTAGATTAAAACGCCTAGAAACCAGGTACGCGCATGAAAAGTGAAGTAAATCGTACTGAGTCATATCGGCTCAGTTTGTTCGAACGACCCGTCAGTTGTCAAGGTTAAGCACTAGTGTATACATCTTCGACTATTAAAAACATTATGACGGTTTGTGTCGTTATTGGGGTCACAATGCATCGGAAAAGAATTAAACAAGCTTCGGACATAACATTTCATATGTAAGTATGAAATGTTGTGTCCCAACAATTTGACTTGTATTAAGTCAAATATTTAAAACATATTATGTCGCCATCTTGCTGCCCTATTGTGAATTGTGAAAGTGTTACTAGTAAAAATAAATTTAGTTCAAAATTTTCATGGCTAACTAATAGTTGCAACTTTTTTATATTTTCAGATTTTTTTAACTATCAATTTAAAATATTGCCAGTATTAAGATAATCCTTAATATATTCCTTGATACCAGTTTAATATAAATAAAGTTCACAAATTGTGTTTAGATGGTTTAAAATGACATATAAGTTATATTTTTACATCTCACGATATTACGAAAAACAAATACAATAATTCCAATTTTAAGAGTACACACTCCACAACTTTAAAGTTTTGTTTGTGAGCGTGTCGGTATGTAATGCTTACGCCTACATCTATCTGTTGCTTGCTTCACTTTGTACGATGCGTTTGTTTGAAGACTATCTAGGCGTTATTAATCTAAGGGCCGAACTGACGTCAGTTCGGTCGGATGCGATTTTCTCCGCGTATGTGCTCGAATACGTTCAGGCCGAACTGACATCAGTTCAACTGAAACGATCGGCCTCTCGTCTGTGGAGGCCTTAAAAGAGACATTTTACAAGATGGCGGCGTTCTGATTTTGGCCACGCGCCAAAAGATCCTTGTTGGACTATAGCTAGGTTTTACGAAACCCAGTCCTACAAAACCTGCGATTCACTTTCTGGGTAAAGCACTCAAAGTATTGAGCAATAGCCTTGCGAAACCACGATTATTTTAATTGCACCCTCGCATGGTAATGAGCGCGGCGGAGCGTACTTCCTCTACTGATGGTCGCAGCATCCATCCATCATACTTTTACGACTCTATATTGGAGTTATTTGGCACGAATGGACCGGCTTGAACGGAATGCTATCATGGGCTCTCACAAAGACAGCGTTAAATAGTGCTTGCTTATTTATTTCTGCTGATGGTCGCACCAATCATACTTTGTGTATGGGCCATTCATGATATGACTCTACCACATACTATGGCGTAGTCATGGTTTGAAAGAGCGGACTTGAACGGAGAGATACCGCGGCCTGGCAGAACACTTAAGCGAAAAACGCTCGCGCCTTGTTTTGCCAAGTTGCTAAGAATACTGACCACTGTATAAATAAAGGAGGAGTTTAAAAGTGTCCAATGTCCATGTAATAGTAATAATAATAGCTCTCCACACCGATTTCGGTGATGGTGGCCGGTTTCATTGAATCCAGGCCAGCTACGCAGAAGTTATTTTATAGTGCCCAATACAAAAAAGCACTCTCTCTTCTTTACTCTTGAAACCCAGTGGGACCGACACGACTGACGAGAGATCAGTCGCAGGGTCGCCTTTTTATATGCTTATCCGACGCATGGATCATCTTTCTTGTCAGACAATCAGGTGATCAGGCTGCATCTGAACCACTGGACCACGGAGGACGACGTATTTTCTAAATCTGCAGCACGCTTAGCATGACCACGAAAGAAATGCGTTTTGTCTACCCAAGAATAGACATACTGACAGATAATATGGACAAATGAGAGATTTCCTTTATCACTCTATCATTTCGTCTATTCTTCCGTAGAATGAAACCTTTTGTACGGTGGTTGTGGTACGCGTGCAGGTTAGATTACTGCTAAGTACCTACTCTTATTTCCTTTCGGTTACCTACAGACACAGATATTATGCTTCTGGCATTCTTAGACAGGATTTATAATTTTGTATGTACGATTTTTATTAATACACGTGTAAACAATAGGTGTGCTTCTGTTAAGGATATTTATTAATACATTCATGATAATTGATTATATTAATACAGATTCAGATTAAACATTTCTACATAATTAGTTCTACATTCATATACCTAATATTCTATTTTTGTAACGATATGGTACGTAATATGTATATTTATGTAAATATGAGTAATACTTAGTTCATATAAAAATATTTTTGTACACTCGTTTATAAGAAGAAAATCATAAAAGGTTTATTCAAGAATCAAGAATAATTAATTTATCCTTTTACTACAAAATATCTTGTGCCATTTACATATTTATAAAAAAAAATGTTCTTGTATAAGCTTATACTTAATATAATGTTAGTAAGTAAGTTACATAAATAAGTAGGTATGTAGCTTTGTTTTTTCTTATTAATTTATCAACAAAACAAGGTTGTTCGTTCATACAGGCAAGTAACGGTGATATTACATTAATCAAAGATCTTTGTCCAATATGCATTTGATCAAAGAAATTGGATGACTTTATCTAAAAAACTTTGTCAAAAATAGAGGAAAAGGAGACAGGGAGACAAAGGAAACAGAAAGAGACAAGAAACTTGAAAATATCGAATTATGTCGTAGGGTAAATTGGAAACTTAATAGTTGCGCGATAATACTAGGATATTTGCTAAGGATCCTGATCATTTGAGGCTGAGATAAAATTTCACTATCTTCCTAACAATTTTCAGGATCTTCGAAAAAACTTGACGAATTTAGAAATACTAGAGGTCCCTCTGTGTCGATTTTTCGCCCATAACAATTCGTAAGTTTGATCTTCTAAGGGTTCTTTCGCTTCTTAGATGGAAAATATTATAAAAAAATGTAAATTTTGTAACAGATTAACAAAGGTCAACGTGTAACAAATATCTATCGCGCGCAGGGCCGGATTTAAAATTAGTGGCGCCCTGGACACCGAAGAAAATGCCGCCCTACACAGAAATTTTACCTAAAATTATAGTTTTTATATCTTTTTTTTTTTAATAGAATAACTAATTGCTTGCTAATTTCATAAATTTTATTATTTATTATATACTTCAATAATATAAAAAAATATTTGTTTCTGTTCCAAGAATCCATAGACAAATCATTGATCGAGCGCCCAGCGAAATCAATCATATATCTTTGTAAGAATCATAAATTTTGCACAAACGATGACTTAAGATTGTATTATTATATTTGTTTGTCAGGCAAACACACCTGACTTTGTAAATTGGTCGATTAAATCTTCACAATCTAAACATTAAAGTAGACGTACACGTACAAATTCTATGCATAGAATAGCCAATCTTTTGAGACTATTTGCAGTCATTGTAAAACGTAAGTAGATTTTAACTCGTTTTAAACAAGAAATAAAAAATGATTAATTAATAGAATTAATTAATTAATTATTATAATGTGCAATTTTGATAATTGTAAAAAAAATATTCTAAAAATATTTTTTTACGTTCCAAATTTTGGCGCCCCACAAAATTTGCCGCCCTGGGCACTAGCCCTGACTGCCCCTAGTATAAATCCACCACTGATCGCACGGTAGTGTGTGTTAATAATCTAAAGGAAGTGTTGTTACTTTTACGAATTTTATATATTTCTAAGCATTATTTATGAAAAATATTAGCTACTCACCTTTCTCCACAAAAGCTTTAACTGTGCCAAATATGATACTCCTCCGTTCGCATTATTCTTGTAAAACTGTGCTGAAATCGTCTACATTAGACCACACTAGACTAGACCACAGTAAAGTGCGTAACAAAGTTAACTGCGTAGTGGGTACATTAATATATTTTATCAACAATAAGGGCGAGCGCTCACTTGGGAGTTGGGACACGATAGTCTTAAGACAGTTGTGTCTCACATAGTGAACCCTGTCTTACGATTGGTATAATGGTCATGAGAACAATCTCATTGGCACACGAAATAATCTGAAATCGAACCTGGGGGTCTAAAAAGGCCACTTTAGGAGTTTCATGTTTTTTTTGCCATACAAAAATCGTGAAATGGTAAAATTGCTACATGATTCATCTGATTTCATCATATTAGAAAACATCAATTTTGACAGACAATAGAATTGCGTAAAATGGCGCACACAAATTGAGTTGAAAAAAATGTATGAAACATAATATGAAACACCTAATGTGACCTTTTTAGACTCCCAACACCCTCTTTAGTGCATCCCAAGCGATACATTACAGAACAATCATTTATAGTATTATTTATATTGCTCAGTAGTACAAGCATTTCCTGTGTTATCAATCCGTATGTATTCGTCATCCAGGGCAATGTTTCCTGGAATACTTTAATCAGGTTCATACACACGGCACACCACATCTGCGAACCCCACGGTGCTATAAAAATATTACTATTTTGCCCGCATGGTTTTCGTCATTAAAGCATGCCTGTACAATTTAATGACTCATCTCGTTTAGGGGCAAAGCCCTACATATGCGACTATGGGCAGAAGTACAACCTTTGGGGGTGTACAAAATTGGAGAGTTATAGATGGATAATGTGGATATAGAGATAGCTGGTACCTATGGTGAGTTGTGCTGAGCAGCACTTCTGAGCGAAGTTTTCTTCTCAATACGCTACACAACTATTGGGCGGATTATCAATAGATTTATTGCGGTTCGCCGGCGAATTTGGATTTATATTAACGGGCGCAAATAAGCATTTGCGCACGCGGTCGCGTCTGTGTTAAAATTGCAAGTCCCGAAGGCCTTCAGCTGATTGGCCAAAACATGCGCGTGATTGGCCGATTTGAATGCCCTTAAATGGTTATTCTGTGAATTTCTTGTCTGTTAGTCCGTCTGTCTGTCTGTCTATTTGTTCCGGCTAATCTCTGAAACGTGTTGACCGATTTTGAACGGACTTTCACTGGTAGATAGCTGATGTTATAAAATATAAAGACTAAAAGAGTAACTTGAGCTACTTTAATCTCAGGGCTTCGTTAAAAAAAAAGTTCCCGTTTCTATTGGCTCCACGCAAACGAATTCGCGAGCACCAGCTAGTAATAAAATAAATCCCAATCAGGACAAAATACCTAGCTAGTTTATCTAGCGTTCAAGTTACGGTAAACTATGACATATTCGTGCCCAGGCTTTAGCTACGGTACATCATACGACAACAAAAACATGTCGACACTAAACACTGACACCAATCTGACCTTTATAAGTCAAAAATCGGAGGTCGACCATGGGTCAATCAATGATTCGATGAATAATATTTATGAAGCACTGCACTAGACGTTGCCCACGACTTCGTAGTTCTATACCGAACCCTATATTTTGCGGCGATAAAAATTATATTTTATCCTTCCCCGCGGTCTACTCTTTATATGCCAAAATTAATCCTCAATATTTTATTAAATTTAAGAATACATTTAAAAATTGACTCAATCTTTATTTTAGGACGTTTTTCTGCATCTGAACTCCAATAATCACTCTATACTAGTGCCAGCTGGGGCTAGTGCTCGCTACTAATCTCTCTCTAGTAGTGACAGCTGGAGCTAGTGCTCTTCACTAATCTCTCTCTAGTAGTGACAGCTGGATCTAGTACACTCAACCAATATCTATCTACTAGTGACAGCTGGAGCTAGTACTCGCTACTAATCTCTCTCTAGTAGTGACAGCTGGAGCTAGTGCTCTCCACTAATCTCTCTCTAGTGGTGATAGCTGGATCTAGTACTCTTTACTAATCTCTCTACACTAGCTCTCTCTTATCCCTAGAAACTGTTGCTTTCATCAAGCGCGTAAGATTGTAACGAGGACCGAGATTACAATAATGTTAATCATTCAGCGAAAGTTCTAATGATGCAACGTATTGTACGATATCATATTATTAGCTCTATCTATATTTGTTTTTAGATTGTTGGTCAAGTAGTTTAGGCTGGAGAAATTGTCAGTTAAGAGTTAAGCCTCAACAAATTACATTTTATTTAAATCTTCCTCTAAATCCCAGACAAAGAATCCAAAATTATTTTGTAAAACATTATTGTTGAAGATTATTATATCTTCACATTTTTTATTTAATATATCTGTCCATTGTCCACATCTATAAAATGAGATTTTAAAAATCGTCCCTAAAAATCAAAATCACGTTTAAACCTTACCTATACATGATTATCACTATCACACTATTCACTTCACATCACATGAAATTTAATCACAGTAAGTACATCACTAATTAAAATTAGACTACAACACTATTTATTAACATCACGATAATAACGTACACACGTCCATTTGACGATGTTCATGCGATATGAATAACGCATGCCGCGGCCCGCGTGCAGTACCCGGGGCTCTAAACTGTAGCATATTAATTAAATATTATGTAGAATATGTACCGTATATCGTTAACAGTTATTGTTATTATTATACAACATTATATATTATGCATATGTATATAAAAGGAGATGTGATATTGTGTATGTAATACGGTACCTAGTAGGTGCATTTTAACAAAAACATTATACAAGTAGAACGGAATACGCATATTATTAAACGTTTTAATAATATTTGAATTGTGCTACTATGTTAAATAAGTAAATAATATGTTTTTTACATAATATAATAAAAATAGTTTACATATTTATAAGCTTGAACTAGTGTTTAACAAGATTTTAGCATTACAGCGAGGGTAATGAAATGGTAAACAAATTCTAATTAGATTTTCGAAATTCTAAATATTGTAGCAATATCAACATAAATTAAATTCAAAATTGCAAACGTTTCTATTTTCTCCTATCGTATTTCAATCGCAAATAAAACTAGAGCAAGACATTATTAAGTCGTTTATATTTTATTACACTTTCGATAGCAATAAAGATAAAAGCAGCATTTTACTCGTCCATTGAGCAGTCATTCAGTAGAGTTAGGCCGAGAGCACACCTATGAATTTAATTGAACTAATTAATAAAATAAAAGACGCGAAGAAAACAAATATATTTTTAGTCAGGGGTACAATTTTAACCAAACAAAACCAAAACTAAATAATACACTTGAAATGTTACATATTGTGTGTTTAATGTTTTCTAATTTATACCAGATACTATACGCAAAAACTAAGATATGTTAAAGGACTTTGGACAAAATAAATACACTAGTCAAACTGAGAGACTTCCTTTTTTGAAGTCGGTTAATATAAGGGAAACAATTTACGGCGCATAGAGAAGTCATTCAATAAGTTGGGACGGGCGCACACTAATAAGTTTAATGAAACTAATTGAAAAGACGCGGACGTTGACATTACAAATGGCGGCCAGGACCAGGCACATCTTTATTGAGATGGGAGAACGGGAGAGCAAATAGTCATTCATCATTGAAAGAAGCTCATAGTACAGCCATGACTACTGAATATGCGCCTTTTCTTAGCAGTTTTTTTCTTTAAGATAAGATTGGGTAATTGATTTTTTTATTCATGGCCATTCATGGTCCGTCATGGACATGGACTTGGACCGTCCAGCCTGCAAATCCAGCACGGGTACCTTTGGCCGACCGCGACACAAGTGTCATTCGTGTCAATAATATTTATTTATTTATTGCCTACTAGTCCGTTTCAATGAGGGTTTTTGATGTTTTTCAAGCTTCAAGATCACAAAGCGTCATCTGGTGGCGTAAGTGGTATCAAAAACGGTAAATAAGAATTTTCTATTCTTTTTCTGTCACGAGGTGGCGCTTGATAGCCCGACGGCCCTCGTCCTGTCAAAAAGCTGTCAGATGTCACGAATTAAAAACCCCTCATTAGACACTGTTGACTGGCTGCTGGATTTGCAGGTTGGACCGTGAGGATGGCCATTTATAACTTTTATTGTCGAGATACTTTCGTTTTTTATTTACTGGCACAATAATTGAATTGGCTCAAAGTAGTGACCATAGACATTACTTCGGTGTTCGAATTAAGTAACCCCCGAATTGTCAAGCAGTGAGCAACCTGATAATGATGAGTTATAGCTAAGAACCATCTCGATCACGACAGACATCAAACACAAAAAACCGCATCCAAATCGGACCTTTCGTTTAGGATAATACGGACGCACACACAGACAAACACGTCAAACTTATAACACACCTCTTTTTGGGTCGGGGTTTAAAAGGATGATGATGATGTTATGGATACCTTGTTTTTACAGAATAACTGTTACTTTTAATTTTAATTGTACAAAATCTCGGTCAATTTTAACGGAAGTGGCTCTACGGTTTATGATTTTACATTAAAATAATCTTAACTATTTACCTCAAATGAAAAAAGTTACGACACAGACCTCGATGCTCACTCAAAACGGAGGAAATGAGAGGTTATACAACAAAATGGCGGATTTACATTAAAAATGATTATTTTATCAAACCAGAAGGAAATAATGTAACATCCTGACGTGACGTTACGGCTCAGTATTAAGTTTACTACAACCAACAAATAAAATCTCTCTAATCTATAACCGACTTCCCAAATGTCTAAAAATGCACTAAGGTTGGGACCATAGATAAATCATTGGTCGCTGGGCGCTCGGCAAGATAGAGCTTTACCGAACAACAAGAGCTTCGTCAATGCGGCAACTCATTATTGTAGTGTGTAAAGTGGCAATTGACTTACATGTGAAAAAATTGTAGTTGCGGAAAAATTGTGATGCCAGATACTCAACTTTTGCCCGATTAAATGGGAAAAATATCTTATGCTGTGGTCTATTAGTTAAGTTTAAGTGTAGTTTATAAATGTAGCTAAGTAAATACTTAAAAACAAGCTTTTTCCCGCGGCCTCACCCGCGTAAATACAGGATCCCGCAGGAACACTGTACTTTTAACTTTCACATTTATAAATATAGTAGTAGAATAGTAGGATTAAAAATAATTAAAAGTTAATATATCAATATATTTTTCTTATGGGCTTCTTCTTTAGAAAAATAATAAAAATGACTGTCTTACATATAATATACTTAACTGTAACGTTTTCATATTTTTTAAATATAATATTTCGACGTATGCTTCTGGGGAATAGTTACTTAGTTACATGGGTAGAATCATAACAACTAGGATAGGTAAATGAAATAGGATATATTATGATAAATTACAATGACAATAAATTCACATCATAAAAATATCAACCACGGGGAACTTGATTCTTGTATACGCGGCAACACTGAATGGTGTTTTGAGTTCCTGTAATTTTATGTTGAAATTTCGAAGTTATACGATACTTACTGATATGTGATACATAGTTTCACTACGAAACTTGTTTTTTTTTTCGAATACAACTAAAATTGAATAAAATATTCGGGATGTACATCTGTCATAAAGCTTTCAATATAAAAAGCCGACCTCAGTCACAGGGGCGATACTCGCTATAAATGACAGCTCGAGCACCGGCGAATGTCAGCAATATTGACGTAAGCCTCAGGTTGACAACAAAATAATTTTAAAAATATTTTTTTAGCGTCAGTCAAATCTATCTTATATATTATGAAATAATACAGTCAATTATGTCAAAAACCAAAGCGACTCGTCTTGAAATAATCCCTTTTAATTTAACTATGTTTCCCGTCAATCTTCACAATTTTGAAGTCAGTGTGAGTTACTAATGAAAAATATGATTTCAACAGACAAAAGCAAGCTACAAATTACTATTACATTCCATAAGATGATCTACATGCTCGTTTAATTTTTAATGAAAGCAGAAAGTAAAAATACGCGATGATATCAAGCGATACATCATACAAGTGATTCAATGATTCAGAATTTGTGATTTGAATTTAATTTAAATAAAAATTCACTCTATTATTTATCAAAATGATGTCATCGCTGAAGTATTTTATGACTTTATTCTTTTATACAAATTTATTTTAGTGCGTTTTAGAAATTTATTGATGGCTTAATTGTGGTGAATAGCATCTGCATACCAAACCAATTCGGTATTCACGGTTGTATTTTTGCAATTTTAACTAAACAAAATAATAATATAATATTAATAGACGCAATGCTTCACACCACGTCAATCTGGTGGTAAATCGCCCCAGTGGTAAGTATCCAAAGAACTTGTGTTACGGAGACTAGAAAAAACTTTTTTATTCCTTAGGCTTAGGATTCGACCTTCGGCTTGAGCACCAACGCGCTAACCACTGAGCCACAGACGTCGTCAGATAATAAGGACATAGGAATAAGCAATAGTATGATTACTTTCAAAGTAATCAACACCTTTTCGCTTAAGGGTCTTCCCACACGCACCACAGCCACACCACACCGACGCGACGCGACAAAATGTGTTCAAGCTGTAACTGCTTGTCGTTGCGGTACCGACAAAACTTCGACGTTTGTTATGAATTACCGTATTAATACTCGCTGTCGTTGGTCGTTGCGTTGTGGTTGCGATGTCGTGCACACCTCACCGACGCGCGAAAAGGTGGTCAAGCTCTGTGGTCGTGGCACTTGTGGCAAGACCCTAAACAGTCGGTGTCGCTGGTGGTTGCGATGTGGTTCCCACGTAACCGCAGCTTGACCACCTTTGATCGCATCGGTGTGGTGTGGTTATGACTTGTGGTATGTGCGGGAAGGCCCTAAGAGACTACTTATGTATAGAGGTCTATGACCCATCGACGAAAGTAGAAGTGATTGTACATAAAATGTGAATAATATGAACAATGTGCAACGCGCACGCTAATTATTGTTTATGTTTACATCTCATTCGTAGAGAAGATTCTAGGTGAAACACTCTTACGGAGCCGATGCATTACATACAAACAAACAAATCTTTATAATATTATACCTATGCAAAAGCCTACTAGTTTAGGAGAACTTTACAATTTTCACAGGCTTTACTCTAAAAAGAGAAGCAATTTTTCTCTAAGCGCTGTCAGTGGCATTTGCCATCAATTCATAGCTTAAGTTCCTGATTTTTAGGGTTCCGTACCCAAGGGGTAAAAACGGGAACCTATTACTAAGACTCCGCTGTCCGTCCGTCCGTCTGTCTGTCACCAGGCTCTCTTGTCCTGCCACCAGGGTCTCTCATTAAACGTGCTAAGCTAGACAGTGGACATTTTCACAGGATTTTCACTGGCAGATGGCTGATGTTATAAGGAGGTTTAGGCTATTTTTATCTTAGGGATCCGTTTGAAAAAATAGGGTTCGGTCTCCGTCAGTTCCACGCAAACGAAGTAGCGGGCACTAGCTAGTAGTAAATATTTTTTTGTGATCGATAGAGATCCCTCTGCAGGCACCCGGCTACACAGTTTGAGCTCAGTACAGTTGTGGCACTTGTAGTGTGAATGTGTTAGCCAGTCTATCTCTACCATACACAGTTCCCTCGGCGAGACCGTGTATGGGTCAATATCTACCACTAACAAATACACTCACACAATAGCGGAGCGGTGTCTGTGATGCGCCGGCGGTAACGACGACAGGGACGCCGGCTGCGGCGACCCGCACCAGCGACTCTCGCGCACGTCCGACGAACCTGGAATATAGAAGATGATCGTGGTTGCAATAATGCAATAACATGCATAAATTGATTAAATTAGATATATCGCAATATCGCCCGTAATAATTAATATAATTTTTAACTTTGAACTTTATAAGGGTTCTTTTGCTCGAGTGATGGCAACATATTCGAACAAACCGCGCATCATATTGTATGGGAGTATGCAGTTCTTTCATCTCTGGCGAGATGAAAGAACTGCAATGCTATACAGGCCTACTTTGTAAATCTGGAGTCGCATATTACGGTGATCTCGTGGACAACGCTGGAAATTTCCATGCTTTCAAGCGTTTTTGCCACGATTATCATTAGAAACAATCCAACACAATAAATTCCGAATAAGAGAAATAAACTTATCTTTCGCTTATTATGACATAATCTTTTTTTCCGTGGTCCTTCTTTGATTTTTTGGTCTATGCAACTTTGTGCTGTCTTTTGCTTGGCGGAATTTATAATTATTTCTACTCCTGCAACCTTTCTTCTGATTAATTTTGTTGCGGGTCCCAACTCCCAAGACAGATTTAGCATTTCCCTCGGGCACCCCTGAGAGCATGTCCAAAGGGTTTTTGAGGTGCAGTGGTGGGAATGTGAAATGCCAATGCCCGTCGAGTTTTGTGCAAATCATTTTTTTGAATTTTGTGAAAATGCCCCATACAAATAAATGCGGACTGATTATTGTAGAAAGCAAATGTCAAATCCGACTCCCCCAAACAACCACAAAAGTAGGGTAGTTTAAGTGTGGACACTTTTTGCCTCGGCATGCTTCGTCTATCCTACTACTATTATATATGTGAAAGTTTGTGAGGATGGATATATGGATGGAGGATTGTTGGTATTAATTTGGTATGGTAGTAGTTTAAGCTCTGGATTAAAACATAGGATACTTTTTATCCCGAAAATTACAAGTGTTCCCGTGGGATACTGTATTTACGCGGGCGGAGCCGCGGGTACCACCTAGTATAACATAGTAACATAGGCTAAAACAATACTTTAGATTGTGATTTATTTCAAAACAAAGATAAAATAAAATTCTATAATTGAAGAATTTAGTTGAATTACAATGTCATCATCACAGAACCTTCAATTATGTGATTTATATCAAGGTTCAGGATTGTGTTACAAATATGAATACGGCCGTAACGTCACTGACTCGATAGTGAACTAAGGCGTGACCAAAAAAGAAAAAAAAAGTTAAAACGGATTTTGTTTTTAACAATAAATTTTTCTGCGAAAATATCGTTGGTCGGATCAGGTCAAAGTGAAGCTATGAATGATTTTATGTTTAGACAAGAGTCCCCGTCATCTATCGAGTAATAAAGAGGAAAGGTTTGTTTGTTTGTTTGCATTGAATAGGCTCCGAAACAACTGAACCGTTTTTGATGAAATTTGACACAGATATAGAGTAGTAGGTATTGCTGCAAAATGTATGGTTGTCGAGGACGGAAGGATTTTCTTTTGCGCGCACGAAGTCGCGGGAAAAATCGGGTCAGTAATAAAATTAGTAATAACTACAATTTTCATAAAAAACTATAAGCCGACTACGTAAATTAAATAGCCTATGTTACCCCGGCTATTATTACGAACCTATTGACACCTCACCAGTAATTTAGGCGCTACGGTGGAACAAACATACATAGTTTACATACACACATACTGCCAAAATCATCACCCTTCCTTTCGGATTCGCCGTAGTCCGGTAATTAGAGAACAAAAGAATTAGAGACGGGCAACGCAAGTCGCAACACCAGAGGTATTAATATTGGTACTCTGGTATTATCGCGGGAGTCCATCCATCCAGTTTATACAATCAGGCGATCCGTCTGCTTGTTTCGTGTATTTGGTCTTAGTTTAAAAATGGTGTACTTACTGCCGTAGAGCGTCATGAGCGAGGGCGGACGGCTGGCCAGGGCGGGCGTGGAGCCGTAGCGCTCGCCGCCCGCCGACAGCCGCCCGCCCAGCGGCTTGAATGCGATCGGCCGGATCACCGACTTGCCCTGGAACAACAGAATATCGGTGTTATTTATTACAGTACGTTAAGAACACACATGTGGCGGATCAATTCACGTCACGATCCTGAATCGCGCTATCGAAGTTTTCACAGCTTGGCGCTATAATATATTATACAACATCTGAAATGCATACAAGTGGGCTCCGGCCTGACCGAGCATGCCGCCTCGCTTGGTCGGAGATCTCCCTTTGGGACACTTCCTATTGGTGACCCCGACGTGATTGTGAGGATATTTTTTTACACTTCAATTCTCTACAGGCTTTCACACCAAAAAACCTATCCTCTGCCTTCAGTTTCTACGTATGGAAAACTGACGAGATAAGTTACGAGTATGGCTGAGGAGTGAGGCCCCGTTAGTGCATTGAGTTGCGTCGCGACGTCGCATACAATTATTGTAAAGGATCAACGCTTTCTATGCCGATTGCCGACGCATTGTCATCGACGACGCGACGCAACGCTGCGCATCGCAGTAAGATCACATATTAATAATAGAAGAACAGATAAACAGCTAATAGTTAGCTTTCGATTTGATTGCAATACTACAAGCACACGGCGTGTCATCCATTGTTTGGGAAATTGTAGCCCGTTGAAGGGGACGTCAAAATTTTAAAGGATCGATTTGGATCGTTCATACACTGCACATGCGCTGCGCAGCGCGGTGCAACTTGACATTGGAACTCTAACAACGAAACGTGTATCTATTTTTCTAAATAATAAAGTTCAATGTTGAATAGCTATCTTAAAAATGCGTTTCGGTGTGAATTGACCCTTAGCCTATGAGAGGTATGACATACAAATGACAGAGTACTGACGTTTCAGACATCCTGTACAAACCAAATTAAAATTCTGAGTCCGCTTTAAAATACAACTATGGTATCGTGAACACGCTCGTGCAGATGACACAGTTCGGTATAATAATATAGTAATCGCGTTTGTTCCAGAGATATAAACTAACATATCGAAGCACGGACTCGACATTTGGTGGCGCAACCAAATGTCACGATTGCGGCAACACTGATTGTTTATTTTAATAGTGCCATCGATAGCGTTTGATATCAATGCATATTTTTTTTTTATGTAATTTAAAAATCAATTCAAATCTAGGCAAAAATGTCTAGATTTGAATTTTGTTTATTTCCCGAAGGGAGAAAAATTCCTTGACGCAAGTTTTCGAAATAATCGCTAACTCAAAGTAGCCCTAGACGTAATTGAAATGTTTTTACTCGTTTTTACAGCGGTGTGTGTTGTCGAAGATATTTTGTCTCTCTCAACTACCTATACCTACTCACATACCAAATAAATAGCTACAATTTTTATAAAATACTATAACCCCCACCTATGTTATCCGAGCTATTGTTATTATTACGAATCTCGTAAATCTAATTTATTAAAATCGAGTCAGTAGTTTAGTCGCTACGGCGAAACAAACATACAAACATACATAGACTGCCAAAATCTTTAGGTATCATTCCTTTTGGCTTCGCCGTAGTCGGGTAAAAAGTGAAGACGGAGTTCTGCGAACCACACACTGAGGCTGGTCTAAACTAAACTACGCCTGGCTGTGTAATTACAATGTCACGCCACCAGATCAGTCGCAAGCTTTTATTGCGCGACTAGGCTGAAAAAACGCTAAAATTTTCTTTCAAGGGGTCTCTGTGGTAATAATAGGACTTTACCTATGAAATTGCCGTTCTGTACTGTACTGGCCATTTCAAATCAAAATAATTTTTGTTTGGCTAAGAATTCTAATTACAAATTAATTTTATTTTAAAAACATGGAATTATTGTTACAAAAGTAGTTATTTGTTTATTGATTAGTGTTACATTTTCATCGCATTTCAATATTTTCCGTCATCATGGATACGTTAAAAATTCGAGTAATTATGGAATATGAGTACCGTCGTGGCAGCAACGCGGCAAAAGCGGCACGCAACATCAACGACGTTTACGGAGCTAACACTACAAACCAACGCACCACCTGTTATTGGTTTGCTCGCTTTCGTTCTGGAAATTTCGACCTGAAAAATGAACCTCGCGGTCGTCCGAAGACTTTGGTCGACAATGACGAATTAAAGACGATTGTGGAAGCTGATGATACACAATCTACGGCTAAATTAGCAGCAGCTTTCAACGTTAGCGTCAAAACAATATTGGTTCATTTGCGTCAAATTGGCAAGGTAAAAAAGCTTGAAAAATGGGTGCCCCACGAACTCAATGATCGCCAGCGCGAAGTACGCGTCGAGACGTGCCTTGCACTGCTCAACAGACACACAAATGAAGGAATTTTGAACCGCATTGTTACCTGCGACGAAAAATGGATTCTGTTTGATAACCGCAAGCGCTCAGCAAGTTGGTTGGATCCTGGTTCAGCACCTAAACAATGCCCTAAACGAAAACTTACCCCTAGAAAAGTGATGGTCACAGTTTGGTGGTCTAGCGCCGGTGTGATTCATCACAGCTTCTTACCAAATGAGGTGAGCATTACTGCAGATATGTACTGTGAAGAACTGAACACAATGATGGAGAAGCTGGCACATCTCCAACCAGCATTGGTCAATCACTCGTCTCCGCTGCTCCTGCACGACAACGCGCGACCTCATACTGCACAGCAGACGGTCTCCAAGTTGCAAGAACTAGGGTTGGAAGCTCTTCGTCATCCGCCCTACTCACCAGACCTTGCGCCTACAGACTACTACTTTTTTCAGAATTTGGATAACTTCTTGGCGGGAAAAAAATTCAATACCCGAGAGGCAGTACAAAATGCCTTTGAAGAATTTGTTGCCTCCCGTCCAGCTGATTTCTTTAAGAAGGGTATCAATAAACTGCCACTGCGTTGGCAAAGATGCATTGATTGCATGGGTGATTACTTCGATTAATACGAATAAAAAATACATGAAAAAAATTAGTTTAAATCTTTTCATACAAAACGGCAATTTCATAGGTAAAGACCTAATATTATAACTTTCCTACAAAATATGACAAATTCATAAAACAAAATCATAAAACTATTTTAAACAATTACAATTTAGACTGGATAATATTACTTACAACTCGTTACTTAATTTACAATTTGTCTAAATGCATTAAAAAATAAATGTAATTTACCTACCTAATTCCATTTAAATTAAATTAACTGATATTTTATTGTAGTATTTTATAAGCCGAATAATTACTTACCATGACGTAAAATCTGACCTCACTGTGACCTACTGCGCTATTTTTGTTAATAATTAATTTTTCCTTGACCTTTATCTAAGTTGTAAAAAGTTATTTATTGCAAATGTAACATTTCAGCTTTTTGTTTACAGTTGTAATGCATTTCGAGATGCATATTAATTCTGTTTCTTAAATGGCATATTTAATTGGTTTGAATTAATAATGTCGGTTAAAATTGGCAATTAATATTAGTTACCTAATAAATGATGGCTTAACTCCTCTTTTTTAAAATTACGGTTTTAATTGGCGACGGCTTTTACGAAGACGACGACTTTTAATAAATGACGGCAAAACTACAAACCTACTAAGGGTCAGTTCACACCCCGACGATACGCAACGTCACGAAACACGCGGCTCTGCATTTTTAAGATAGCTGTTAAAAATTGAACTTTATTCACTAATCACGGGCATTTTGTACAGCCTCTCGGGTATTGAATTTTTTTCCCGCCAAGAAGTTATCCAAATTCTGGAAAAAGTAGGTGGTAAGTAAATGTAAAATGTAAGTCTGTAGGCGCAAGGTCTGGTGAGTAGGGCGGATGACGGAGAGCTTTCAACCCCAGTTCTTGCAACTTGGAGCCCGTCTGCTGTGCAGTATGAGGTCGCGCGTTGTCGTGCAGGAGCAGCGGAGACGAGCGATTAACCAATGCTGGTTGGAGATGTGCCAGCTTCTCCATCATTGTGTTCAGTTCTTCACAGTACACATCTGCAGTAATGCTCACCTCGTTTGGTAAGAAGCTGTGATGAATCACACCGGCGCTAGACCACCAAACAGTGACCATCACTTTTCTAGGGGTAAGTCGTTCGTTTAGGGCATTGTTTAGGTGCTGAACCAGGATCCAACCAACTTGCTGAGCGTTTGCGGTTATCAAAAAGAATCCATTTTTCATCGCAGGTAATAATGCGGTTCAAAATTCCTTCATTTGTGTGTCTGTTGAGCAGTGCAAGGCACGTCTCGACGCGTACTTCGCGCTGGCGATCATTGAGTTCGTGGGGCACCCATTTGTCAAGCTTTTTTACCTTGCCAATTTGACGCAAATGGACCAATATTGTTTTGACGCTAACGTCGAAAGTTGCTGCTAATTCAGCCGTAGATTGTGTATCATCAGCTTCCACAACCGCCTTTAATTCGTCATTGTCGCCCAAAGTCTTCGGACAACCGCGAGGTTCATTTTTCAGGTCGAAATTTCCAGAACGGAAGCCAGCAAACCAATAACAGGTGGTGCGTTGGTTTGTACGTCGTTGATGTTGCGTGCCGCTTGTGCCGCGTTGCTGCCACGACGGTACTCATATTCCATAATTACTCGAATTTTTAACGTATCCATGATGACGAAAAAGATTGAAATGCGATGAAAATGTAACACTAATCAATAAACAAATGACTACTATTGGAAAAAGAATTCAATGTTTTTAAAATAAAATTAATTTTAAATTAGAATTCTTAGCCAAACAAAAATTATTTTGATTTGAAATGGCCAGTACTGCAGAACGGCAATTTCATAGGTAAATACCTATTATAACGCATTGAAGATGATCTCATACTTTTCAAATCATAATCTGCCCTAGCACTGATGGAACAGAGAAGAAGGGATAGTTTTGTAGATCCATCCCATAGATATATTAAATTAAAATAACCTAACGAAGGGCATGTCGGGAGTTCGGGACATGTCTAAGGAGGGTTCCGTAACTTTCAATGCGTTAAGCTCATTTCAGACTATACTATTGTGCTATATAGTATAGCAAAGAAGGACCTAATGCTATACTATATAGCAGGACATTCACATTACGCGATATTATCGCAAGCATTTTTGTATATAACAAGCCCAGTATGATTGTGTCGCTCGTTTCGCTTGCGGGACGGCCGGGGGTGAGAGACATCAATTTATATCCATAAGTACAGAAGATAGAGGCGCGGACAGACAGAAAGAGAGACGGACGGACAGAGCGAAACTATAGGGGTTCGTTATGTATTACGGAATCGTAAAAATAATGTAATTTATAATCTAAGATCCATCCCCAATATAAAAACCGGTCAAGTGAGAGACAAAACGGCAACACATTTGGTGTCCCCCCCTTAAATATTTATTTTATTATGTCCACACACTTTTAATATATATGTATTTCGCAATTCGGAGTATCAAAGTGCATTGTCAGCTCATTTGATTATTATGTGTTATGTATGTACGAGGACGACACTCCTGCGAGAGCCAGTCCTCTGCCTACCACCACCTAACGAGAGTGTCTCAATAAAGTATGAAGCCGTAGAAGACCCAGTGAATGCATCTATATATTAAAAGGGTGTGGACCTGTCCGTCTGTCACTACAAATGCTAAAAACAGAATAACACAAATATTTAGTATTTGTTGTCATAGCGGTAACAGAAATACATCATCTGTGAAAATTTCAGCTGTACAGCTATCACGGTGAAGAGATATAGCCTGGTAACAAACGGATGGACGGACAGACAGACAGACCAACTGGCAGACAGACAGAGAGCGAAGTCTCAGTAATAGGGTCCCGTTTTTACCCCTTGGGGATACGGAACCCTAAAAATGTTGGACAATGATGAAACTATAAATAATCTTTCTCTATCCACCTAAAATATTACCAAAATTAATCAACGACAATCCAACCAGTTCCTTATCTTCGAACAAGCTCTAATTTATCAGCTATTAACGTATTTGACTAGTATCAAGTATTGAATTAATCTGTGTGCGGTCACCGAGTCTCGGTGTGCCACTTTTGGACCTTATTGCCATAGACATAAGATCGAAATGTGGTACGCGTAACGCGGGTCGGCGATCGTACCTATTAGCGGCGCCTGTAGAGTGTAGACTACAATCTGAAATATTGATTACATTTCCTTGAAACGACTTAATACTACCGATATCTAGTGCATTAACTTATCTTACATGCGCTTGCTAATAGCTACGATTAAGGACATTTTCAAACTGATAGATACTAATGTGTATCTATATTTTTAAATGTTTAAAAATAAATATATCTATAAAGAATGAGGGTTTTTAAATTCGTGACATCTGATAGCTTTTTGAGACGACAAGGACCGTCGGGCTACCAAGAGCCGTCTGGTGACTGGTTTTTGATACCACTTACGTCATCAGGTGACGCTTTGTGTGAGTTGGGTCTATAAAAAATATCAGAAACCCTCATTGAATAGGCTCCGAAACTACTAGACTTATTTTGATGAAATTTGGCACAGATTTAGCGTAGCCCACGGGGAAGGACACGTACATTTTACTGCGACGTTATTTTAAAAAGTATTTTGTCGCAGTGAACGTACGGTTCCAGTGGAATTTCTTTTTGAGCGCACGTAGGCAGACGTGCAGACAAATGATATCTGTTCGTCTTTCTATAGTCTGTCGCGGACCGCGGTATTAGAGTTTCTGCGAGAGTGAGCCTTATGTCGTCGGCATAAGTCCTGTCACAGGTAAAATAACTCTGAACCAAATGTTATTGGTCAGTTTCTAGGTTACTAAACTCAAGAGGTTTAAATAATGGACAGTACACACTACATGCATGTTCATTGTTCACGCAATAAGTGCGGCCAATAGCGGCAGTAATTAGCATACTTTATGTGCATGCAGAATCCGGAACTAGTATAACCCTATATTACGTTTTAACTGCTACGAAGATTACACCTTATTGACATGTAAAGGAATTTATCAGCAGAGGTCCGCCCTGTGGTCGAAATTCCCCCATAATGATTCATATAATTTTTAATTTTGAACTTTATAAGGATTTTTCTGCCTCTTAGAGAAAAAAAGTTGCATATTGACAAACTTCGACGAGTAGCAAAATTGTATCTATCAAACGCACGGTAATGTGTGTTAATAAACTGAGGTAGTGTGTGCTGTTGTTATTTTTATTTAAAAAATTAGCTTACTCCTTCGTCCGCATAAACTTTAACTGTGCCAAATATCATACTCCTCCATTCGCACAATTCTCGTAAAGCTGTACTTAAAGCTTTCGGTTCACGTATTATTAATATTTATCAGCATAGAGAATAGACAAATCGACTCCCTTAGTAAATTTAATAAGCATGAGAGTGCGTAAAAAGCGACACACTTGATACCACTTTTGTACCCGGGCGAGCCATGCACGAATGGGCCGGCTCAACCGGATAAATACCACGGCCTCACAGAACCAACCGGCGTGAAATAACGCTTGCGTTGCTTGCTTCGCCGAGTGAGTGAGGTTACCGGAGGCCCAAGGGGGACCAGGAACGCAAGTGCGCCATGCGTAACACCAGGTCAGAGGAGTTACAAGCGTAACTCCTCTGGTGTTGTGAGTGTCCATGGGCGGCAGTAATCGCTTACCTTGATGCGATCCGTTTGCTCGTTTCCTGGTGCATTTCATAAGAAACAACTCCAAAGACTTGTCACCTTCTTGACTCTCTTCTTAACTCCAAAGACTTACTAGGTACCTAAACGTGTGAGAGTATCCCCGCGAATTGTAATACAGTGGGCGTAGCACTAACTATTGAAAACAACGTAAACGTAACTTTATCGAATGAAAATTGTATGAAAATAATGACAGCTGCAGCGCGCTGCGCGGCGCCTATACACTTTTCATTGGATAACGTTACGAATACGATGATGTCAATTGTTCGTGCTAAGCCCACAGTTGTTACACGAGTATTTTTTTACTACATGAACAAGATCCATTACGTAGCATGCAATTTGACGCCTACATCAGTTCATTCAGGAATGAATCATCATGCTTAAGTTCTCAGGTATATGATGCCGACATAATAGCAGCTACTTGACAGATGGTAACTGGTGATTAAGATAAGTGTCAGGGTACAATACATGGAAAAGTGTACGACTCAAGGTCTATGGGTCTAAAAAGACCATTTTATGTTCAGGAAATGCGTAAAATGGCGCACATGAGTTTAAAAAAATATATGAAACAAATAAAGTGGCCTTTTTAGACCCCCAGTTCACACCGCGACGATACGGGACGCTACGCGGCGCTCCATATTTAAGACTGCTATTCAAAATTGAACTTTATTCATTACTTACACAAGATACACGTTTCATATGACATCAGTCATACTCCATACTGGCATACACTAGTCACTACACATGCAACCTGTTACCTGACATTCGAACTCTTAAAATGAAACGTGTACTTCTCGTGTAATGAATAGACTTAAAAATGCAGCACCATGTCGCGTATTGTAGTTTTGTAGGACGTTTCGGTGTGAATTGACCCTTACGACGCCTTTTTCTGGAGGTGTCCAAAAAAGGACCCTAATTTCAAACATGCATATTTTTGTAACAAATAGCTAAGTGAAAATAATTTAGGGCCGGATACTAGGCTATGTAGCAGATTCATCTCTCTAAGGATTTAAATCAGCGTCCGCTTCATGAACCCCTCAGCTTTACTCTCAGTGCTGCCAACTTACGGGTTTTCCCCCTAAGTTTAGCGGGGGGAAAATCTGTACAGGGGGTTTCTAGGTAATGGTGTCTTAATCTAATGGGACAACGGTTTGCAGACACCGCATAATACATTGGAGTATGGACCACCGTGCGCGTACTAGTGGTGCGCAAAATGTTTCACTAAAAAGATAACGTTTTTATACTATCTACTTACTATCTTTATACATCTTTATACTATCTTTATACCTTTTGATCACGGCGAACTATATCACTCTTTTAGTTCAGTAGTTCAGTTACTAGTTCACTGGGCAACAGCTCACTACTCGAGTCATATCTCTGTATTCACTTCCACAAAATAGTTAATTTTTGGTGGTTTGACTCGTTTATTTAACAAAATGTTTTATGTTACTTACTGTGAATGAGCTTAATGAGCGTAGTTTTGGGCATTGTCGAGCGGGCGGGGCCGGGCGATGGTCGTGAACTAAGAGCTGTATTGAAACAGAATGAATGAATGAACAACATGACGCAAGTGAACTAGTCCAATTGAACGGCTCATTCACGAACTATACACGTCTAGCGCGTACGTGGAGGTCGCAGCTACATGCAAGAGAGTCGCCGATAAGCCGGTGTACCACTTATTGACCTTATTACTACGGGGATAAGGTTCGCAAGTATATTGCGGCGAGTGTCGACTGTAGTTAGTAACGGGTAACGGAACTAATTTTTACGTTAGTGCCTATAGTGGCTACAAAAATCTACCGACTGATATATCAATCATAGTTGGAAATTATATTACCATTGCAAAGTTATGAAATTCACCCCCTAAGGGGACGAAACTGGGTGAAAGTTATGCTGAATTTAGAGCATGTTTATGTTACACTACATTACACTACATTATATTATTTACATTATAAGGTTTACTTACTTTAATAAAGTTACATTAACAAACTATAGCCTATACGTCAGAGGGGTAAGCACGAACAATTGACAAGTACATATTCGTAACGTGTTAGAATGTCTATAATACTATAGACTACATGTAAAATATGTATTTTAGTTTAATATATATACTTAAAAATATTGAGGCATTACAGCTTGATAAATGTTTAAAATATTATATTTTATGTGTAGTTTAGTAATTAGACACATCTAACAAAATACATAAAAGTTAAAAAACTTTTTTGCTAAATTTGTAAAAAAAACCCGCATCATTAGTTCACTTAAGTAGGTATGAACTCAAACACAAATTTCGGAGATATTTACAAAATATATTATGTTCCTGCGCCCTTACAATTTAAGTACTACGCTAATCGTGACGTCACAGTTAGGTACGACTTTCGCATTAAGCGTTTTCACGAGACTTGCGAAATTTTGTAAACAAATCGCTGTACCCACCTATTAATATATTGATTTTGAATATACTGTTTCTTCTGAGAACTTACTCATATTTAAGAGTACTATTCATTTATGCAATAAAAAAATCGTTGTTATTATTCGTGCTAGCCCCACAGCTACCTACATAAGCTAAACCGGTCAATAGTTACTTAGATCAGAGGGTCAGTTCTACTCAATAAAACCTGCAATGATACAATTACAATAAAGTCCCGGATGCGCTAAAACTGCCAAACCGGTATTCTCGTAAACGTTAAACCAGCGCCAAACGCGCTATGATTGGTCCAAACTTCACAAAATCAGTTTATGAGAACAAGTCGCTTCACTTACAATACAATCAAAGTAAAATGAAACTCTACTTTAAATACGAGAATTGAGGTTCTGGAATAGATCATTTAGATGCAAGTCTATAATTGTGTCGATAAAAAGGCTTTGAATGGAGAGAGCCGCTTTCCGAATACCCGCGGGCGAGCCCTAGCATCGATACATACAAAATCGCAATACTTCACTTTTTGTGGCGAGAAAGCCGTGTTCTTGCTGCTTGTTCTATTAATAATAAAATAATAATGACGCTTTCACACTTAAATCCCTTGCTATCTGAATAACTTGTGTTACAGGTAGGCACAGGGCCAGACAGTAAGTTTAGGGGACCCAGGGCTAATATAGGGTTGCCCACTCAGGACAATTCAGTTTAAAATCAGGACAAAAAGTTCAATTAATATGTAGTGAAAATAGGTTTAAAATGAAATACATGTAATATATGATTATTGGAATCATATTTTTTCATAAAAGTATGTGAATAAAATTAAATGAGAAAGTAAAATTGTAAAAGTGGCGCGCGAATTTTAAAATACATGACCGATATATCAGGGCGCTTTAAAAACCCAGGACGCTGTTTAAATACTATCCAGGATATCCCAGGGCACTACAAATACTCGGACATGTCCTGGGAAAACAGGACGGTAGGCAACCCTAGGCTAATAGCCTAATACTACATAGAGGCCCACCTAATATAACATAACACTCAAAGTATAGGAAAAAATACTAGCGATCTATTTAATTTAGTAAAATTATGGATTTCTTCGCATTATCGTCTATTTTTAACTTTGACTTGAATTCGCCCCTTGAAAAAAGTTCATGGTCCAAAATCCATACAAAAAAAACCCAGAATCAACAGCAATGAAATGGTTGCAAATGAGTTCACTTTAAATCATATTTGATGTCACCGAAAGGGCAAGCAATTGACTCTGGGTCAATTTTGGCAATATATAATATTTTGAGTTGTCTGTATACTCGCTAGCGTACTTTGTGGACAGATTTCAGGGTGTTTTGAACTTTGAAGCTGGTATCCTCACTTTGCTCAGACACAGATTTCCTGGCGATGTTTTCATTCGCTACTTAAACTTCCTCAGAGAACTTGCGAAAAATCTTATTACGCGACAATCCGGGATCGAAACTGCACCTTTTCGAGTACACGACACAAGATCTAGGCCAGGAGTTCCCAACTTTTACCCTATGCTATTTCAAAACGTTGGGCTAGGCCAGCGTTTTGAAAAAATACGTACGATCCCCTTAATGCTGGCAGCAATTTGCCACATCAGTGCTTTCGTCACACTGCACTGCAAACCAGGAAGAATACATAATTACCTCTACAACCTGGTCTTGTAAATTTGCTCCCATAATGTTATCACAAGTCGGCGCGTAAGTAGGTCGAACAATTTCAATAAAATTGAGAGCTATATTAGTATAATTAATTATAAAAAACTATAACCCAACCAATCCGAGCTATTATGACGAATCTATTGACACCTCATTTATTAAAATCGGACCAGCCGTTTAGGCGCTACGGTAGGACAAACACATAGACTACCAAAATCATTACCCTTCCTTTTGGCTTCGCCGTAGTCGGGTAAAAAGTAACATACAGCTGAAGCTACCTCCCTAGGAGGAGGGAGGCTAAGATGGGGTCTTTGAAGAATTCTACGCTCCCCAAGTGGAGCGCGTCCCACTGGTTGGGAATCCCTGCACTAGACCATCGATGTAAATCTTTAAGCATATAGGTGTTTTATGTAAATTGATTTGCTGGTGTACAAATGACAGTGTTTAGCAGGCGGTAAGTGGTGCGGCGTGCGGCGTGCGGCGTGAGAGAACAGCGCATTTATTACTTTATAGCCCTGCACTGCACAGTTATAATACTTAGGGCTGTCGCGAGGGACTAGTCATTATTATTTAATACGTAGAGCAAAAACTTTCAGTGCATTTTTACAAGAATTGTGGACCCGGAAGAGTGTGAAGTTTATGTGGATGTTGACATGTGTATTCGATCTTAAACTCTAATGAATTGAAGTAGAGCTCTATTTTCAGTGCTCTGAATTTTCCCAGGACTGCCGGATTCCGGATCATACAGTCCCACGCCCCACTAATAATACAAAAAGGAAGGATTTGTTTGTTGCTTTGCATTGAATAGACTCCTAAACTACTGGACCGATTTTGATGAAATTTGGCACATACATAGAATAGGCGACGGAGAAGGACATAGACTTTTTATCGCGAGAAAATGTACGGTTTCCGCGATATTCCCTTTTGTGCATACGAAGTAGCGGGCAACACGTGCGTATAATCAAATAGGGCAGTGGGCAGTAGGCAGCCCTGCTGTCCTGCACAGCAGATTAATTCCCGTTCAAGGTATATTTTATATCACCATTGAATAGCGTAAAGTATAATATGTCTAACACCATTTACAGCAGATTTATGTTGCACAATCGCAAGAGATATTAAACGAATCAAAGTGATCCGTTATATTCCAGTATCCAGTACGGCGCCCAGTATTCATAGTCAAATAGCGAATTATATAAACTGTCTCAGAGTTATTTATTAAGGAATAGAAATTAGAAATTAAACAAAATGAATAACATTTGTTGTGTACATACCGGCTAGTTCGTGCCCAGATAAATAAGATGCTATGTTGAATATCAAGTATCAACCAATACTGATCATATGGATATGGGTGATGAAGGGTGAAAAAAAAACCGGCCAAGTGCGAGTAGGATTCGCGCGCGTAGGGTTTTTCGTGGTTTTATGTCAGCACTTTGTCGACGTGGTATGCATGCAAAGTTTCATCTTTCTAGCACTAACCGTTTGGACGATAAGCCGAAGACGGACGGACGGATATGACAAAACCACAAGTGTTCCGAGACGGATCCCTAAAAAGCCAACGAACTTTAGCGACATCCGTGTCAGTTAGCAATAAATAGGTCCTATATAAGGATACATTACGCAGTAACTCATTAAAATCCGCTTATAAGAACATAAACGTCTCAAAACGTACGTATTATTATAAAGAAGACAAAAGGTGACGTAAAGGAAGCACACATAATTATTATGAACTACGGTCCACGAACAAAAGAGATTGCAAATACATAATATGTATTTCATTTCTGGCAAATGGCTAGTGATTTGGGGCACCCGAAGAAACATAACAAACTAATGTTTCCCGCGACTCCGTACGCGCAAAAGGAAATCTCGCGGGAGTCGTACATTTTGCTGCGACGCCATCCCAAATGTCATAAAAGATCGTTCAGTAATTTTTGCGTGAAACTGTAACAAATATCCATTCATCCGTCGATCCTCATAAACTTTCATATTTATAATAGTATAGTAGACGTCATCTTAAATTTTGACGAAATTATCGTATAAAATATTTAACGTCGTTTAAAAAATACATTCTGTAAAGTCACAAAACCGTATGCTTATTATTTTTAAAGAATATCAATTGTTTGCAAAAAGTGCCCTAACGAAAGCCCACACGAACAAAGACATTGCAAAAATTCCATGTTGCCTTGTTGGAAGAATTGCAACACCTGAGGCGTCTCCCACGCTGCCCCACGCCTAACACGCAACTTAGACACGTGTTTAAGCATTTAGGAGCAGGTTAAGTGAGGCGCAGAGTTACTTTTGGTTTTAAAAAATAATTTTAGATTAATAAATAATAAATAACACCTATGGAGGCTTTCACATCCATGAAATTGAGTTAAACAGACATCAATCATAAACGACTACACGGTTTCAGTGGGACATTAACATTTTTCGGTCTACGTGACCGAAGTGAAGGGCAAATGTGTTTTGTGTAACTTGGTAAAGATTACCTAGATAGACATAGTAAATAAAAGAGCACACCAAATCGAAGAAAGTTTATCAGGTTTTCTACAAAAAAATATACAAGTTTGCGCCATTCCTTGGCCCAAAATATTCAGTGACAGTGCATTTTGAACATGCCCCTGGCCAAATCCCATGGTTAGTGGAAATTGGAGGATCGGGAGCTAATCAGCTAACGGATAATACTGTCACGCCATGTTTGGGTTCTGGAGCTAAAAGATGTATTTCAAACGGGCATTTGGTATACAATACATTCCCACCACTGCAGATGCTATGTATGCTGAGGCTATATGATCCGGAATCCGAATAGAGTTGAAAATCGAAGTGTCGAGTGTCGAGCTGTCATATTTGATATTGACATTTGGCTCGACCCTTGTGTATTCGATTTTCAGTGCTCTGAATTTTCAGCAGCCTACCGGATTCCGGATCATATAGCCCTAGCTTAAGAGTGTGTAGCCGGAACCCCGATTCTCGTATTAGGGCCTATTTCGCAATCTCGTATTAGGGCCTGTTTCGCAATCGCCTAGTAAGTGTCGGATAGCTTATTAGGAAGTTATATCGATCGATAGAGACAAAACATGCAAATAAGCTATCTAACGCCTAACACAAAATTGTGAAACAGGTCCTTAGACTTTAAATTTTCTTTCAATTAATTATAAATTAATCGTCTTGATATCATGAATAGATTTTTTGAGTATGGACCAAACAAAACGCGATGGTGTCTTTATCCAAGTTGCCGTCGCTAATTACGACGACGAAGTTCGAAAACAAAAATGTATGGAATGCGCATCCCCAATCTACCATTTATAATTATTTCCTATCCTATTTTTATTTCCGTGACTAATCTTTAATCTTTATTACAAAAGATTCATATAGCACGTGGCCGACAGATGTTTGAACCAGCTGCCCTCAATTCAGCCCTAAAATACCTCGCCCTATTTCAAAACAGTTCAAATATAAGGACATTACGATGCCATTACGTTAGTGGAGTTAGTAAACACAAAGCTTTCAACCAGGGTTTCAATCAATTTTTTCAAATTCAAATCAATTCAGGTTTCAATGAACCAGCAACAACCAATGTTTACCACATTTGATTGAACAAGTTTTAATGATATTCCTGAATTATTTTATGAAGAGAGAGCCGTATCTTGAATGTTACTTATATTGTCGATGTGAAAATAATTTTTTTAATGCAAAGTTAATTACTTTTGAAACTGCAGACTTGATTCACAAAAATCTTGAATGATTTATTGGTTGTAAATGTAAAATGCGAAATACCCTCTTTAAGACCTGACTGAAGCTAAGCGATGGCACTAATTCAAGAACTTTCCGTCCTAATGTTACATTGACTAATGAGTTCCAATATTTATTTATTTACTTAATTAAATTGTGTATATCAATCAAGATTTTACACCGCTATTAATAAAGATGATAACAATAAAAATGTTTATCCAATCAAGTTCGCAAAAAACATAAATAAGAAACCACGTCGGGTCGGACCGGTTGTGATAACCGATAGAGAGGGTCACGCGGTCGGAGAAAGTTGGACATCTGATCGCCAAATAACACCTGATTATTGCGGGTGGAGGTAGGTTCTTCACGAATTGCATTTCCAGGATTAACAGATACCTGGGTAACCGAGCTTTGCTCGGAGTTCTGATAAATTTAAAAATAAAATAGAATAAAAAGAAACACAAAAATTTTTATCTGACCGGTATTTTAACCCACCACGTTCCAAATTTTCGAACAAAGCAAAAATTATACATACGCATAAGAAACTGCCAATCGGACTGACATGATAGTCAAAATTATAGATAAGTTGTTCCACGACGAAAGAAAAACACAATGCGCAGTTTCGCAGGGATAAGACCTATCTAGATCGATTTTTCTCCCCCACAACGTCATGCATATTAAATTTCATAGTAATACTTGCAGCCTTTTTTGAGAAACCGATTATATATATACAAGACAAGATTGTCCCCTTTAAAGTATAAGATGTAGTTTTCGCCATGACTAGCAGTAATGTCTGCAATATTTTCACGATGGTCCTGTACATAACAACATTTAAAATTTCTACTGATATCATTCCCAATGTTAGCGCATTACAAGTTACAACGCTCGAAAACGCAAGGTACTCGGATAGGAATCACGGAGGATTGACCTTACCCTTAGCTGTGGTTAGTAGATTTTTAAACAAGCCTTACTGATACTTTCAGACTTTGCTGTGATAAATGGACCCCTTAACAATACTAGGAGATATTCGTTGATACCAAGGTATATTTCTGAAACTATATTTCATTATAATAACAAGAGGGAATAAGTAATGATAGATGGTTGGTAATTAAGGATTACAAAAGATCTAAAACTTGACATAAAGGTTAACAGCCACATGTAAATAGAACACTAAATCAACGAGGCGTTAGGTAATGGTATAGTGATAATTAGGTAGTACATTATGGTCCAAGTCATTACAAAGGGCAATGATGAAGCCAATAATTATTATGATATATGACGGTGTTATAAAACTGAATGCAAAATTCTACACCAGATTTGAAAGGTGAGATAAGAACGAAGTAGTTAAATTTAATAATAATTAACGATTAGTAGATGAATGAAGTGAAACTAATAAACAATAAAAACGGTTGGTTTCTAGTCAAGTACTGCACCGCCACTCGATTGTTTGACCTTAATTGAATTAAGATTATTGCTTAAGACGTTATAATTCATTCATATATTCATCAATTTAGTTTTACAGTTGATAATGAACTTCTAGTCTGCAGTTCTGCTAGCGTCATATAATACGCATGCAAAATAAATACTTAAATAATGAATAATTATAAACATCTTTGAATTCCTATTAATAAAAACATATTAAAATCCATTATAAAGTTCAAAAGATCTAAGCTAGATGAGTAATAATGTACTACATATATAATATATAAATATATATAACTCCCCACACCAATTTCGGTGACGGAGACCGTTTTCTGAAACCAGACCAGTTACGCAGGAGTAATTTTATAGTGCCCAAGTGTTTGTGCAGTACACGAGAGCACTCTCTCTCTTCCTTTGTTCTCATAACCCAGTGGGACGGATAACCGACATGACTGTCGAGAGATCAGGCTCAGGTCCGACTAAAAAGTCGGTAATAAAAGGCATGTAAAAACATGCCCATCCGACGCATGGATCATCTTTCTTGTCAGACAATCAGGTGATCAGCCTGCACTGTCCTAACCAAACTTGGAAACAATATTTAACATAGTACATATAATAATATGATAAGGGTGTATGGATTATGGTTCGTACGATACTGTTTAAGAGGAAACACAAAAGCCACATAATGTATGGAAAAGCATACAAACGTAGTTCGCTGTTTCCTCCCTGGATAATGCCGGTAGAGTAACAATTTTTTCCTGAATATTTATGGATACTATTAGCATGTTCCTATGATTTCCTTTATTTCATATATTAATTATTAAAAGGGATATGGACGTTCAAAAACTTAAAAAATGTCCAGATTTTCCGCTGTGTTCAAACATCCAGAAATTAAATTTGACTAAATTGTATGAAAAAATTAAAACATGGGAACACAGTTCAAGTCTTTTTTGAATTGTTAATGAAAGAAGTACTTAAATCGGTTAAGTTTTGGAGAAGGAATCAGGGGACTACGAATCGTTGATTTTTTGTAATTTTAATAGGTAATTTCAGTTCAAGTTACAGTTGTCTCTATCGCACTCTTACACATTGATAACTAGCTTGTTCGGGCACTGCGGGACAGCAATTGATTTTACAAATACCTATTTTTCATTTCTCTAGCCCTTGATGTTTCCTCTTTATTCCTATTCTCTTTTTCCTATTTAAATCATAACGGATGATGTTAATGGTTGTGCATAACCTCATTATTTTTAGGAGTTACTGTACATGCGGGAACCTTGGCACAAATGTTAGTTCGTGACCAGAACATAAGTAATCCTATTAAATCGCTCACGACTAGTTCGGGTAATAGTACTTCCATTGGAAGGACCAACTGTTTTCTTCAGTTCTAACCAGCTGTATGAGCAATAATAACAAATATTTTTTCTAAACGGGACTATTAGTAAGTACTTATCATTAAAGCTAATTACGTCTAGCTAACTACAAAGTAGCATTTAGTCACCACACGATTTTGGACGTAACGCCATCTGTCGGAATCTACTTATACTTCTTACATTACTACTAAACTTTCAAAATTACGGCTCAGTTTAGGCACGCTGAGAGTATTTTTGGATTTTAAATGATGAATGAAGTTTTACTTCTGCCACTCTATACACATATTATACCATGTTTTTTTTTATTTTAGCAGAAGTAAAAAAGTTTCTTAAAATCTTATATTTTATAGAATTTGGAAAGCAAACTTAAATTAATTACTGACACTATACCGAAGCTTTTTGTAAAACATACCTCAAATATTCATTGGTAAAATCCGTTAAAGTAATCTTGAATGCTTCTTAATTTCTAGATAAGATGATAGTGTATTGAAGAAAAAAATTACTGTAAAGAAATCTAAACTTCAGCTGGGAACGAATTTGTGTAAGATATAAATATCGCAAAGCTTACGAGAGGAAATAAATTAAATAAAAGTACACCGTTTAAATTCTCACACTAATACAAATTAATCGAATGCACTATAAAAAAGATAATTTAGCACTAAGTGTATACTTAAGTGAGCAAAGCGGATTATTATGAAATAAAGTTTCCTATACTTGGATTCCAAGTTAATAAGTCATCGCATCTTCTCAAATAACTTCATTTCTTTGAGAAGATGCGATGACCTTCATGGAGCTTAGATATTAGGATAAACTGTATTTACTAACTCTAATTAATAACAGAAATAATTGAAAAGAAACGTTTAAAAGTAAATACTGGCTTACTGATCCATACACACAATTCATGAATTATAAAATTATTGGTGAAATCGCTGTAAAGTTTTCCACTCAAATATTTATTTTGACTTCGGTATTTGCTAAGAAAGGATTCGTCCTCTAAAAAGGTGAAGGAAGAAAGTGGTCCAAACTTTGAACGGAGACAAGGCGGACGAAAGCTAGTTTATGATAATGAATGAACTACGGTTCTGAATCTCGGTGATAATAATATTAATATTGAAGATGTGCGAGATAGAAACAATGTGGTCGCTGATATTGATGATAATATCCAAGCTGTATACTCTTGTTAGTGGTATTGTGTGCAGAACCTTATAAGGCAAGGCGCCGGCATTGTGCAATCATAATGAGACGAATTACACCGCCTTGTTAAGATGATCCGTTTGCACAATTTAATTTATATCTGTGGGCGGTTGTGTTTTGTAATGAACTCTATTGTAATTTGTAGTATTGCTTGGTTTACCGTTTAAGTGAAGGAAGCATGTTATTTCCTTGTTTTTAACCGACCTCGAAAAGCGGCGGTTATTATTTTATTTTATGTTAGTGGTGTTTGTTTTCAATTTTTCTATTGAAAAATTACTGAGCTACTTAACTGTTAGAAACTTTTGAAATGTTATAATGTGCACATTGCAAACTTATGTTTTATTTAAAGATAAAAAATTGAGGTAATAAATATTGTTTTTTCATTCTCTGTATTGAGCATTATTATATAAAATACAGTTATGATATCCATAACTGTATTTTATATAATAATCAACAAGTAACACTGCAAAATGCGTTTGAAATTCCATTTGAAATACCTGAATAACGACGAAAACATTGTCAACAAGGGAAACATTATTATTTTTAGAGCATATGCCAAGCGTTGTAAAAGTTGTAAGCTTTCGGAGTTAATGACATGGTTCTACTATAGGTATAAATTTCTATTTATACCTATAGTAGAACCATGTCACTATCTCCGAAATCAAATATTTCCTCTTTAGTTAGTGTATATTGTACTGATAACATTATTATAACTTAAGTATTAAAGGAAATGGGTCAACATTATTGTTAACCTGAATAACGACGAAAACATTGTCAACAAGGGAAACATTATTATTTTTAGAGCATATGCCAAGCGTTGTAAAAGTTGTAAGCTTTCGGAGTTAATGACATGGTTCTACTATAGGTATAAATTTCTATTTATACCTATAGTAGAACCATGTCACTAAAAATAATAATGTTTCCCTTGTTGACAATGTTTTCGTCGTTATTCAGGTTAACAATAATGTTGACCCATTTCCTTTAATACTTAATTTATAATAATGTTATCAGTACAATATACACTAACTAAAGAGGAAATATTTGATTGTTTGTTTGTTAGCTTGCAGTGAATAAGATCCGATATGACTAGCCCGATTTTGATAATTTTTGGCACAGATATAGAATATTTATATATTCTATTTCTCAATTTACATTCGTAGGCTACACCTGTAAGCCAATTTCGTGCTTCGTCGACCCGATAGAACAATGAACGAATAAACGCATTTCATTAAGGAACAATAGAGTATAGGGATTTATTAGACATGTTTTTTCCTTTCTAACTAAACGTCGATTGTATTTCAATGGGACATTGTGTACCAACAAAATAAACATATTGATTGAGATAAATTACAATGTATTCAAACTAGGCGAACGAATTGATAAATTCTTGAGGAAGTAATAGTTTCAATAATAAGGAAAAAACTGTGTAAGATCTGAGAAAGAACGAATTTTAAAATTAACATAGGTAAGTATAAATTATGTTGAAATCAATAATAGATTGCTTTACGCATCTATCCTTACATAATGTAAGGACAGATAATATATTCCTCACATTGAAAACGTTTACGACTAATTTAATTAGAAACGACATAATAAAACAAAAGCTTATGAACCACACACCCAGTCCATCGAAGGTCTCCAATAACCATATTACTTAACACCAATTATTTTTATTACAAAAACTGGTCGATCTTCGCGATAAACTGGTAACCCCATTGCAAAACCCCAATTATACTCGATTGAAATGAATTGTTAATTTTTTGTTGCGAATTCTCGACAATATGTCTCGTTATTCGCACGAGATTTATCGAAGCCTTATAAGTGAAGGCAATAATATGATAATATCGTCTTCTTAATTGATACGACAGTTCACAGTGTTCGCAAAAAGAGTGTTGTTTTTCCTCTTCGTATAGGAGAAAGCATAACGGGCTCAAGAAACCCTTGAGGTACACCGTGGAATCTATGTAGCTTTTGAAAAAACTAAAGTAGGTTTTGTAGAGAGCCTGACATTGATACAGATAGATGACAGATAGATATGGATCGAAATAAATAAATATATAGATTGATACATAGGTATTAAAATTTATAGAAAGGACACAATTTGTCACTTGTAGGTAGCTAAACAAACAACGAAAATTTATATTGTATACCTACTCTTCTCTTTCTCTCTCTTTCTCTTTAACATGGACTATTACGTTTAGTATAACCCCCCAACCCCCTTGCACTGTGACGTAATATGTGGATGATCCCTTATGTTCATGATACATTAGACTAGCACTTATTATACATATGTTTTATATTATAGTACTTAGACTTTGGTGGTAGTTTAAAGCTCACCAGCTACTGCTACAGAGGCACGTTCGAACTCTAAATATCTCACTATTATATTTGTTGAACTTTTTGTGTCTACTTTCTACATTTGTACAGGTGAAAGCACTTTTTGCGTTGATTTCGACTAAATTTTGAAAGCAAATATTTTACCATCTTAGAGCATAGATTTTTATCTGGATTAATTTTTATGTAATATTTTAAGTAAATGATCAACATTATTCCAGCGTCCGATAGTAAAAGTTATACAGATGTACCAAACAGCTATTGCTAAAATCTTACTATTCATACCTATTCAATTAAGTGTACACTTAATGTAAATAAGTTTAAGGTCTCTTTTAATAAAAAAATTAATCCATGGTAAAAGTATAACATAATAATATTAGGTCATTACATATGAAATTGGCGTTTTGTAAAGGAGGAACATAAATTCGTTATTTTTTTAAACATAATATATTAATTTAATCAAAGTATTTACCTATCTATGCACTTTTGCCATCTCATAGGTCGTTCATTGATTCATTTACTAAAAAAATCATTCGGACAGGAATCAATAAAATCTTTAAAGGCGCTTTGGACTGCCTCATTGGAGTTGAATTTTTTCCCTTGCAAGAAATTATCCAAATTTCGAAAAAAATGGTAATCTGTTGGAGCAAGGTCCGGGGAGTACGATGGATTTCTTAGACATTCCAATTGAAGCTCCTCTAATTTGGTAGCCGTCTGTTGTGCAGTGTGTGGTCTAGCGTTGTCCTGAAGCAACAGTGGCCTAGAGCGAATGACCAGTCTCGGTTGTTTAGCAGCTAGCTTTTCCATCATGATTTGCAGTTGCTGCCAATAGACATCTGCCGTAATCGCCTGGCCAGATTTAAGAAAGCTGTAGTGAACGACACCGGCACTAGTCCACCAAACGCTCACAAGTAACTTTTTTTGAGTAAATTTTCGCTTGGGGCAGGCTTGGCTGGTTCGCCAGGGTTCAGCCATTGTGATGAGCGTTTCCGATTATCGTACATGATCCACTTTTCATCACAGGTGATGATTCGATTTAAAATCCCTTCATTATTGTGCCGGTTGAGTAATGTAACGCAGCAGTCGACGCGCGTTTGTCGGTTTGCTGCACTCAATTCATGAGTTACCCACCTTTCACCTTTTTCACCTTCCCAATTTACTTCAAGTGGATTAAAACAGTTCTTATCACTAACACCGCAGCCTGCAGCTAACTCGGACGTGGTTTGCGATGGATCCGCTTCCACAATAGCCTTCAATTCTTCATTATCAACTTTCTTCATTATCGTCTTCGGCCGTCCACGGGGCGTGTTCTGCAGGTCGAAATTTCCAGAACGAAAAAGTTGGAACCAAAAACGCACTGTGTTTTCTTTTGCGACACCGCCGCCGCCATACACATCATTAATCCTTCGAGCCGTTTCTGCAGCACTGGTGCCACGGTGGAACTCGTACTCGAAAATAATACGATATTTCAAGTTTTCCATTTTGTAAACAGAGTGACGCAAAGAAAAAACCAAAAGAGGAAAAAACAAATGAATTACGGTTTTGAAATTGAATTAAATTTGAAATTGGAATTCCTAACCAAAGAAGATATATTTGAGATCAAAGTGGCCAGTACGACAAAACTCCAATTTCATATGTAAGGACCTAATATTATTAAAGACACATCTACAATAAGTAAAAAGTAAACTTATTAGTAGGTATTGTTGTGGTTTGAATTGAGTGTGAAAGTTTTCAGAGTGGAAACCACAAAAAAAAATATATATTACATAATTTTCTATCACTAAAGCTTCTCAATTGACGCCGTGCGTGCCGCGAAAATCGTCACCCATGTAAATCCCCCATTAGACTGGCAATTGTAGAAATCACCTACAAAATGACGAGAAGAAGAGAATTTAATCCCACAAAAAGTAGTAGATAGTATAATATTAATATGTTGTTAGATAAAATATCCAAATTCTCTTTCTACGTTTTTTTGCAACCTCAGACTTCAGGGAACAAAATCCATGGTTTTTAAGCTTTTCCTTATAACAATAACTCTACCCGCCCACACTTGTCGTATCTCTACATTTCTTCAATCTGTATCACACAAACAAACAAACGCAATCGAGTTTCATTACCTCTCGGCGGTGACGCGAATAACTCAGTCACTTAATCTCTTGTATCTTCAGCTCGGAATAAACTTGTCAGCCCTAGGCTAGGGGTGGGGGGGTAATGCAAATAAGCCACTAAGGTTTCTAGTTTTATCTATAGGGTTTATCAAGTTAAGAGATATAATATAGTAAGAAATCTAGTCCAGAATTTAAGAAACCACGTCATTTTGGATTACTAATATTACTTAGTCTGGCCATAAATACTGTTGCAATTAAAAATAAACAAAATATTACATTTCAATTTGGAATATGTCATTTTTATATGATTGTTCATAGAGTTTTCTCATTTTGGCGCCAATACATTGTACAATATTTTGCGATATTAAAATGGAGTGGGGTGATAAAGAGAACCGAATCGCTGTGATTGCATAACACAAAGTAGGTATGGAGCCAAATGTAATTTTTAAAGTTTCCATACGCTTAGTATTAGTAAAATGTTTGTGTACTGGGAATCAATAGGTACAATGAGACTTCCTCTGTTTGTGACAGAATGAGATCTGTCCGCCCAGTGTTCGTACGAAAAAGGTGGTAAAAGCAGTAAGGGAAAGAATTCGAAGAAATCCTGTCCGAAAGCAAAAGATTTTATCTCGGGAGATGAAGATAACACCTAGAACCATGTCGCGTATTTTAAAAGATGACTTAGGACTTGCAGCCTATAAGAGACGTACTGGTAATTTCTTAACTGATAATTTAAAAAATAATAGGGTGGTAAAATCGAAACAACTACTGAAGCTACTACTGAAGCGTACCGGTACGCAAAGGGACCTCCCTTTGCGTACCTACCGCTTCAGTAGTTGTTCACAGAAAATTTTTGCTTACGGATGAGAATTTTTACAATTGAGCAACATTTTAACAAACAAAATGACCGTATTTATGCTCAAAGCTCTAAGGAAGCTTGCCAATTAGTCGACAGAGTGCAACGTGGGCACTATCCGACTTCAGTGATGGTTTGGTGGGCTATTAGCTATGAAGGAGTGACTGAGCCATACTTTTGTGAAAAAGGTATCAAAAAATCGGCACAAGTGTATCAAGATACCATTCTTGAGAAGGTAGTGAAGCCCCTTAACAACACCATGTTCAATAACCAAGAATGGTCCTTCCAGCAAGACTCGGCGCCGGGTCATAAAGCTCGGTCTACGCAGTCTTGGTTAGAAACGAACGTTTCGAACTTCGTCAGAGCTGAAGACTGGCCGTCGTCTAATCCCGATCTTAATCCGCTCGATTATGATTTATGGTCAGTTTTAGAGAGTACGGCTAGCTCTAAACGCCATGATAATTTGGAGTCCCTAAAACAATCCGTGCGGTTGGCAGTGAAGAATTTTCCCATGAAAAGAGTGCGTGCTTCTATTGATAACTGGCCAAAGTTTAAAGGACTGTATTGCAGCCAATGAAGACCACTTCGAATACGATTTTTATATTTTAAATTGTTTTATATTTATGTATTAAACTAACACACTGTAAAAGTAATAAATGTTATTTGCAATAGAAATTTTATTTTTCACCTACTTTTGGGGGACGGATCTTCTCAATGTGATAAGAAAGGAAAAATGCTCTTGCTACAATTTAGAATCACTTTAAGTATATATTAGAAATTATTTTTTTAAGTTTTTACAGTTTTGCCAACCCTGTTCAAGACGTAGGCGCACTTCAGCTGGCAGGTCGGACAAGCGTGAACCTCACACGTCCACATGCTATCTGGGAATGAATCAGGGTTATCACAAACACGCGTCAACGTTTTGTGTGTGCAGTTTCAATTATTATAGAACGCTACATGACGTTTTTTATTAATTTATCGTGATATTCTTTTAGAAATGAGCGTTCATAGATGAAAAAAGAATAGAAAACTATAAGTGAATAATATTAATGTACAAGACTGCAACTGTAATAAAAATGAAATATATTATTACGGGAACACAAAAGGCTTTCAATTCAGGCAATGTAAGATATTTCAGTTAGTATTGTAAATTAATACGTGGGAAAGATAAGAATTATAAAAAAGGATGTTTAGATTAATCGGAAAGGAAAGAAGAATATTAACCGATTAATAGCGGATATAATACTTATTGGTATTTGGTATATTATCTGTGTTTATTACCTGTTCATGATTATTATATAATAACCAATCATTATAAAAAAAATACTTAACACAATTTTAATATACCTACTTAAGGAGGTTTTAAAATATTTTCTTCAGTAACCATTTCATTATTCAAAATTTGCATTTTTCTTGTAAAGAAATATCTTGAATCTGCCTAAGGCAAGCAACTAGTAATTACTGTGAGGTCAAAGGGTGTGTCCCGGACATTATGAACAATACACGTACACCGTTAGCTGACGATGCGTATAGCGTAAACTTGCTAATTCTGACTTCAATGCTGAGGAAATAATATTATATTTTGAAGGAAAAATATATATTTAGAGGATATTATCATATCATATCATAATCAGGATATTATCATAATGTAAATAAATGAAACGGCAGAAGTTAAGCGATTGCCGCTCACTATGGATACTCGCAATATCAGAGAAGACACCATGCGTTGTCCTTTAAAAAATATTTTTGTAATGACAATTATTAATCGTAAGATGTTGCTATTATGATACGAATTTACTTTCAATATCTTACTGTTAAATACAATTTGAACAGGAATCTACAGAAACATCAACAAACTTCACGCTACCAATGGAACTGTTCAATTTGAAATACCAATCACAATAGAAGAACAGCGATATAAAAGCATTTCAGCAAATGAAAAGCTGAGAATACTATTCACCGTTACCCTTTCTAATGAGAACATTGTTATCTAAAATAGGTATTAACACTTAGCTTAGAATTGTTCTAGAGCATGCTGAACAGAAGTCGTGATAGCCTACTATAGACATTTGGGTGATAAATGGTAATGTTTTTAGGTTATGTCCATAAATATCAAGGGGAACGCTTTTGAAATCAGTAAATAATATCCTAGAATGGAGACATTGGGATTGCAAAATATTCATCAACCGCAAATGCGTTAAAATATATATTTTTTAACACTTGGACTCTTCAATATCACAGTCTAAAAGACATACCAAAATAGGTTATACCAGAAATTTTTCAGTGCAGATTTTAACCCAAGGGTTATTCACTCCGAAATGAGACGATACGCGACGCGGCGCTGCATTTTAAGATAGCTATTCAAAATTGAAATTTATTCCCTATACAAGAAGATACACGTTTCAGTGCAAGAGTTCGCACTGCACCGAGCTGCATAGCGCGTCGTCGCATGCCCTGATCCTATATCAACATGATACAAAGAAGAAGAAGAAGAATTGTTGAAGCTGATGTATGAATAGTTTCATTATATCTCGCAATTTTAATAATGCTCTTAAAGACAGGCTAAGCAGTACATTACTTTTATCTATAGTGCCATAATTTAGAAGCACAAATACCAGAATTAGATCAGATCAAAGTAAAAGCGCTAAACTAATAAACAATATTAATCGGTGAACAAAATCGCAAAATTATTTAATGTGTACATAAATATGAATGAAGATTTCTACGAAGATACATGAATAGTCAAGTAAGGCTATACAACCACCGTAAAAGGCGGTATGAGTCTGGTAAACAATGACGATTAATAAAACATACTCTTATCGTATTGGGGTTACAGAGATGCATATTGCATTTGTGCTACTCGTATGGTTTTCGCCATTTTTGATAAAGAAATCTTGTTTTTACTCTATTAGGCCTTGTGCTACGAGACATTATTGTTCATTTGATAAGGCGAATGATAAATGTTATGCAGAAAGTATACTCAAATTCACGGACAATAAGATCAAAATGCCATGCCAACGAAAGAACTAGATTAGTTTTAAGGTGTAGCTGTTGATAGTTTATTAAAGATAATTGAAATCCATATAATTTATGTGAATTAATAACTGAACAATCTGTTAACCTAAAGGTTAGACATAGAATTTAAAAAATCTGCTAATCTTGCTTTAATTTTTGTTTCTAGCTGAAATTATCCTCTAAAAGCATTAGAAAATACCTCATGTGTGGACGGTTAAAGCTATCGAATTGTCGGATGTTTGTCGGTCACGCGGTCAGGCGTTGTCTATAAATCATTGTGTATTACACGTTTAATACACTACACTAAGATACACTTTCGATTCCTCGGCACCGTTCGCAGGATCTGGATGTGTATCTGGGACACTTGATGGCCGCTTATGTTGAAATTAATAACTCTATTTCGAAATACAGGTGTGTTATAAATAATTTTATAAAGGTGTCCCGTAAGGGTTTATATTGGGTTCGTTATTGCTTTTAGTTTACGTTGCCAAAGGAAAAGTTAATTAATAATATCTAAGCAATGTTGTAGATTTTAGGCAATTCCCTTTTTCCGCAGAGCTCGGCCAAAATCTTAACATATATGTTAAGTATTGTGATCCCTCGAATGATTTAAAAGTATTGTTGTAGTTTGATTTTTTTCATCAGTAACCTAAAAGCCTTTAAGCTTTCTTAGTTAGCAATTAGCAAAGTGGATAGATTGGTAAATAGGCAGGTGTAGATGTAGGTTGTAGTTGTAGATGTTGGTATCGATCAGAGGTTCCTAAGCTTATTCCGTCTAACGCCCACTATGAAAATCAGTTATTTTGTAGCGCCCCCCATTACTTTTTCACCTTAAAAGACTCAATATCACCTCCCCTGGAGTTTAATTAAACCTATATTCTAAACGAGACTTCTTAACAAAGAAAGCAATAATAATGCAACTTTACAATATTAAGAGTATCTTTTATTCAAAATTAGCAATAATCAACATTTGTTTTAAAACTAATCTAATGTGAAGGATGAATTTGATGATTTTTAACAAGTTTGTTAAAATTAGGTTCCAATTTGATTTGACGGACTATACAGGATTGCATACTGATCGTACGATATTTGTTCGCGCCAAACGTGAATTATAATTGAACCTTATAATTTTGATTTTATTTTTACTAGATCAGGTACATAAAAAATCCCGCGTTCGCAAAGTGCTCAGCTTGGCCGCAACAATAAATATACCTATTTTTAATACGTGTCTTCGGAGGTGGGGACCTCACCTGCGACATTTGAAAACACGAATATTTTTCAGTGTTTGATACCTATTACTAAATATCTTAAGATATAAATACCATTGTGAACGCATTAAAAATAATAAATATTTAATATATATGTTTATTTTATATTTATACCATAAAATAGGATATAAATATAAACTAATAAATGGATGTTGTGTAGTAGGTGTTTAGGTGTTAGTGGGAGGTGTAATTTCAGTGAATTTTAAAATATAAAGTAGCTGAACATACAAACCACTCATCGCCCCCTTAAATCACATCAGCGCCCCCCAATTTTTCTGGGCCCTTACCTAGACCTTACCCTCTAGGCCTCCGGCGCCCACAAAGGGGCGTTATCGCCCACTTTGGGAAAGACTGGTATATATTGTAGGTGTAGGTGTAAATATATATTTATTCTAGTTCATACTTAAGACAGAACAACGCATTTTAAGTATAAGGACAGCCAGTAAAAGATATAAAACAAATCAGAAGTTGTTATAACATATATAGTATAACACAATACAACGACAACCGTAAGACAGAAAAAGCAATGTCAAATAAAAACAGCATAGCAAATTACGATTTATAGAATTTGAATAGGCAATCGTCTATCTGGTCCAATCGGCAGTTCCGGTTGAATGACCTATCGACGTGACCGTGAATGCCTAGATAAGGACAAAACGGAGGCTTTTATTGCTTCAAATAAATTCTATTGTGTCTTCAGATAAAATATGAGAATTTCCATAAATTGTTGTATCTTGTAAAACAAGATTGAAAGTATAAGATGAGAAGTGGTTGTATATTGATGTGAAGTATCAAATGTGGCAGAATGTCTATTAGCGTGATGACGTGGCTGAGTAGCACTTCGACATTTACAGTAGAACAGATAGGAATAAGGAAAGGTTTGAGTTGTAAATATTATAAAGTTCAATTAACTTATGGTGGTAATATGATTTTATCAAAATATCTTGGTCCAGTGTTGCTTTTAAATGTCATACATATTTTATCAAATCTCTTATCCCTTTCTCTTTCTTGTGTATCCGTATCTCCTTTCCTTGTTCATATTTTAATGAAGTCGTTAAATTTATTTGATCAAATGACCCAAGATATTTAATAAATGTAATACCACCGTAAGCCAGCAGGAAATTATGAATTGAGTCAATAAAAAGATTAAATAGCCTACATTAAATAACATGCTTAGGTAATCATTATCGATAATATTTTTGTTGCCTTAATAAATTCCACGGCGATGTTTTTTTTTTGCCATTATTTTCCTTAACGGTAGCCAAAATCTTAACCGAGGAGTATACAAATGCCTACACTCGGTAGCATTTAAAATACATTAGTCAATCTTGTCATTAAAGTTAAAATAAATGGTACGTGAAACTCTGAGAAGAAATTGGAGACAGTAATTGGCCAAAGAAGAAATAACTCAACCACAAGACTAATGACTTGGGAACTGACCAAAAGACAAAAGTCCATAACCGATAGCCATAATAGGGACGATGACTACATCTAAAATATTTAGTTTCATTAATATACTCAGAAATATTGAGGCATTACTACTTGGTAAATGTAAAAAAATATAATATTTTATGTGTAGTTTAGTAATTAGATACATCTAAATAGTACAAACAAGTTTTTGTTTTTGCTAAATTAGTAAACAAAATCTACATCATTAGTTTACTTACATCATATACAAAAACATTCATTACGGTAAGTATGAAGTTAAACGCACTAATATTGGAGTTATTTACAATTAATATCTTCCTGCGGCCTTACACTTCATACACTTTAACCTAGGCGACGTCACGGCTAGGTACAACTTTAGTATGGAGCGTTTTCACGAGACTTGCGAAATTTTGTATACAAATCGCTGTTGTACCTTTGAAAATATTGTTTTTTGTTATGCTGTTTCTTCTAAGAAATTACTCATAATATTCATTTATGCAATAAAAAATTATTAGTCATCTAGCCCAGGGGTCTCCAAACTTTCCAGCCTTAGGACCATACTGATTACTCCAGTAAGTTCCGAGGGCCAAAACCATATTATCATTGTTGCCGGTGGTAAAAAGTGAAATAGTCAACTGATTAAAAAAAAAGTCCGAAAAAGTACGCAACGTTTAAAAAGGCTGCAAATCGGACTAAAGTCCGCAAAACGGTAACACTGCATATTATTAATTTTCCTGTCATTATCTGTAATTTCTAGATTAGTCGTAGAGTACGAGCCATGAGGAGTAACGTGACACGACATCTGGTGGACACAAGCGGAAATATGTAGTACCTTCTATCGCTAACAGATGACGCTAATAGCACGTACAGAATAATCTCGTTGGTTCGAGAAAGTTCTGGTGTCTTCCACTCACTTCTAGATAGCAGTAATTGGAATATATAAGAAGGCTAGCGCCGCAACCACGAGTCAGTTCTTATGACACTGTTGTGAAATAAAATAGTGCGTACCTCCTTAAAACATGTTTGTGCGTGTTTAAGTTTAAGACATCTTTGTAACAGTATTTTGATTTGAATTGTTGCTTTTGTGTGTGATTTAGTAGTATGGAAAAGAAGCGAAAAATTGATAGTGAATGCAGAAAATTCAAAGATCAGTGGAACATTCAGTATTTCGTAATTGAGTCCAGTAACAAGGCGCTATGTTTGATTTGCAATGAAAGCATAGCCGTTCTCAAGGAACGGCTATGCTTTCATAATGACATTAAACGTCATTATGAAACAAAACATTTTCAAAATTACTCAAAATATACAGGAAGTTTGCGGACAGAAAAATTCGATGCTATGAAGCGCGGATTGAAATCGCAGCAATCTTCATTTACAAACTCAAAACTGAACAAGAGGCTGCAACTCGTGCCAGCTTTCGTGTGGCTCTTGAAATTGCAAAACGTGGAAAACCATTCACCGATGGAGAAATGATCAAAGAATGCATAATTGCAGTAGCCGAAGAAATGTGCCCTGAAAAGGTAAATTTATTAAAAACCGTCAGTATGTCAGCAAACACTGTGGCTCGAAGGGTAGAAAACATCGCTGAAAATATATACTCTCAACTGTCCGACAAAAATGGACATGTTGAGTGGTGTTCTTTGGCCTTAGATGACTCAACGGATGTGTCAGATACTGCTCAGGTGTTGATTTATATTCGAGGAGTAGATAAAAGCTATGAAGTGCATGAAGAACTTCTTGATATGTATAGTATTCATGGCACAACTACTGGTACATATATTTTTAAAAGAGTTGAAATGGCCATTAATCAAAAGAACCTTCGATGGAAAAACTTGAAATGTATTACAACTATTGGAGGCAAAAACATGAGTGGGAAAGATAAAGGAGTGGTCGCTCTTGTGTCAAAGGCTGTAGAAAATGACGGTGGTTTAAAAACATTAGTCTTACATTGTATCATTCATCAACAGTCTTTGTGCGGAATATGTTTGGATATGTCTGAAGTTCTGAAACCAGTCATATCAACTGTTAATTTTATCAGATCTTTTGGGCTGAATCACCGAAAATTCCGACAATTTATTGAAGAGATTGGAGAAAATGACTTACCTTATCATACTGCCGTACGTTGGCTTAGTTGTGGGAAAGTCCTTCAGCGCTTTTTTGAACTTCGAGCAGTGATCGAAATTTTTTGAATGAAAAGCATCGCCCTCCTACTGAATTACAAAACAACGCATGTCTGTGGAAGTTAGCATTCTATGTTGATTTGACAAAATATGTGAACGAACTGAATTTGAGAATTGCAAGGAGAAAACCAGCATCTTCCTGATTTATACACTAATATCAAATCATTCCGGAAGAAATTGATACTGTTTCAATCACAACTACGAAGTAAATGATTTTCACATTTTAAAACATGTGAAATATTCAGCCACACCACTGAGACTGAGTTTCCTATCGATTTTGTAATCGAAACTTTGAGTGCTTTGAAAATAAATTTTGATACTCGTTTCTCGGACTTTGATGCCATTGCGAATTAAATTAAGATTTTTCAGAATCCTTTTGATACTGACATTGAAATCCTAGCCCCGGAACTTCAAATGGAAATGATTGATCTAGAGTGCAGTGGTATAATTAAGAACAAATATCAAAACTCATCTTTGTTGGAATTTTATAAGGGTCTTCCACTGACACAATTTGATAATTTGCATAAATTTGCTCGTGGGCTGTTTTCTGTTTTTGGTACTACTTATTTGTGTGAAGACCTTCTCCAAAATGAAGTACACAAAAAATGTTTACAGATATAAATTAACTGATGAGCATCTTAAATCTCTTTTAATAATTGGTACAAGTAAAATTAGTCCACAACTACAAACTATTGTCAGTGGAAAATCTCAATTACATAAATCTCATTAGTATTTCATATGTCATTATGCTTGTTATAAGTTATGTTTTTATTTAAAATGTATAAAATGTTAGTTGGATTCATTTCAATAATTTGTTATTATATACTGAAGTTAAATTTTCTGCATATTATACATGTCTTTACTCATTACAATTCTGTGTTTCTTTATCCAACTTATCACAAAAACAATAACAATAAGCCTACAACAATGTTATGAGTAGTTAGCCCATGACCATATCAATGTAGATGTCATGTTAATAATTATTCAACATAAAATTAGAATACTTCAGTAAACTAAATTTAATTTGCTATAAAAAATATATTCTCTAAAAGGAGTTTTCAAGTATGCTAGCTCTCCGCGGACCGGACAAAATCTGTCCGCGGGCCGGATGTGGCCCTCGGGCCGTAGTTTGGAGACCCCTGATCTAGCCTATTATGTGGACGTGCAATTGTCACAGCTTAAATAATATCAGAACATATTAAAGAACAAATTGAAAGCAATAATTAACCAAAAATAATTGGCCAAAGAAGAAATAAGGCAACAGAGAGAGAACATTGACGGAATATGTTATGAGAACTGACCAAGTAAGCTTATATTATTAGCCGTAATTATGTGGGTGTGCAATTGTCACTTATCAGTTATCAGCTATTGTCAGGTCGTGAGCCTCAGATCCGCCATCGCAGTCGCCCTTGGACTAATTCTGCAAAGGTCAGCTAGAAAGTTGATGTAGACAAAAGACCTACATTCCTGACAAATTTTGATCCGTATCTGTAATTATTATAATGTACAAAAATTATGCAATGTTTAACGTTTGAGACTTGAGTATATATCAGCAAGTACCTAGCAGTAGGATCAAAATGACTGAAATTTTCTGCAGAGAATCAGGTAAGTATATAGATTAAGAATATTAAACGTAAGCACATAATATGAACCCTTAGTAAAATATGTCAAGAATATGAAAAAAAAATCAAATATAAAATAAAAGTGTATGTAACAGCCTGTGTAATTTTTTTTTCTAGGGTAATAACGACATATTGTCTCTATGGCTCGATATAAAGTATGCAGAAACAAAAGTTTCAGTTCAGTTTAAATCACAAAAACAAAATGGTCGTTACACGTAACAGATAAGCGTAATGGCCGTGTAATGCTCACAGCTACGCGATCCGACGTGACAACGCGAGTTACAACACTCGACGGTACTGGAACTAACGGACAAGGTCAAGCTCCACCGAAACAGATGGATAATGACGATCGGGTAATGGAAGCAGAGGAATTATAGAAGTAGACGTAGTAAAAATACAAAATGAAGACGATAGGAAACGCAGAAACAATATGAACAATATACAAAATGAACATCCTGACCATCCAGCCCCCAAATCCATCGCCAGTACATAACCGTACCTAAGGACGTCATTAGCGTCAATCGTGTCAAACGTTTTGAACTTTTGCCTACCAGTCTACTTCAATTTGACGCTATTGACAGGCTGCTGGGCTTGCAGGCTGGATGGTCAGGATGCCCCTTTATAAGTCATGTCCAACCTAGCTAACGTGAGCTAGAAATATCGATGATGAAATTCCTGGCGAAAGCTTTTCAGAATTCAATACAAAGTAAGACACCTTCGTTGAGAAGAAGGTCAAAAGGCAGGATGAAAATAGTTTTAAATGAATCATGTAATGAATTAATGTAATTATGTAAATCCTATTATACCTACATATTATTCCCAAAAGATCATATTGTAGGCAAACTTTATCTGGTGCTTTTATTAATAGCTACTGATTTTTAATGTAAGAGGTCTGTCCCAAATCTATACATTAATAAATAAAAAGATTTAATATAAACCACCCACGTAGGCCGTATCTGAATAATATTTATTATCTACGAATTATACGCCGATTAAAATTTAGCCTGATTTGAATTGTCTCACCTAACCGATTTATGATAATAGGTAATGTGACGAAAAAACTATAATACATTTGAGTTATTTGTATCTGCTAAAACAATTTAAAGTGATGGAAAAGGCAAAGTTTTAATTTGCAATCGACTCTCCTTAATATTTTTATGTAAAATATTCTATAAATAGGTGTGTTGACAAAAATGTATACGACGCGACCACCTGATATTATAAACAAAATTTAAAAAAATTAAGTACCTAACCCCGGATCGTCAAGCAGTGAGCGAGTTGATGATTATGAATTATTATAGCTAAGAACAATGTCGATCATCTTAGCTGTCAATAAAAAAAACTAGTTTCCGTAACTTAAAATCGGTTAATCCGTTTGGGAGCTACGACGCCACGTACATACACACAGTAATACATCTCAAAAATCTATCGCACCTCTGTTTTCGTCGGGGGTTAAACATACCTTAACTGTGGCGTCGGCTTTAATTGTTCTTTGATTTACCAGTAGAACCTTTCCTATTCGTCATTATTTGCTTTAATGAGGATTTTCGATATTTTTTTGCCGCTACGGGGCAGACCCGACTCACACAAAGCGCCGTCTGGTGGCTGAAGCTGTATCGAAAACTGTCAATAAGAATTTTTTTCGACACCTTTTCTGCCACCAGGCAGCGCGATTCAAGTAATCTATGATTTTAATACAATTTTTTCATACCTAAATACTACATAGCCTGTGTAAGGTTCAATTTAAACAATCTTAATTCTAAATTAATAGAGTTATAAGTATTTAGCTCGTGAGTACAATGTAATTAATTTAAACCATGTAATGACTGTGGATGAGAAACATTGATGCTTTCTCATCGGTAACATCAGTCATCCGTTAACTCCACAAGCTCCCACGGCGGCCATCTTGGAAACCATAGACTATAGATACACTATACTCTATATAAATCTTTTTCTCGTCATACTTAATTATTTGCTTATAACCGTTTTTTGCCATATATCAACTTAGGACAAATAAGGAGAAAATAAATATGATTTCTGTTACTTTTATATCATGAAATAAAAATAAAAACGTCTATATAATAGAAGAAACAGCTTCCCCGTGCCAAATAATATTTCACACAAATCTGCAAACTACAAAAACGGCTGATGGGATCGTCCTAAAAGGCTTATACACCAGACATTAAGGCACCTTTTGAAAAATAATTTGCATATAAATAGCTATATGCCCACATTTTTTCACATGATGGTCATACACTTAAAAACGTAGGCGCAGCCGGGCGTTAAATATTTCTGTCGTTTGCTACTTTTTGCTGCGATGAATCATCAGGAATCTGGGTGTACGAACTGGTTAATTTTTGGCCAGTTATTATTGGCAGTTAATCGATTTTATATTATTATGGTTTTTCAAAACACATAGATTACACTCATGACTCAACTAAGGAGGAGTAATAACAACTCATTAAAAAAAATACAAAGAGAGACTTTAGAAAATATTTTAGAATTAATTAAATTTTTAAAATTGAATTATTCTTCTGTAAACTTTCGTTATGATTATTTCTGATTAATATAAGACTTACAAATTGGCAAAAAACTGCTCTACATTTTAAATTTAAATGTACATTTGTGAGTATAATGACTTGCCAAAACAAATATCATTAATAAAAATAAATTAGATTACAACTTCATTCGCGTACAACATTAATTCATTATTATTTTCAAATTGCGTATGTGTGATTATGGACTTTATATACGTAGAAATAAGATCGATTCAATCAGTTCCGGGAAATCACACTAGGGAATAAGTCTTTAACCAATAATATTTTTTTTTTCGAATGGGTCTACGCTAATGGCTTTTGGCCGTCTTAGCTTAATCGGTCTGGTGACTGCCATTTGGCTAGTCGTTCTGGTCAATTAATAATAATTTTAAAACCGGCTTATAAAATGAGGGTTAATGTGTTGAGTGGGCGATTTGTAAGCGATATTAATATAGAGATTACTATGACAGATCATCTTCTGACGTATGTATTTGTGAATCGTGGAGGTAGATCTAGGAATGACAGGATGGTTAAAGAGGGTGTGTTCCAAAATATAACCCAGCGTACTGGGGCCCAATTCTCGTAACTCGAATCTCGGTTCGATTATCGCGCTGACTCATTCGCATAGGCGGCAGATCATGCGCGCGCGAGCGGGACAGACTGACAATCGAACCGAGATTCGAGTTACGAGAATTGGGCCCCTGGTCTGTGCTTATGACGTCATGAATCCGACGCCATGACCCGCTGATTAATTAAAAAAGTGTCGACCACAAACCAAAATACGATTAGATTATATATAGATTGTACAATTTTCATTCACATTTCATTTCCTGTAATTATTTTAATTGTTATCCGTGGAGAAGATGGGATAGTAAATATATTGTTAATCATATTTTATATGAATATTCGTTGAAATGAGTTAAAATGCATGAGAATTTACCCCACCTCCTGCAGATATGCGACCTGTGTCGTAGTAATCCAGGTGTAATTACGCTTGTATCTAGCCTAATTTTGTCTTTGGTCGCCGTAGCAAATTGTTCCATAGAAAATGCTCAGCGACCATTTATTGTTTCATTTATATTCGCAATAATAACATCTCAACAAAATCAACAATTATTTTCTAGTGGACGTAGCAAATAAAAAGGGGATATAAATAATCTTGCGAACAAAAAAAAAGTTGGCGACTTCACATGAGCATACTGTATTACTGAATTTGGCAGCGAATTAATATGTTGGCGACTAAATTACTAAACTGGCGAAAGCACTCAGGTGACAAAAAATACAAAAATCGGCAGATAAAAAGTGGCGAAATTTAATCCAAATTGGCACCGAAATTTATAAGTTGGCGACTAATTTCCGACTTGGTGACGATACGATGTAAGCAGCTATATAACCAGATTAGGTTGATGAATTAATGGCTGCTGAAAGTTCAATTTGCAGGCTACGGAAAATCGCATTTTTGGATATTGTTGGAGTTTGTTTTCCTTTGGTATGGGTGTCCTTTTGAAGGTTTTTGGGGGTTCAAATAATATGAATATTAAATCCATTTTGAAATTCCTAAATGGCGTACATTTTTCTCGTTAAAATTAATATGGGTGCCTTTTCTAGGTTTCTAGGGATGCTGATTATAAAAGTGTCTTCCAATATCAATTTCCAAAATGGAGAATTTTCATTCTTCGTTAAAATGACATGAGTACTAATTTAAAAGCTGTTGCGGGTGACGATTTGATTGATGATTATTAACACAGTACGTTATGTAGTACCAGCTATGTAAGCGATGTATAAAGCTATAGAAATGTTGTAAAATTCAGGATTTTCAAATTTCTTTTTCTCCCATCATGAAAAAATATGTGGTTGCAGGATTACTAAGGGGGAGGAAATTTTCATTATTTTTTTCAGTAGGATGCACCTTTCCGAGCTAGGAGAAATTATAGAAAAAAATATGGCAATGCCTACTTTGAGCTACGAACGATGTATGAAGCTATAGAAATGTTGGAAAATTTAGGATTTTCAAATTTCTTTCTCTCCCATCATGAAGAATATATGTGGTGGCGAGGTTACTAAGGGAAAGGAAATTTTCATTATTTTTTCAGTAGTACGCACCTTTATGAGATTTTACAGATATTAAAAGATAACCGCCTCTTTGAAATTTCAAAATAAATGATTTGGTTTTTAATTAACATCCCCTAAACCTAGAAAAGGACACCTAGATTCATTTTATTAAAAAGAAATGTCCGCTATCTTTGAAATTCAAAATGGATATCATTTTTATATTCAGCACACCTAAAAACCTCGAAGACGACACCCGTATCGAATTTATAGAAAAATAAATATTCGCCAGTTTGTAAATTTCAAAATGAATCTACACAATATCTACACGCTCCGAAACTGACAAAAATTAAAAATTGGAATTTTGTACCTTTACGTTTTTTTTGTGTGCGATCGTTTTGCTGCTTATTATGTTTTTTGAATTACCTACATCAGGGACAATATATGTGCCTATTCTTAAATTAAATGTGTAGGTACTCTCAAATTGTCGCCAAGATGCTAAAATAATATCTGTCTGCCAGTTTGGAATATTCAGTGAAAAAAACTGGTATTAATTAGTCACCAGTCATTAGAATTGAAATTTTTTGTACCTTATATTATTTCGCCAACTTGGTAACTTAGTATTCAAGTAACCCTTGTACCTAGTAGTAAATATATTGCAATGACTTAGTATTCAATATTCGGTTTTTTCACACTCCAAATTGGATTGTTTTGTCGCAAGTTTAAATACATGCCAATAAAAAGTCTTAGGTACATGTTTACTGGACAGTATATTACGGAAAGAAACTCGTCGAATTCTCGACGACATTAGCACTGGCCAGTATGCTGGGTTATATTTCGGAATACATCTAGATGGACTGAAATCCCGCCGCTGCACCTGACAATTGGCCCACCGAACAATCTGGCGGGTATACAAACGTTCATTGTATATATTATGACATATTACATTTTATCAGTAAGATTATATGGGGTCTGGCGGGGCTCGGATGTCAGAATAAGAGTCTTGGTTCAATTTTATTTTTGAAACGATCAAAGATGCACCAACAATTATTCATAATAATGTCAGTAAAATAAAAACTATATTTCTGTAGCTTAATAAAGTCAACATAATATTATGTAAGTAGATAAGAGCACGGGGAAGGGACATAGACTACTTTAAATCGCGGCGAAATGTACGGTTCAAGCGAGATTTCCTTTTGCCCGTACGATGTCGCGGGAAACATCTAGTATCTAAATAAAATCAGCATTTACTACCGAGGTAAAATTAATGCGGCACTAGCAATGTTCCAACTTCTAAATTGATGCTAAATATAATTTTCATACAATTTATTATTCTGATATGTTGATGTTAATGTGGATTGTGGAGTAAATACTAGGATCTAGGTCTAGTTTGCGGTAAATACTAGAATACTCTAAGTAAAAGTACCTAATACTCGAAGCTATTTTCATCTTGGTGTAAACCGTCTTGATTGTGTATAGTCTATAGTCAAAATGCTCGGTAAGTACTTCCAAAGTAATAAAATGCTAAATAGACTAGCTACAGTCTGTCTAGACTCTAGACAGATAGACTTCAAAGAGAAACTTACCTGTAAATGACAATAAATAATCAAATTAACACATAAATACTGTTAAAATTGCGCATAAAATGGTGCTAAAGGCTTAAATACCATAAAAGCTTATCTTAAATTCTATAAAAGCTTATTTAAATGCCATAATTGGAATAAAATGGAGCTATAAAAATAAAAAGAATTTTATTTCATTTTTTTATTCTATGTAGTCGCGTAGTCGAGCGAAAATCTTTTAGTAAACGTACTTTGGCCGAGTTAAATATAAAAGCAACCTCTTAGGCTACGTTCGGAACGTAGGTTTATAGGTTACTTTTATAGCGTAACAATCAACGCTCGTGGGACGCAACGTTCCCACGAGCGTTTATTAGTGGTCGCGGCAGAAAAAACTGCACTGTAAAGTGTAGCGCATAGTTCTAACTGTGCGCTAATATTATTGAGCTGAAAATCGTGTACAGCTGTCAAATCTGACATTTGACACTTGATACTTCGACTTCCAGCTTTATTGTATTGGCCCAGAGTTCTATTTAAAGTGCAGTTTTTTCTGTCACGACCACAAAAAACCTCTCGTGTGTATAGGCCCTAACTTGATAATAAAAATAAAAAAGTTATGAGCATTCGAAATGCTCATATTTTTTGCAATTTGCAGCAACATATTGAATGCAGGTATATAAATAATAATGAATACATAAATTATAAAAACTATCTGAATATTTTTAAACGCAATAAATAACATATTTTGTTGTTTTTAAATCGAATTACCTCAAACTTAACACTCAAAATCATTATCTCGTAATATTACGATCTTGTTAATTTTACCGTTGGGTTTTAATGAGTTTAATAAACGAATATAAAGTAATTAAGTGTGACAAAATTTTAAACGCTAATTAAAATAAATTCCATAATTTGCATCACATTTATTAAAAATTATAATTTTAAGGACCTATCATACGGATTCGGTTTTTAATTATTTATGGTCTTCTGGATGACATTCCATTTTGGAATAAGATGTACGTTTGTACAAAATGTTTTATTTTTAAATAATGTTTGTTAACCTATATTGTTGTGTGTACATAAATTGTAAAATAAAATAAATAAAAATAAATGAATAGGTAGGCATACTTTTAAATTAATAATGTAAAGTTTCGCATCTAGTTTACAGTTTACACGTATGTTAGGTTTAGCTACATTGTTAGTTATCAAATACCTACTTATCATCTGTATAGAATTAACTGTTTAACTATATTCCTGAAAATTATAAAATAAGTAGAATTAGCTCTTGCAATAATGATACACTTTTAGTTGTCAATAAAAACCATATTATCACTCCTTTTAAAAGCTTTACTTTTCGCTAATTCGCTCTTAGTTCCGTATTTGGATTCCGTGTTTCATTTAAAGGGTCCAAAATAGGAAGTCACTGAAAATTGGACGAGTACAAACGTGCCTTAAAACTGAGAACCTATGAACAAAAGTGACACCACCAGCTGTTCAAGCAGCTGATTTCCGATATAGAAAAAACTAATAATATCAGGGTATCTTATTCATAAGCAGGTAGAGTGTTCCCATAATTAATTTATATCATAACGCCATGCAGTTACAATACAATTAGCAAAGATAAATATTATGTCAGTTTGATATCTATTATATAATACGAAAAAACTATGCCAACGATCAACCTACTTATGAATTAGATTCCCTGATAGTACGGGATTAAGTATAAATTATAATAGTAATTTCAAGAGTTACAAAGGTTAATAATTAAGTCAACTCAGCTAAGATCAGCTTCGTTTCCGATATTAGGAGGATAAGGACGTTAGTGTTAAGAATGATGGCGATTTACAATGAAATCTCGAAATAATACGGAAACGTAAAGAAAGTGTGAAGAAACCAGCAGTGAGGCCATTAGTGTTGAAAATAGCTTGAAATGAATATACAAAATTTCGAAACAGTTGACATTTTTAAAAGTTCACTGAACCGAGGATTTTTTTCTTTTATTCTCGTAACGTGTTAATAAATTTAAAAAAAACATATACCTACCAGTTGGTTTGTATATGTTTTTTAAATTAAAAGTAAATATAGGTAAACTGCTAGTAGGCACTGTTGTGCCTTCTAGCAGTTAAAAAAGAGTTGGCCGATACAGTTATATTGTCTGCCAATATTTCCGATATCCCATTGTTGTTACACTAATTCACAGATTAAAGAAAGATGAATAGACAAACAGATACATAGTTAGCTTTTGATTTGATTGAAATACTACAAGCAAAAAAAAGATATGTCGACGATTGTGTGGAAAAATTGTGGGCCGTTGAAGGGGACGTCAAAATTTTTAAATTTGGATTGTTCTATGAGAGCTGTTTCTCTGTACGTATGTATATAATATATTTTAACTCTGTGGTAATGCCATAGATAGTGTAACAAGTACTGGAGTAAAAGGTAGCGTTTGTAATTTGTTACACTCCACCACAGAACACAATAATTATAATAGTTGATTGCACTAGTTATAGGTACCTTAACATCACACGAATAATCTGTACAATAATAGTTACGACTTACAAGTTACAACAGATTTTCAATACTTCTCACGCGTTTCTCAATAGACATCAGTAGACGGTAAATCATCTGTAATTTATCTTATCTCAGGCAGTAACTTGGTGAATGGAAGTGACTCATGATGACGTCATCGTATCCCGACAGGTCCTTGGACTGTTATTACATTTCGTGTGAACACAATTTTTTTACCAATAAAAGGAAATAATAAATGTACAATTTCAAATCGTGCAATAGAGTTGGCGTTTAATTGGTCGAGTTTTAATAAGAGATTTAGTTAAAATTGTAAATAAACATAATTATACAACTAACCCAACCAAAAAAGTCCCAAATTGAGCATTTGAAGTCGAAGTAAAAAATTTAACACATCCTTCCTATTCTCGTAACAAAACTTCCCACAAACACAACAAAATAAACAAGAAGTGTGAATAATACTAACCAGGCTGATACATTACGTTACAACGTAAATATTAAATAAAGTGCAATGAACCTTATGGCACAGAGTGCCTTATGGCCTTCGCCTTCAACTACATAAATAAAAAAAGGTAAAGCGTTCTAAATTTGATGAAAAATATTAAGTATGTCAATTCAATTAGAATCGACATACTAAATATTTTTTAAACCATTGCCAATGTGAAAACTAGTTAAAAGAGTTTTGCCGGGGAATTAATTTGGTAACGTTGTGGTTTTTGTATTTTTTCTTAAATTTGTGTTATTTCGGTTCTTAATGTGTAATAATATTGGTAGAATATTAACCATTAAATATTCGTTAACGTGCAAAAGTGTGGGCAAGTGGTACAACTTCAAAAAACGTGCTATTTTGTCTTCCCTCCAAAACTCCCTAGGAACTTTCAGTTAAGCTTTTACTACTTTACTGAATCGACTGACTTGACTCATTGACTGTACTGACTATTTATTTGAACTTTGACTTGACTTTAGACTTGACGATTTAGGAATACGGTGTTGAAAATTGAAACGATAATTCTATTTCCCGCCCTTTTAACTTGACACTGGCAAATGGTTTTAAGACGACGCCATATATTTAAAAAAAAAACTAGTTAAAAATGCGGAAAAATAGAATTTTCGCTTAAGTTTTCAACACCATTTTCTAAATCGTCAAAGTCCAAATATATCGTGATAGTAAAGTCGGAGTTTTGGAGAAAACACAAAATAGCACGCTTTTTGCAGTTGAACCTCATGCCCACAATTGTGCACGTTGACGAATATTTAATGGTTATTATCCTTCCAATATTACACATTAAAAACAGATTTACCCTAAAAGTGAAACAAAAATGTACAAACTTGGAAATGTTCAAATGAATGAAAAAATGGAAGTGAATATTTCATTATAAAATTATCAGGTTTGCGAAAACGTGATAGTTAATTTATGATTAGCATAAATTAACACACAAAATAAATAAATGCGAGCGACATAAATATGTATAAAGCTTTCCGAACGGAATGTCCTCATGAAAACAAACGATACACATCTTCACACCTAAAACGACCGGATGTGAACACCCATAAAATAAGGAACACAACTTGATGTGCAAAATTACGAGAAACTTATCTTAAAACAGCAATTATATTACGTATTTAAAAAGGGTAATTTAAATAGTACTTAAAAGTTATAGCGTGGAATAGCGTAAAGCGGACCACCGGGTATTTTATGTTGGAGTTAAATTATAAATAAAAAAAGCTCATTGTAATGAACTCAAAACACAACACTAGATAACGCTACGATAAAAAAAACAATGCCATACACTCACCTCATTGTATAGAGACGTCATCTCGTCAATTTACAATGTTTTGTTCACTGTTATACTAAAAACACATTTCGCGACAAAATCCGCAATAAAACAAAAATAAATCCAATATTAAAAAAAAAAAAACAAAATGTTAATTGAAACAAAAATGAAAAAAATCAAATTTCTCGCGCAAGGCAAATATTTGCGGTCTTCTGCGGTATACAGTCGCGCGTGTGACGCGGTTGGCGTTTAGAATCGACACTGAGCTTACTCTCGGGAGCGGCGCCCAATGGGTGCGGTCGCCAGTCAGCTGTGCTCAATGAACCACAAAGTTCGAGGGTCACTGCGAACGTATTTCAATTTCGAGTCTAACCTAAACTACATTAACCTCTAATTTTGCTATGTACTACTAATTGTATTGAACTAAATCGAGCAAATCAAATTATTATGCTACTAATTGCATATCAATAATTAATCTACTGATGTAAAAAAGCTAAAGCCTAAGTAATAACAAAGTAGTTTTGAATTTAGAATAGGGAAAGTAATGCACTGTTTACCATGTTTATTATTTTTATTTTTATTTATTACAAATTTTATACAAAATTACCGATAATTATGAATTAGAATATCTAACGAAGTCATTTTAATTAAAAATTATTTATTCGCTAGAAAAATAAACAACAAATTTCTGAGATAATTAAAATAATTTGTAACAATAAAGCTTAATCCACTTTCGAATTTTAAGCTTTTAAAATTGTAAGTATGTGGATGTTTTCAACAGTAGACAGCATACAAAGAAATTTGATATCTAAGTGAAAGTTTGATTGTTTTTACATGTAATTGGTAATAAATTGTGTTATTCTTTTGTGTTAGATTAGAAATTGGATGAAATATTAATAGAAAACCATCAGGGGGTATTGGCGATGTACGATTTACTGTAAAAAATGTGTAATAAATTTGAATAAAAACAATTTATTCGCAGTAAAATTTTATGTGATCAATTTATAACGAATAACACAAAAATGTCCTCAATTTTTTATTCCTTTGCGTATTCAGATTCGTGGTTTGTCATTTGTGTGTATGTAATATGTATGTATCAATATTTAATGCAAACTTTACTTGACTCATGAGAATTAGACAGAAATGTTGCCTACTTTTCATGAAACACTAGGTCAAACAGGGACGCGTAAAGCGTTTAGAAAAAATATTTTTTTCGCTTACCAGAGTCCTAAGTGTGAGTTTTTCTTTTCGTATTCGATAATGAATAAGAAAAACTCACACTTAGTACTCTGTTCTCTTTAATTTCGTTCTAGAATCAGATTGACGTGTGTCACGTTATCTAAAATAGATATCGGATATCGGTCTACAGTCTACGTATTAAAATCAAGTACCCAGGCTTAGCATGCGCACCCTAGAAACACCGAAGAATCGACAAAATGACAGATTGAAGAAACATTATTAACATTCGGAGCAAAGTAGGTGTTATTGTAAGGCAGCAAGGTCGGTGCATCGTTATGAGAAACAACATTTCTTTTCTTCCCGAGCATGAGCTCACAAAATGGCCTCTTTTGACAGCTAAAGTAGAAACGTGTTCTTATTCAATGTCAAATAGTCTTACATGTCAACTACTCCACATCATGGCTGTCCAAGACAAATAGTTTCTTTACGTTCCGTCATTTACTTGAACGTTTGATAATTTTTGACAGAAGATTTCCCGGCGGCCATTTTAAAAATATGACTATTTAGAAATGTTGGCTTGTATAATTGTCGACCTTATATGGATTAAGAACTATTTTGCAACGAACTGTTTTAGATAGAATATTTCTACTTTAAAATTATTTCTTCGGATCGCCATGCTAAACCCGCAGGGTACGGAGTTTAGCTCGGAGTTCTGATAAATTACAAAAAATAAACAGGATTACAAAAATCTTTATCTGACCGGTAAATTATACATACGCATACAAAACTGGCAATCGGACTTACCTATATTAGAGACGAAATAATTCATAATAGGTACCTAATAGGTACCCTGTAAGGTATACCCTGGCACCAATAGTACTGAACAGAACTCCTGACTCCTTATAGATAGCACCTATTAAATTGTTGTACGATGAAAGAAAAAAACGTATATAGCTTAAAATGCGTAATTTCCACAGGGATAAGTCCTAGATCGATTTTTCTCTCTCAAAACTCCCTGCATACATTATAATTTTACATTTAATGGTAATACTTGCAGCCGTTTTCGAAAAACCGATTATATATACCTACACAAGATTAGCTCGTTTAAAGTATAAGAATTGAACAAATATTATAGAGGAAATATTAGAGAGGTCATAATAACACATACGCAACACAAAAAAAAAGAACTGAAAGTTATCATACTCTATAGTCTATAGTCTACAATGTAATGCAGTTTATTACATTGCAATCGATTTAGTTATGCCATTACAAATATAATAGTCACTGCAGATTATGTTGCAAACAACTATACGTATGGAGTTTTGCCGGGGAGTTCAATGGGTGACGTTGTGGAATTCGTATTTCCTCATTGTGTTGTTTCGGTTCTTAATTAATGTGTAATATTGGTAGAATAATAACCATTAAATATTCGATAACGTGCACAAGTGTGGGCAAGTGGTACAACTTCTAAAAACGTGCTATTTTGTGTTTCCCGCCAAAACTCCCTAGGAACTTTCAGTAAAGCTTCTACCACTTTACTGAATCGACTGACATGACTCATGGACTGTACTGACTATATATCTGGACTTTGACTAGACTTTAGACTTGACGATATAGGAATACGGTGTTGAAAATTGAAACGAAATTTCTATTTCCCGCCTTTTTAACTTTGACACTGGCAAATGGTTATAAGCCGATGCCATATATAAATAAAAAAAGAACTATACGTATTACGTAAGCAGAAAGTATTGACACAAATATACTAGGGAAGAGGAAGAATAGAAGCTGGGTAAATACCAAGTAGCTAACTACTACGTTAGTATCGTATCAGAAATAACCGCAATGTTATTTAAAAAAACCATAACCCGACTATGTAAATAAAGATGAAATATAATTTATGATGAAATATAAAATATAGCATAGCATATTTTTTTCGATTTTTCAAATTATTTTTAGCTTCAATAAACTTCTCGGCTTAAGAAGTAGATTATTATACCGAAAAGGCAAAATATCCGTAATTTATTTTGAACACCCTTATTATGATAAGATGCACTAGACTGAGGACCTGTTTCACAATCTTTAAATAAAATATGACGGATAGCTTATTCGGAAGTTTTAATATGTGAATAAGCTATCTGACTCTAACTTATTTGGATGTTGGTAATTATTCAAGTAACTGGGATTACATCCAAATTATCCAAAACAGTGTAATTAATTGGTAACACTTAAATCGATTTAATGCAGTCTTAAGGTCCTAGGATCTGGCTGTATTCTCCCAACAATCGTGGGAAAAACACAAAGCTTATCGATAGATATCCATATAAATTAAGGACGACACACATCATAATGGATAGACGGTAATTAGATGCAAATGACTACGATAAAGAAAATTTAATCGATGTAATTTGCTAAATTGGGTTTATTTCTTAATCTAATAATATTATATTGTGCTGTATTATATATAAGCACATAGGAAATTCAATGACCTCTAAGATCTAAATGCAACAGCCGATATATATGTTATGGAATTATCAGGGAATCTATTTCATAAGCAGGTTGACCGCTGTCAGAATTAGATTCCCTGATAGTACCACGTGGAGCAATGAACACTTCTTCGCATGCGTTATTTCACGCCAGTTTTCTGTGGCCGTCGTACCATACCATCCGTGACATTACTGTCGATTGCCGAAGCATTAATATTTGACGGTCATTCTCTTTGCCCCTCTAAAATACAAGACACCGTTGAGGATTATAGAAAAACATTATTTAAAAAAGCAACAATATTTTTTATTAAATAGACCATTTCGTATCGAGATAAGCTTATCGGCGGATCAAAGAGCAATATGGCCGCCGCGTGGCGTCTTGTAAAAAAAACCCAGCCCTTAACTTCATTCATTATAATGTGTCCAGCCTGCCTGGATGTGAGATAAAGTCTAGACACAAGACACAATCAGCGCGGCAGCGGATGCAGGTTTACTTGGTGTTTATTTTTATAGTACAATTCGCGTAAATGGTTACTTTAATATGAGCAGCTCATCAGCGAGACCAAGAATTCTATACAAAAAGTAAAAAATTACGCGAACTTTACATCCAATATAATTAGATTTGACATTTAATACATAAATGCAAAAAATTGGCCAGAGCGTAGCCGCTGCTGCACCTCGGGGATGACTGAGAAAGAAGCGTTGATAGTTACGGAACCCTCCTTAGACATGTCTTGACATGCTCTTGGTTAGGCTATTATTTATACAATTAAATAATAGCCTAACCAAGAATATATAAAAAAAATATACCTAACTGTATCTAGGTTTGATTTTATATCGTCGGCCCACGTTTATCAAGCCGACCATCAGTGACTGGACTTATTGCAATTAATTCAGGACTCAGTAGTTCTGAGCTTTCTATACAGCTTTTTCGTCTTTTTGTGCTTGAAAAGCTCCTATTTATTTACCAGTGAAGCTTTGTAGAGCTTTTGCTTACAGCCCTCAACCTTGAATAATTATGCTTTTTAAGTCGGTTCTAACAGAGAAAAGATTTGAAAACAAAAATACTAAAACAATAACTAAATAAACATTACTTATTTAATACTAGCTGGCGCCCGCAACACCGTTTGCGTAGAACTAACGAAACGGCACCCTATTTTTTAAGATCAAATTAGCCTATGTTACTCCATATATTATCAGCTATCAGCCAGTGAAAATCGGTTCAACCTCCAGCCGTTTCATAGATTAGCCGGATCAAACAGACAGACGGACGGACTGACAAATTTTTTATAAATTGATTTAATTTATTATAAGCACCTACTTTCATATGCATTTAGTGAAAAACCTGTTAATTTAAACATACAAACAGACACCTTAATTTTATATATTTGCATAAGCCTTTCGCAATATTGATGGCTACGAGGTAACCAGTAACCAGTAACACATTGTGGTTTAAAAATAACCACAACCGTTTACAGTCTATGGTATCTAGTAAGTATCCACTATATCCAGTATCCACATAAAAGTAGGAGTAGTATAAAGGATTAGGTGTATTTACTAAAATGTAACAAGATATTTCATAAAACTTTGTTTTCACACCTCTTTAAACTCAAACTTTGGGTGGTACGATCCGAATTTTGTGATAAAAAAAATTTAAAATCCGTTTAAAATTTTAGTTAACTATTCGAACTAGACCATAAGACATACTGATGCTTTTTTCTCATTCCATTTCCTAGTAAAGTGATTAACAAACATCCATTCGTATATTCATCTACTCAGACATTCGACCTCGCGCAGTAGCATCGTATTACTTTAGAGGTTACTTAACCTGATCCCTAGAACTTGACCTTTGCAATGTTATACCTACTATACTTAGCAGAAATTTGGTCATGTCTTAGTCTAAGTATGTAATATTGTTATGAGTATTCGGTACCTAGATAATACGGAAACCGGACTGCCGGCTGGGACTATATGGATTGGCCGGAATCCGTAAGGCCGGAAAAAAATCATAGCACTGAAAATAGAACTCTGCGCTAATACAATTAAGTTAAAAATCGAAGTGTCGAGTGTCAAGCTGTCATATTATATGTCGATTTTCAGCTCTATTGTTTTAGCGCAGAGCTTCAATGTTCTGAATTTCCCCCGGCCCGCCGAATTCCGGAGCATAATATAACCCCGGCCTAAGGATGTAATGTTTTAGTACAGAAAATTTCTTACAACCCTGTAATTTTTCGGTTGGCTTTTTTACACAGTTGTAAAGTGTAGAATTTACATCCAATTATACACAAAGTGCGTTGTTAGTTACTACAGAATACGAAATCGTATCAGAATAGGAAATACGTTATGCGCAACTGCAATATTAATGGAAACGGAGACAACACTTCCCGCCTCAAATGCATTTATGGAAAACAATCCTTCATTTAAATTTTAAAATGAACAATTAAAGAGCAAATATTGATATTTGCTCAATGATGCAAAAAGCCATATTTGCTGCCATATTCAAGATGAATACAAAAAGCCATAAGTGTTTAGGGACGCTTGGATTTTACTTTTTTTTTTACTAATCATCTGTTATGGGTATATATCTACATGTAAATTTTTTGCCAACATTTTTGTAGTTAATTACTACTAAAATGCTCACGTGCAACGTTGCGGGGTTTCAGAACGCGGACCGTAGTTTTTGTAAACTTTGTAGTGATTCACCAAACCCCTACAAGTGCTATGGAATATTGATCCGCGTGATTTGAGCATTATTGAGCATTATAGACACCATTCTTGGCTATTGTAAATGTTTATAATTAGTAAAACCAAATGCCTTTGTAAGGTCATAAACAAAATAATTTTTTTAGATTAAAATCGGTTCTACGATGCCGCATACACTCACACACACACGAACGCACGCGCGCACGCTTAAACGCACGCACGAACACGCATACACACACAGAGACAGACAGTCACGCCAAACATATAACACCCGTCTGTTTTAGTCGGTGGTTGAAAGGGAAGAAATCTAGTGGTTGAACGTGGAAAAAAGCGTATTTGCCTCTGTTTGAGACACAGCGAACCTTTTCAAACAGGGTGTCTACTTTTCACAGACAATATACTCGTGACACTAAGTCACGAAGCTGAACTGTTTCTATTGTGACACTGGGAGTAACTCATGACCAGCCAGGCTCATCCATGAACATCAAGTCAAACTGGTTTGTAATAATTATAATGGGTATTATGCGCATTTCGTACCATCATGCTGCATGGTCCATGGGGCATGTAAAAATTGTAAGAAAATTATTTATAATAATTAGCTATATTATATAAATTTATTTATAATATAGCTCAATACGCAGATTTTCATTTTTCTATTCTTTTATAAAGTGATATACTTTAGGCACGATGAGAGTATTTTAGGATTTTAAATGATGAATGAAGTTTCACGTTGACATGTTTTTTTGTTTTGTAATTTGAACGCGAAAATAAAAGTGCTGCCACACACACACACATTTTTCACTACAGAGATGAAACAAACGGGTTCACAAGTTTGCATTCAACGCGAGAAATTACCTCTCAAAAAGGAATTTTAACCTGCTACCTTCACGCATACACACTCCAGGTACCGACCACTGGGCCATAAGAACTTGTACTGCGCCCACCCACGCTTAAACATTATCATGTGCAGAAAAATAAACACCATTGTACAAGTTCCTTGCGTTCGTCTGGTTTATCGCGAAAATAATGGCGTCAAGTGCTAGCTTTACCTAGGCTAACAAATCGCTTTCGTGTTGTTTAATCCATAAAAAAATAAACTGATAAGTAATAGTATTGCCTAATGCCTACTATAAATGCGAACGTTTGTTAGGATGGATTGATGAATATTTAAAATGCTATGCAATTTATTTTATATGCAAAAAGCTACCTATAGATTTGAATGAGCACAAAATATATTTAAAGTATCATAGACACTCTCGAGTGTGTTGTTTCGAGGCTGAGAGATTTGAACGGCAGAAACTATATACTAATATATTTCATTTTATAGACAAAATTTCAACCTTAATTTTTTTAGATTTCTCTCTAAGAAAGTTATAAAATAAATTATTTAATAATGTAAAAATATTATTAGGTATCATCAAATGCTATTGATGTGTGCAGGTCGTAAATAAAAAGAATTTATTTAGTTTAAATCAATGTAAGGTAGTAACCAAAACATCAAATGTTCAAATTCTTATACTTATAGCTTGTACCATACATTGTAAATATATATATATATATATATATATATATATATATATATATATATATATATATATATATATATATATATATATATATATATATATATATATATATATATATATATATATGAATTACGGGTGAATTTGGACTACTTAGGCCACTAGGCGTTAATGTCATTATTTTTAACGAAGTAAAATAAAATTATTATCATTTCAAACTAAGATAAACGAACTTTAACATAGATAGATTTCTGTTCAGCATTTAAGCTCTACTAAGAGCTCTGAAACTCTAGCAAACTGGTCAAGAACTGTGAAGGTACATAATGAATTATCTAAAATTAAATTTAAACAATCTAGAAAATAATGAAATAATGTAGAGCTTATATTATGAAATATTGTAACTTGTAGGGTCAGCAGAGAAGGAAAAGTTGTGTTCCACTTTGCTGACCGTTAAGTTGCAGAACAATCTACTTGGCTGCATCACGAACTCTTTAAGCATCGATTACACGCATCCGACTTGATGATTTTTTGGAAACTGTTAATCTCTAAGATCAAAGAGAATTCAAAGTTAGATAAGGTAGACGATGATACGATAGTAGTTCGGTATAAATAGTTAATAACCTAACCAAGAGCCTGTTAGGACATGTCTAACGGCCGATTTCAATAATCTATCGACCAATAACTATTTGTTAAAAACGTCGTCATTCAATCATTTGCCGGTTTTTTGCGATACAAATGCGACGTTTCTGAAAAATAGTTATTGGTAGATAGGTTACTGAAACGGGCCGTAAGAAAGAAGGTTTCCGTAACTATAAACGCGCAATAGGTTTTCTTTGAATTACTTCAAAAGTTATTTTCCGATTTCGCTCAAATTAATTTTCCTAAAGAATGATCTATCACCAATCACCACGGAAACTTATAAATTTGTAAACCACTTTGAAGGCCGACTTTACTCGAAAACGGTTGACAGATGATGGATGGACAGAGCGAAACGATAAGGGTTCCTTGAGTATTACGGAACCCTTGAAATTGCTATAAAAATATTACATTATACAGTTTAAACACAAGTTAAAAAGTCTTAAGTCGACGGATACTGTCCAGCTTGAAACACTCGCGAGTCGCGAAGGTTTAAAAAAGCGACACACGTGACGCCACTTCAATGAGTTAAAGGGTGCTTCGCTTTGACAGGTTCTCGACTCTCTTACGCTTGTAAACATAAATGTAGCCTATCTCTCGTGGTAGTGAAATGACCACAGCAATCAGCAGGTCGTGAGAGCGGACTGACATACTTCGCCTGATTGTATCGCGACTTATTGCTGAATAGGGAAGCGGATTTTTGATGTGAAATCTTGGTAGGTCAGACATACGTCGCGGTGAGTAACGCATCGCCACGCTATATCGACGTGTTTATTGTCTAGCTATACTAGATGTTATCCACGACTTCGTGCGCGCAACAGGGAAATCGCGCAGGAACCGTAAATTTTTCCGCGATCAAAGTAACCTATGTCGTTCCCCGTGGTATCGGTCCAGTAGTTTCGGAGTCTATTAAATGCAAGTAAACAATCAAATCTCTTCTCCTTTTAAATTAGTAAGATACGTTTATTACAATATTCGGTTTTAAATAACGCCTATTAGAAAGCTGAAATTATTGGAATATGAAAATCCAAACTATTGATAGATTCCAGAGAGCACAATAATAGGTATTTACCTATGAAATTGCCGTTCTGCAGTACTGGCCATTTCAAATCAAAATAATTTTTGTTTGGCTAAGAATTCTAGTTTCAAATTAATTTTATTTTAAAAACATGGAATTCTTTTTCCAAAAGTAGTCATTTGTTTATTGATTAGTGTTACATTTTCATCGCATTTCTCTTTTTCGTCATCATGGATACGATGAAAATTCGAGTAATTATGGAATATGAGTACCGTCGTGGCAGCAACGCGGCACAAGCGGCACGCAACATCAACGACGTTTACGGAGCACCACCTGTTATTGGTTTGCTCGCTTCCGTTCTGGAAATTTCGACCTGAAAAATGAACCTCGCGGTCGTCCGAAGACTTTGGTCGACAATGACGAATTAAAGGCGATAGTGGAAGCTGATAATACACAATCTACGGCTGAATTAGCAGCAGCTTTCGTCGTTAGCGTTAAAACAATATTGGTCCATTTGCGTCAAATTGGCAAGGTAAAAAAGCTTGACAAATGGGTGCCCCACGAACTCAATGATCGCCAGCGCGAAGTACGCGTCGAGACGTACCTTGCACTGCTCAACAGACACACAAATGAAGGAATTTTGAACCGCATTGTTACCTGCGATGAAAAATGGATTCTGTTTGATAACCGCAAGTGCTCAGCAAGTTGGTTGGATCCTGGTTCAGCACCTAAACAATGCACTAAACGAAAACTTACCCATAGAAAAGTGATGGTCACTGTTTGGTGGTCTAGCGCCGCGCCGGTGTGATTCATCACAGCTTCTTACCAAACGGGGTGAGCATTACTGCAGATGTGTACTGTGAAGAACTGAACACAATGATGGAGAAGCTGGCACATATCCAACCAGCATTGGTCAATCGCTCGTCTCCGCTGCTCCTGCACGACAACGTGCGACCTCATACTGCACAGCAGACGGTCTCCAAGTTGCAAGAACTGGGGTTGGAAGCTCTCCGTCATCCGCCCTACTCACCAGACCTTGCGCCTACAGACTAATACTTTTTCCAGAATTTGGATAACTTCTTGGCGGGAAAAAAATTCAATACCCGAGAGGCAGTACAAAATGCCTTTGAAGAATTTGTTGCCTCCCGTCCAGCTGATTTCTTTAAGAAGGGCATCAATAAACTGCCACTGCGTTGACAAAGATGCATTGATTGCATGGGTGATTACTTCGATTAATACAAATAAAAAATACATGAAAAAAATTCGTTTAAATTTTTTCATACAAAACGGCAATTTCATAGGTAAAGACCTAATATATGTTGGGATTCATCTGACAGGAAAGATTTGTTTTGGTTTGAAATTGGAATGAAATGACGTACAATCATAGACGTAAGTATATATTATAGACGAGGCATGTTGAGGCAAAAAGTTTCTCCAGTTAAATGGCCCCACTTTTGAGATTTTGGGGCCATTTTAACATTTGATGTATAGTGAAAACAAGATGGCTGACATTTCAAGTATGGTGGAAATAGCCTATCTTGAGTTTTAAAATCTTTGCGTACAATACACATAATACATATCCATGCAAATTTTTATTTTTCTAGCACTAACCGTTTGGACGGTAAGCCGAAGACAGACGAACGGATGGACATGACGAAACCATAAGGGTTCCGATACGTGAACCACGGAACCCTGAAAAGGAGTAAATTCTTCTGTTCCAAAGTTTTGAATGATGTATCTAAGTACTTTTATTTTATTTTTGAAGTGAAACTGCTTTAGCGGCCGGCGTAGGGAGAGAAATTTTGCGTTCGCGTCACGTCACAACACGGTTTTGGTCATAACGCCATATGTCGGAAGCTACTTATACTTCCTACATAAGAACTTAACTTTCTAAAATAAGGATGTTTTAAATGCACGATGAGAGTAGCCATGTTTTTTTTTTCTTTCATCGTCCTCAAAGCTTTTAAAACCCAGTAAATTTTGGGACCAACCACGATCACGATTTATGTGACGCGGTGACATCTTCGTGTCACACGCTTTCACACGACACGCGACCACACGTCTGTAAATCTGCATATCTTCATCGCCAAATTTATGTTTCCTTATGTACAAATGTAAAGCTTCGAATATTGTTCAAATTTATACTTTGAACTCAAACATGAACCCAAACAAACTGATTTATTTTTGATCAGACGAATTGATTTAAATAATTTACGTAAATATTTAAAATGTTTATATAGTAAAACTTAAAAAAATCTAGTATTTTAACACCAGCAATCACTAATCAGATCTCAAAATATATGCAGGTAATAGGTATGTCGTCTAAACTATTAAGGAGATTTTTTATTAATCAGTTTAAAATTGGCCATAAACTGCAACGTACAAGAAAACAATATTCCCTTGCCTAGCAATAATAAAAAAGTTTCTCAATAATTCGTTCGAATTTCAAATCGACAAGAGGAGTGTCCTGTAGAACAATGGAATAATGGGAATTGGCAAATAGAAGATGCGATCTGTTGGGAAACGTATGTTGTAAACGAGCATACATTACACCTGCTCTACATAGTTAATAGCCCAAGAAGATAACTAATGGTGTAGTGTATTTAGCTGCACAGTCCCCAGCAGTAACAGACGTGAAATAAAAAAAAAAAGGCTTTATGCTGGGACTATATGATCCGGAATCCGGCGGGCCCGGGAAATTTCAGAGCACTGAAAATAGAACTCTGCGCTAATACAATAGAATTGAAAATCGAAATGTCGAGTGTCAAGCTGTCATATATGAGATTGACATTTGACTCGACACTTGTGTGTTCGATTAACAGCTGTATATTAGCGCAGAGTTCTATTTTCAGTGCTCTGAATTTTCCAAACAATTCCCAAATTCCTGGCCTTACCTTAGAGTTTTTATGAAAGTGGTCTTTATGTCTTCGTAATAATGGTCTCGTCAGATGTTAAATACCTATTTTAAACGACGGACGGACTGAACAGACAGTATACTTTCTTTTTTGTAACTAAGTAGGTGATACTTTATTTTAGAACATAGCACTACTAATTTAAAATTCAGGTTTACGTTTAAAGATTATTTATTTCTCAAATGATTCATCACTTACAAGAAATACAATAGCAGTGACGTTGTGCGTGATTGGATCGTAATTCGTACCACAGCGCGCGGCGTTTTTTTTAAGATTTTCTTACCTTTAAATACTTGAGCTTTGACACAAATGCTTTTAAATTATTCTGTTTGATTCGAAACATACCCTGTTTCTCTCGAAAAGCAATTAAAAATCACCCAGTAGGTACGAACTACCTAATAGCTTTAGAAGATATTTATTCAAATGTGTTTAAAAAATATTTTTAAATATACATTTTAGGCTTCTGTAGTTCACGTCTCGGACCCGCATAGTTTCGTTATGTCCGTCCGTCCATCTTTAGCTTACCGTCCGAACGGTTAGTGCTAGAAAAAAATTCTCACAAACTAAATTTATGAACAGGGCCTATCCCGACACTTATTAGAAGATTGTGAAACCGGCCCTTAAAGTTGTGGGAAAGCCATGCAAGTTGTAAATAATAAAAATTCACACACACTTCCATACAAGTTCATACAACGCTGTCAGTGTAAGGATGTTTTTTATCTGCCAACACAATACAAAGGCCTTGATTTGATCTCAATGTCACAGTTGCTTTGTTTTACTGATTTTATATAATAAAGTCCCCACGGCTGTAGCCACACGGAAGTAAGAGGAAATTGCATGTATAATGGGCGATATATTTTTGATCCAAAATCGTCATCAAAAAGCTGCGGATATCAAAGAAATTTGACGCATGGGTTCTAAGCGAGCTACAGATATTTCTGCCACATGAGTTCTAAGTGGGCTACAGATATTTGCTGCCGCATGGGTTCTAAGTGAGCTCCAGATATTTTATGCCACATTGGTCCTAAGTGGGCTACAGATATTTGCTGCCGCATGGGTTCGAAGTGAGCTGCAGATATTTGCTGCCGCATAGGTTGTAAGTGGACTACAGATAATTGGTACCGCATGGGTTCTAAGTGGACTGCAGATATTTGATGCCGCATGGGTTCTAAGTGGGCTACAGCTATTTGCTGCCGCATGGGTTCTAAGCGAGCTACAGATATTGTCTACCACATGGGTTCTAAGTGTACTACAGATATTTTCTGCCACATGGGTTCTAAGTGGGCACCAGATATTTGATGCCGCATGGGTTCTATGTGGGCTACAGCTATTTGTTGCTGCATGGGTTCTAAGTGAGCTACAGATATTTTCTGCCACATGGGTTCTAAGTGTACTACAGATATTTTCTGCCACATGGGTTCTAAGTGGGCACCAGATATTTGATGCCGCATGGGTTGTAAGTGGGCTACAGATATTTGCTGTCGCATGGGTTCTAAGCGAGCTCCAGATATTTGCTCCCGCATGGATACTAATTAGGGTCCATTCACACCGATACCAAACGATCCGCGACATAGCGCTGCAATTTTAAGCAATTGAAATGGGAAATGGACGTGAGTGATGAGAGATGAGTGTGAGAATGTGCATGTCGGTAGTGCATAATTTTGTATTTTAAAGTTTACTTTTATACCTAAAAATGTACAAGACATGGTTTCCGTGGATGAACGAAGTCGCATACAACATATTTTGAAATAGAATGTTACAATGTAAAAATATACACTTTCTTTTGCAAAATTATAATATAACACTACCTGTAAAAAGCTAGCGTCTCGTCTGCAGGAACAATCTCATTGTTAGACTTTTTGCCTGAACCGTGGTATTCAGAATGTCGGCGTGTTTTTGCGAGGAAAGGTTAGTCTTCTAGATCACCATCATCATCAGCATCAGCAGTTTTTAAATGTCTACTAAATTTAAGACCTTTTAATAAGTAGATAAAGGTAGAAACGGACGTGCCACGTAGCAAAACGGGGTGTTAAATGTATTGCTGATTATTCGACTCTCAGTTGCAATAAAAGCTTTTAGTTTGATATTAAGGGTCATTTCACATTGCGACGAAATGTGTCGCTGCATTTTTAAGATAGCTATAAAAATTTGAACTTTATTCACAACACAAAAACATACACGTTTTATATATCATCAGTCATACACTGCACATGCGCTGTGCAGCGCGGTGCAACTTGACATTCGAAATCTTACAATTAAACGTGTATCTTCTCGTGCTTTACTCCATATTATAATAATATGATAGGGACATTAGTTTAATTATACCTACATTATTAATACATAATATATTTTTCGATAATAAATATTGTCCAACGTACCTAAACGGTAGATTACATTAAGATAAATTAAGGAGAGCCCGCATCGCCATAAATAAATCAATAAAAGCCATTTGTTCTAAATTCAAATGGCTTTCACGCTTTTGTAGCCTATCCTACAGTGTACGTTAAATTATGGCTTATTGTATTATAGTAATACTTTCTAGTAATATAAACTTTTTTTAGCTTTCTTGAATCTATGGGAGTGATTTTCTGTGACAGGAAGTCAGACATGCAACTAATAATGTGATGTAGTAACTAAAGAGAAAGAACCACAAATAGAGACTTAAAAAATAATTAGCACAGGATTATAAGGGCATTAAAAATTCGCGTGGTTAAGAAGAGTCAGTTTCGCTATAATTATATACAAACTTTCGCCTTTCATATGATAAAAATTCCATATTGTTTACTTATCGCCCACTACACTTGACGGATGACAATTATATTGTACCATCAACTTTCGCTGGATGACCTTCATAAGGTGGCACAGTGCTCTAAAGCCTGAGGCAGGCTTTCACGAGACCACAGCCAGCGATTATGACCTTTAAAACGACTATAATAAGAGCTATAATAACAGCTACAAAAACTTTGGTGTGGTATGTTACTTCGATATTCGAAATATAAAAAAGTATAAGTGAGTGATTGCCCCCCTGTGAACACTCGGGACGTCCGGTGACCGGAATGACATTGTCTTCTTCTTCTTTCTTGAGCAATCGCTAGGTGTTTTGCCACAGGACTAATTATTTGCTTAAACAGAATAATATTATATATCAAAATATTTCCCAAAGTATCCTCAATTAAATACGGAGGTACAAGGTTTAAATATCGGAAAATGTAGGTATATATAACACAAGCAAACTAACAAACTACTCGTAAATACTTCTAGAACAATGGAACCTTCCTTATAATAGCAATTATTATTAAAGTTCAAGTCCATTGTTAATCAGAATATTTTACTAGACAACATTTCTTTACTAACGACTAATAAAAGTTAAACTCTAGCTTGAGTTGAGTTAAAATATTAAGAAGTAAACATATCGATTAAAAAAAATCTACAAATTATGTCATGATAATAATAATAATAATAATAATAATAATAATAGTAATAATATGAATTAATATAACTTTTTAAAACTTTGGCATGACTTACAACTTTAAGTTTTATAAGAGTCTTAAAAATAGCATGTGTTCCTGGAAGAATATAGTTTGCAGCGCTTATAATACATATTATTTTTTTTTTCTTAATCACTTAGACAATACACTCTATAAATTACAAATTCAGGTCATCACCTTGGCTAGTTTAAATTTGCTTTATTGCCACCAAAAATAAAATAAAATAATTTTAATTGTTGGTGTATATGTATACTAATACAATAAAGAGGAAATATTTGTTTGATTGTTTATATTAAATAGGCTCCTAAACTACTGGAGCAATTTTAAATAAATTTGGCACTAGATCTAGAGTAGAGGTAGACCACGGGGAAGGACATAGGCCACTTTTTATGCGGCTAAATGTAGGGTTCCGACGTGATTTGCTTTTGCGCGAAATGAAACGTGAAGAACGAAAAAGTGAGACGCGAAGAAGGGCAACATCTAGTAGGTAAGAAATAAATCACAAGGAAGGTTTTTTTCTTGTCTTCGCCCTGCATAAGTATTTTTGGTTTTCATAAAATAAAATTACTGATTTCTACAGGCGTGATAATTGCAACTAGCAATATTTTTACTATATTTTACTATATATACTATATTTTGATAAAACATTTTTGTGAGTATCAAGCATACCTAAGTATTAAGGCCCTAAGAAATCTGCACACTCCGAATTCATCAATGAGGTTATGATAAAAAATTATTTTCCTGATGCTTAATTCATTACTAACGAAATAAAATTATACTTTATTATTTTTTAAGAGAAACATTCTTCTTATTAGGTATGATTATACCACGCTAATAGGAATTGCATGGTTTAAAAACAAGAGACGCTGACTAAGACTAACAAATCCTACAGCAGCTAAAAACAATGCGTTTCCGCAACTTGTATGAAAGTTCACTAAACAAATTTTTTACCGACAATGTACATTATATTATGCTCCCATTATGTTGTAAACAATAAACATAAAATCTGGGCACGTTCGAACATATCTAAAGCAATCTTGGCCACTTTTCTTTGTAAAACAATGATTTCATAACTTAAGGATGGGCCTATGACGTAATACCTACATTCGACAGAAAAAAATCTTCATACAACAATAAGTTTGTGAGGATATTGTCAATTAAAACTTGCGAGCTGATTATACTGCGGAAATGTCAAGATGACGAGTATCAAACCTCGACCGCCCCAAACATCACCAAAAATGGGGCAGTTTATGTGTGAACACTTTTTGCCTCGACATGCCTCGTCTATAATATTATATAGGTGTATGTTGTAAATGTCTAAACGGAGAGCAATATATGACGCTAGTGTCCACCATATTACACAAATATTTAGAGCGCAAGCGTTTTTATCTCTAAGACAATTCTCAGAAAGTACTTAAGATGTTGTTTTAATTAACAGACCGTACTTAAGTACAGCTGTAGGTACGGCGTATCAAGTGAGTGCGAGCATAAACGAGACTCGTTACTCAAATACGCTGTCATTGCTGTCAAACTGTTACTTGAGACGCGGCTTCGTGGGTACAGTCAACCCCTTAACCAATCTCACTCAACTCAACTCAACCAGTCAGCCGTACTCAAGTCAAACCTTGACTTGAGTACGGCTTGGGATACAGTACAATATTATTAGTTGTGTTTTTGGTTGTGTTACAATTATGTAAATTAAAATCTAAATACTTACGATAACAAACTTAGAATTTATACTCCATACTCAACACAAAATAAAGTTATAAAAAAGACGCTTGTTGATTCTTATTCTTCTTCTTTTTTTGGCAATCGCGGTTGCAAAGGTTTTGCACCATTCTGCCAGTGTCGAGTATTTATAAAAATATTTTCGATTTTATTTATTTATTTACATTAAACGAATTACCTATTTGATTTATAATAATAGCACTCAATACCAAAGATAAAAGTCAAATTCAACTTGATTTGACACTTGACAGCAGAACTTTTTTTCGCTGCCCAAAAAACAATCCTCATTATATTATCCCCTCCCTCCTACAATTCCTCGCGCTATCAACCTCAAATCTGTTCTGTGTTTTGTAAATACTCCTTTTAGTGAAACTTTATGTACATAGGTACCTATTAACAAAAAAAAACTATGGTACTGGCCCTAAATGTTTGGGTTTGTTCTAGGTTTTAGATTATTCAACAGACTTCCCTTACAGTACACCGTGCCCTTGTTTATTAATAAAACCCACTCGTAAGGCAGTGTTTTCGTCAACACAACGCATTGGCGAATCACTGAGGAGCCACTTTAAAGAATAAGACGAAGAAGAACTTTTTTTCAAATGGCAATGATCCGCATAACGCATTCCGTTTTACGTAGTTGTTAAAAATATGGATATATAATATGCTAGACAATAATAAATATTAATATCTACGTGAAAATTAATGAAAATATATATTTTTTTTCAATATAAAAAATACAGACTAAACTTTTTTTGGTATTTATATTAATAAATATTACATTTTAAAAAAGAAATATTGAAGGAATGATGAATCAATAAATCCGTTCTTTGTAGAAGTGTAAACGAAACGTTATTTTATTCGTTCTTTGTCGTGTAGATGACGCCAAGGTCATTAACCTCACAGAAATAGGTGATTTAAAGAGGGAGCAAAGACTTTCCCTTAACAACATCAATACGCTATCAGCTATGTGAGGTCAATGAGCTTAAGGCTGGGGCCTGGGACTATATAATCTGGAATCCGGAAGGAAGTAGTAAATTCTGAGCATTGAAAATAGAACTCTGAACTAATACAATAAAGTTGGAAATCGACCACATGAGTGTCGAGTCAAATTTCAATGTCATAAATGATAGCTCGACACTCGAAACTTCCATTTTCAACCCTAATACAATATTATTGCAGAGTTTTATTTTCAATGCTCAGAAATTTCACCGGCGTTCCTGATTCCGGACATATAGTCCCACCCTAACAGCGCCGTAAAGAGAGTAGTATAAATATTTTTCTGCCTAATTGTCTTGACATAAGAGCCTTCTCCTTTTTAAAAGGCAACGCACTTGCGACTCTTCTGATGTTGTGTGTGTCCATGGACGTACATCTATTAATAGGTAGATTGTAGTGAGCAGAGACGCCAGACACCTGGTAGAGCCACAGCGTAAAAACTTCATAGTTCGGACTTAAGTGATTATGGTGATATTTAGCGCCCGTCTTACGTACAGTTCTGACCGCAGAACATATAACGAAAATAACAATAGCATGCGCCGTTCCAACCCGCGCTCCGAACCGAACGTGTAAATGCGCGGGGCAGACAGTCCGATCTGGCATGTAGATGACAACGCCTTTTCTACAGTTGGAACCGCACGCTATTTTGACGTATTATGTAAGGCCAACCAGGCCAGCAAACCCTACCTTAACGCATTTCTAAACGTAAGTAAGCACGACAGTTGAATCCGCATTCCAAACCGCACAGTTCCCTCCGCGGTTTGGTACGCACGCGGTCTGAACTTTGTGTGTGCGTGAACGTGTGCATTGCGCTATTCAATGTTTAAAGACTTTATTTAAAGACTTTAATCTATGCTTATCTTTTCGGCAAATAATCCTACTAATATTAAAAACGTGAAAGTTCGTGAGAATGGATGGGTTTTTGTTACTCTTTCTCGCAAAAACTACTGAACAAATTTTGATGAAATTGGGTATGGTAGTAGTTTAAGCTCTGGATTAAAACATAGGCTACTTTTTATCCTGGAAAAGTATAGTATTTCCGCGGGATACCCGATAGTATATACACGCGGGCGGAGCCGCGTGAAACGGCTAGTAGCTAATAAAGATCTGGTCCCGGATAAGTGCACGCTTCTCAATAAAAATGTGAAATATTTTAATATAATGTTTTATAGATTAGACATGCTACAAATTCCAGTTGTAATGAATAGTTTTTTGGCCACAATATAAATAATGCACAGTAGCGGCAGCCGTGTCCTTGAAGTTTTTACGTACGATTGAGCGTGGCCGAGCGGAGCGCTAGGGCTGGTAAGTCTATGTAAAAGGCGTTGACAGTGGGCAAGCGTCGCGGCACAACTAACTATAACTATTAACTCGTCAGTCGTTCAAGACTTGGCTCCGCGGCGCGCGGCGTGGTACCAGGGATGTTGCGGATGCATATTTTTTTCACATCCGCGGATGCGGATGCGGATTTTAAGAGGCTCACATCCGCCGATGCGGATGCGGATCTGTACAAAAAACTTAAGTGAGGATCTAGGTAAGTGGCTATGACATATAAGTTATCCTCTTCTAACAAAGTGGAAAATTTTCCTGAAATTTCAGCTTGTAAAGTTGTGGCTGCATGGTGAATTGGAGATTCCGGTGAAACTGTCAAATAGTCAAAAACTTCTTGCGACAGCATTCGAATTATTGGAATCACTGATGAAATGAGAGTCTGAGAGCTGCTAAGTTCACGTGTGGCTTCTTCGAAAGGTTTCAACAGCTCAACACAACATTCTATGATTTCCACTCTTCTGGTAAAATAGGGTCAATCTCGCTGTCATTTGCGTAAAGGCTAAAGGCATCTTTTGCTTGCAAAAAGCGCTCTAACATATAAAAAGTACTATTCCATCGCGTGACACAATCTTGAAAAACTTATATGTCTACGTAGTACCTTACATACGTACTATTACGTACCTACGTAAACAATACAGTTACTTAGTTTACTATGATATTTATTAATGAAAAACACAATAAAAACAAACGTGCGCGTCGGATCTTGTCACGACAAAACAATAGCGAGTCGCGTCACCGTCACCGATTCACCGAAGTCCAAAACAAAATGATTGCTTTCCTATTGGTCAATCAGCACGTGCGGTACTCGACATTCTACACGCGCCACTCGCCGGGCGCGCCCCTTTCTTTCTCGTCGCGATCTGCTACACATCCGCATCCGCATCAGCTCCGTATCGATTTATACGGATGCGGATGCAGATGCGGATGTCTAAATCGATGCGGATGTTCCGCGTATGCGGATGCGAATGCGAATATTCGCAACATCTCCAGTGGCGTGCACAGGATTATGACACTGGGTATGCGGCGAAGTACTCGGTCACAAAAACTTTTTCGTTTATAGATTTTTAGCATAGCTACAACCAAGCGACGGATCTCTAAGTCGAAACCATGCCAACAGAGCAAGTCTTAGATGTACTACTATTCATGTACATCTTCTACGGCAACGCAGACAAAACAGCGATCGATCGTCGCGGCGAAAGAAATTCTAAGCATATTTTAAAATATTATAACTACTCACCAGTCAGTCTGCTTCAATTTTCACATATTCAAGGTTCCGGTTACTTGAGATTACTATATCCCGATGTAAATTACTAAATAATATCCAAGGAAAACAATATAATTTAATCGTGTGTACACAATCACACAGCCAGTTATACGTTTCATAACTTTTAACATGAAATTTTCGAGTTACATTATTTTTTTGCTGGTTTAATTGTTGTAACTCGGGTACACACCTACCTTTAGACAGAATTTGAATCTTTTCACTGAATGACAATTGTGAGAACTTGTTATTTTTAATTTTTAATAAACACACAAACATCACAATCAAATAACATTTTAAAAAAATCTACAAACGCACTAGTAAAATCAATTCACTACAATTATTATAGAAACTCAGTAATAAACTGTTAAATGTACACACTTTCAAATGTTAAAATGAAAATCTTTTAAGAAAACTATAAATAAACTGGAGCGATTAAATTGTAAACAATGCTTATCACATGAAATATGCAATATGGCCCCCGCGAAACACAAAACGTTTTTTCTATTTAAACAAATAAAACCTTACTAAACAAAAATGCATAATGTGCATACGTGATTTATTAGATTTCCGTCTATTATTTTTACTCGGATTATAGGCAACGAATAATTTCTGACAAGCCAGTTCGGCGGTTTTCGGAAGCGTTCGGATAGCCGAGAGCCATCGCCTGCCGCAGGAGTATCGCTATATAATCATGTCGATATTCATGGGTGTGTGCGTTTGCGAAGTATGAAAATTACACATACATGCGATGATATGTCCTGCAGAACGCAACGGCATGAGATGAGTTGCTATTTATAAAATATTAGGCGTTTTTAAGTTCTTATATTTTTTTAATTAATTTATTTACTATTAATTAAAGTCATCTAAAACCTACGAACGTTTTATTAAATTATCTGTGAATGACAAGTAAAGCACTGCATTTCGGCCTATATGGAGCGCACGCCCCTGAACATCCCTACTACATACATCTTCTATTTGAGGTTTCGTCAGCGGCCGTGTAAATGACGCGTATGTGTGCGTGCGATGATTCAGTTGGTCTAGTCTCTAGTATGAAGATGGTCTACTGTATGTTGCTTATATTGTGGTTTGGCGCCGTGGCATTGTCATTACTATTTCGCAAAGATAAAATTAAAATCTAGATTACTATCGTCGGTACAAAGAAATCCTGTTGTAATAGGTATCCCGTATGGAGGGTAGAGGTAAGGAGGACTATATCCATAAAAATGTCCGTAAATAAGCGTTAAATAATAGCTCCAAAACTGGCCATCATGGCGCTAGTCATAATTGGGTGTGATATGAGGTGACCAATAAGATATGGAGTGAAGTTAGTTGAGTTTAGTTATCTTTCCTCTCCATACCCTCCATAGTATCCCGAAGGCATCTAGGTTTGAATTTTTCGTACCTACCGCATTAGAAACAGGAATTTATCGTATGTTTTGTCAAGTTTGTATTTCATTTTCATCAGAAATTATTAAAATACAATGTTTTTATATTCCTTAATATTATAATATAAACAATAAATAACAATCAATAAAAGTTTGTTCTTATTAGACACATCTTGACCAAAATTTACAATCGAACATTACAAACCGCAAAATTAAAATATAAATAATGCAATAAATTAACAAACACTTTTATTTTTTGTTTATTTTAATACAATAAATGACGATCGTCACACAAAATACTAATCTGCGTGTGTGTGGATTCAATAAAAATGTCAATGTGTGTGATTTAAGTTTCATCATGGACCAATAAAACTATAATTTATCCATGGTTTCATGAACTAAACCCACGTGTATCTCTTGAGTTGTGTCCAGTTACAGACCAGTAGGTAAATACCTCTTACTAGCAAAAAACTAAGGGTCAATTCACATTTCACAGCGAAACGACGATACGCAACGCGGCGCTGCATTCTTAAAATAGCTATTCAAATTTGAACTTTATTCGTTACACAAAGATATACAAGTTTCATATGAAATCAGTAATACCCTGCTTACCGACCTTCGAGAAGGAGGAGTTCTGGCCGAAAGGAGTCAGCTACAGAAGATTTAGAGGACGACTCCCGGATACTTCGCGCCCCACGTTACAGACAATACGTGTTTAGTGTTAGTTTATTAAATACTAGTTGTTTCCCGCGGCTCCGCCCGCGTAAATATACTATCGAGTATCCCGCGGAACCTGTGTACTTTTCCGGGATAAAAAGTAGCCTATGTTTTAATCCAGAGTCTAAACTACTACCATACCAAAATTTCATCAAAATCCGTTCAGTAGTTTTCGCGTGAAAGCGTAACAAACAAACTTACATTCACATTTATAATATTAGTATGTATTAGTAGGGATAGTAATATGTATGTTAGTCTATAAGGTATTTGTAATATGGGCCTATGCAGCGGTAAATAAACGGTATTTATTTATTTATTTATTTACTGCACATGCGATATCCAGCACGATGCAACTTGACATTCGAACTCTGACAATGAAACGTGTATCTTCTCGTGTAATAAATAGAGTTCAATTTTAAATAGATATCTTAAAAATGCAACTCCGCGTCGCGTATCGTTTCGTTCCAGTGTGAATTGACTCCGAGGTACCTAGTAATTATTAAGAAACCATTACGGTAACGTTATCTAAAGTGGAACATGAGAAGTTATTGGACAGCTTGATTTAGTGTAAGCTGATGCATGTAAATAGTAAGTAATTGGCATTCACCTAACCGTCCCCCGCTCCTCCTAATAACATGCTCCAGGGCTGTCAACAACGACATAATCCTTACATAGTATAAAATAACCGCCTCCTTTTTACCCGACTACGGCGAAGGAAGGGTGATGATTTTGAGAGTCTATGTATGTATATTGTATGTATCTTTGTTCCCTCGTAGCGTCTAAACTACTGGTCCGATTTTAATAAATGTGGTGTCAATAGATTCGTAATAATAGCCCGGGTAACATAGGCTATATAATTTACGAAGTTGGGTTATAGATTTTTTTTTTAAATTAAAAATTGTAGTTAATGGAAGTCGCTTTTGAAACTTTTGCCGATATTATCGAATGCATCTTGACTAGAGGTCCAGTACTTTCAATGCAAACAGACAAATCTTTCCATTTTACAATATAAAGTATTCTCTACATAATTAAAATTTATATATTATGCTAATTCTTCGATTATGTTTCCATTCCTTTAACCTCCATAGGTACCCCACACCTCACCCACTCGGCGAAATACAACGCAAACTTTACTCCACATCGGTTTTCTGTAATACCGTGGTATCTCCCTAGTCTAGTCTTCCGCTAAACCGGTTCATCCGTGCCGAAGCATGACAAAGGCATAAAAAGAAGATTCTGCTAATTATTTCCTGCAATAATACAATTACTATCCAGTCATCCAATCCATATGTTAAAACTGTAAAACCAATGTTAGTCGCGTTTTGATTGGTTCAAACTCCAAAACTCAGTTTATGATATCAAGACTATTCACGTATAATTCGATAAAAGTAAAATGAAAAAATGTAAGTTAAATACGAGAATTGGAGTTCAGTTATTATTTATGTGTTCTGCCAGCCCTATGTATCAGATCCGTCCCACAGCGAGATGTGTGTGGCCCTTAACAACATTGTTTCATAGTTTAATTAGCTGCATGTTGATATTATCGCCAACTTTACGGTCTAAATACAGTATATAACCGTTTACTGTGACTTCTATCGTTTTCATAGATTGAATAAGATTTCTAATAACCTTCTTATAAATTATCTATTTGTAATCGGTTATTAAAATTTTATACTTTGTATGCAGTATGCTTACAAGCAGTGCCGACGTCAGAAATAAAATAGAGTTGAAATCCTTACCTAGTAAGTATATAAAAACAGAATATGAGTTTGTTTGGTTGGTACGATTTTACATAAAAACTCATGAAATTTGTCACAGATATAAAGTGGAGGGAATGGCATATTAGGCTACTTTTTATGGCGGAAAAATGTACGGTTCCCGTGTATTTACTCGGGCGAAGCCGCGGGCAAAAGCTACTAATAAATATTATTATAATAATAAGCTAGCGAGGTGTTTTAGATAACAAGTATAAGTTAAAAGTTAAAACCGACTCTTTCGAACATTTATTTATTTAATTAACACTTTCTGCACAATGTACAATAGCGGACTTCCGGCCCGTTTCAATAAACTATCTATTAGAAACGTATCTATCTGTTAGAAACGTGACATTTGTATCGCAATAAACCGGCAAATGATTGAATGACGACGTGTTTAACAAATTGGTAGATAGGTTATTGAAACGGGTCGTTAATGCCATAGGGCATTCTCTACCAGTCAACCATAGGGTGGTGACAGAGACAAAATACAAAGGTGCTTACCATCTGGAAAAATACAAAAATACAAGAACTAAGAAGCAAATAATGATATTATACGGTGTGTATCGTCTCGAGGCTAAGAGATTTTGTACCTGCAATAATAGGTTTAATTTTATCGACAAAACACCTTCTTCTGATTGCTCCATTTTAAAATATTAGTACAGAATAATAATATGTCACGCGCTAGGCCAAAAGACAGTTGCCCAATAGATTTTCACAAGAAAAGTGCTGAATAACACGCGCGTTAGAAGATTAACACCATGCAATTTCGCCTTCCTGCCACATCTACGATCTATATCTCATTGTATCTATGGTTACGATTTGTAGCACAAATAAATCTCGGGTCATCTGGCCCGCCCCTTATTGTTCTGTAAGTTGTAACCCATCATTTACCAGCTATCACAGCATGCAAAATGGCGCCAACTTTTATAGCTTTGTAAAGCGAGTTTAAAAAGTTGGAAGATGTTTTAGAAGAATATGTTCCATAGAAGTTTTGTTACCGTATTCTAGCAAATAAAGATTATAATTATGATTAGAAGACAATGTGACAAACTGGGGATATAGACAAAGGCCAATTATAAAACCATAACGATGTTAGAAACACATAAAATGTACAGTAAAACTATGGTGCAAATGTCCATCACAACGGATTCCGTCCCTTACCCTTATAGTTTCGCTCTGTCCGTCTGTCTGTCTGTCCTACTTTCTAGCTTCCGAAATTATTAATATAAATTAACGATATTTAGTATAGTTATATAATGTGTATAGATCTCGGTTTGGCATCATAAAATAATAATAATTTTGAATATTAGGGGTGGCTCTCAAAGCATGTGTAGTGAGGATGAAAAATATTTTTTCATTCTACCCCATCGTGGGGGTATCGTTAAATTAGTCTTTTAAAATAAAGACAAGGTTTCACACATGCATTTTTTACAAAGTCAACCATTTTCGAGTTAAAACCCACTTAAAATATCTTCTTCGATTAATTGCTTAAACAAATGAGGGACATATAAGCCAAAGGTTGGCTTTAGCCTCTACGCAAGCATGTCTAGTGTCTACTGATAAGCTGTAGATGCCCACGCTACTTACTAATGGTTGTTTAAGGATTACTTAAATTGATTAGCTACCCACGAGCAAACATTTAGCAACGAGATACCAAAGCAATAAAAATGAGAGAAAAAATTAAGAACAAGTATCTAATCCTTTATTAATTTAATTTACACTTTTTCGTAAACAAAGGGAATTGATTTGGCTACAATTAATTTAAAATGTATCAGTAAAGGATGGGCATTGCGGTCTTCCTACTGAATACGCACAAGCTACATTATGTAATTTAAGAAATGTGTCTTTTCTTTCACGATTTATTTCTTTATCTACTACCAGTAATAGTACTAATATTACGAGGAGGAAAGGTGTGTTTGCATCGAATAGGCTCCGAAACTACTGGACCGATTTGGATTAAACTTGGCACAGATATAGAGTAGACCACGGAGCATATAGGCTACTTTTTATCGCGGCAAAATGTACGGTTCCCGTGAGAGTTTCTTTTGCACGTACGAAGTCGCGGCACTTTTATGCCCATATCAGATGATTTGGCCATAAAAGTGGAAGTATTGGGGTTTTTTGTGTAGAGGCCAAAAACTTCTGCAAATACTGTCAAAATATACATAATGATAATGTAAAATTTACTCACGGTAGCATCATTAAATATTCAATTTGATCTGAACAGATTTGGTATAGTGAATAGTGCCGCTGCAAATAGTCCTCTGGACAGTTTTTAATTTTTTCTCTATTATCGAAGTGTCTTTCTTTTTAAATAGCCTATGAATTATGACAAAACGATTCATCATCTTCTTCTTCTTCTTATATTATAAATATTAATTGCAATTCCAATGTCTTGCTAAAGGTCTAAACGGTGAGCCGTTTAGACCTTTAGCAAGACATGGGACATTGATCCCCGCAATTGTTCCGATATCTCTCAAGATATCGGAAAATACCAAAAACGACGATTGAATTGTTCTATACGTTCGCTGTGTTTAATTTGTCACTTGACTGTCAAATATTTACAGGTGCGTCAAGTTTACATGTACAGCTATTTATTTATTCCAGGGGGCCAAACGGGACTTTTGACATCGGCGTAAGCGTAACGTTATCGAATGACATTTGTATGGGCGCTGTCATGATTTTGTCAGATTTTCATGCACTCCTCATTCCTATATCGTTACGTTTACGCCGCTGTCAAATGTTCCGCTAGGCCAACTGGTCATAGTTAAAACAGGACGTGTGTCGGGACAGCTAGTAAATAATATAGTTCATATGGCCAGTAGTCAGTACTTACTTACTACTTACAGACCTAGGTACTACACAAGTAACTGCTAGCTGATTACGAATATAATAAGTGCCTACTCTCCAATTTATGGCCGTAAGCAGATTGGAATAATCTGCAGGGCCGGTCCCGCAACATAAATTGTTAGTCTTTAGCGTTATAGAATCAGATAGTACGGTTACTGCTGGATTACAGTTACGGCAGTTAGCCCTTGTTTGATGCTCATTTTCTGGGACCACTTTAGCTGGTATTGCTTTATAGAATAAGAGTATGCCGGCTATGCCCTAAGGCTATATGTCATGACATGACAGCTCGACACTTTGATTTTCAACTCTATTGTATTAGCGCAGAGTTCTATTTTCAGTGTTCCGAATTTTCCCGGGCCCGCCGGATTCCGGATTATATAGTCGCAGTCCTAGGACCTAGTTAGACGAGGCCCACGGGCGCCGCGCGTATACTGCGAATTGAGCTTTATTGACCAGGCAACAAAGTACAACCTAATGGCAATTGGCAATCACCCAAGCGCGCAGCGGCTGCGCGGCTGGGTGATTCTAAACATTCTGTACATTGTGGCCTAGTCAATAAAGCTCAATTTGCGGTGGCTTGTAGTCATATAAACACGCCCTAAGGCTTTAAACGCCGTGATGGACTTGGCGTAGAAATGTTTTTGTATGGAAGTCAAATGGCTATGCTGGCAAGTCTATGGCAGGTAATAATCAATACTGATTACGATTATTGAATGAAGGCTAGCGGCCGAATACTGAAACGATAGTTACAATAAGTGACGCTCAAGTCACATGCTGTCCTTGTCATTTCGGCTAGCACAGACAGCGACAGCCTGTGAATATGAAGGCTCTTAATTTTGATTAGAGTTTCAGTATTCGGTCATAAAACTCGAAAGTAGTAAGCAGCGCTTTTTTAAAAACCTGATTTCCTGAACCAAGGGAGTATCTAGAGACTACAGGGAGACCATTAGACTTTAAATCTCAACACTTGTTTCAAAGTAGGCTAGTAGAATTTAGACTTGGTCTTAAACATACTTAAAGACTAGACAGCGTAAATGACTTTTTTATTCATAAGAAGGAAAGAATAATGCGAAAATAGGAGTCAAAAATCTGTGCCATGCGCCATAAATTTTTCCTCGGATACTCCTCGATGACAGTATTCTTATTTCTTATCTAAAGCATATTCAAAATATGACCCGGTTAAAATCCCATTTGTCACGTCTTTGAAAGCAAAATCGGCAGTCACTTTCCGCGTGTTACCGTTAAGGCTTTTAAACAGAGATAACACAGAAGGCAAAGCCAGACACATGGGCTGATGCCTAATTATTAGGGATCCCTTGTGAAATTTAAAGAAACAAAAATAATTATTCTTGCAACTTTTAATTTTCTGATGGAAACGCTGCCGATATAGCGGCACAGCGGCGACGCGTGTGTAAGCGTACTTTAAATAGTAAAAGTAAGTAGGTTACTTTTAGAATCGGTGATAGGATAGGACAATCAAAACAATATTCAGAAAAAAATATTTGACTTTGACTTAAGTAAATGGTCCTCCATTTACTTAAGTCAAAGTCAAATATTTTTTTGGCATTGTCCGTACTCAGTAGGTACTATGGAACGCGTCGTCAAGTCAATAAATAACAGATGATTTGTACAAATCAGTTTTGATACCTTAGATCAGGGGTCTCCTAACTACGGCCCGAGGGCCACATCCGGCCCGCGGACAGATTTTGTCCGGCCCGCGGAGAGCTAGCATACTTGAAAACTCCTTTTAGAGAACATATTTTTTATAGCAAATTAAATTTAGTTTACTGAAGTATTCTAATTTTATGTTGAATAATTATTAATATGACATCTACATTGATATGGTCATGGGCTAACTACTCATAACATAGTTGTAGGCTTATTGTTATTGTTTTTGTGATAAGTTGGATAAAGAAACACAGAATTGTAATGAGTAAAGACATGTATATTATGCAGAAAATTTAACTTCAGTATATAATAACTAACAAATTATTGAAATGAATCCAACTAACATTTTATACATTTTAAATAAAAACATAACAGATAACAAGCATAATGACATATGAAATACTAATGAGATTTATGTAATTGAGATTTTCCACTGACAATAGTTTGTAGTTGTGGACTAATTTTACTTGTACCAATTATTAAAAGAGATTTAAGATGCTCATCAGTTAATTTATATCTGTAAACATTTTTTGTGTACTTCATTTTGGAGAAGGTCTTCACACAAATAAGTAGTACCAAAAACAGAAAACAGCCCACGAGCAAATTTATGCAAATTATCAAATTGTGTCAGTGGAAGACCCTTATAAAATATCCAACAAAGATGAATTTTGATATTTGTTCTTAATTATATCACTGCACTGTAGATCAATCATTTCCATTTGAAGTTCCGGGGCTAGGGTTTCAATGTCAGTATCAAAAGGATTCTGAAAAATTTTAATTTGATTCGCAATGGCATCAAAGTCCGAGAAACGAGTATCAAAATTTATTTTCAAAGCACTCAAAGTTTCGATTGCAAAATCGATAGGAAACTAAGTCTCAGTGGTGTGGCTGAATATTTCACGTTTTAAAATGTGAAAAACATTTACTTCGTAGTTGTGATTGAAACAGTATCAATTTCTTCCGGAATGATTTGATATTAGTGTATAAATAGGCTGATCACCTGATTGTCTGACAAGAAAGATGATCCATGCGTCGGATGGGCATGTAAAAAGTCGGACCTGCGCCTGATATCTCACCAGTCGTGTCGGTTATTCGAGAGTAAAGGAAGAGAGAGTGCTGTTGTGTACTGCGCACACACTTGGGCACTATAAAATAACTCCTGCGTAGCTGGCCTGGTTTCAATTTAACCGGCCACCGTCACTGAAATCAGTGTGGGGAGCTATTGCTATAAATCAGGAAGATGCTGGTTTTCTCCTTGTAATCTCAAATTCAGTTCGTTCACATTTTTTGTCAAATCAACATAGAATGCTAATATTATAAATAAAAAAAAAATCGATCACTGCTCGAAGTTCAAAAAAGCGCTGAAGGACTTTCCCACAACTAAGCCAACGTACGGCAGTATGATAAGGTAAGTCATTTTCTCCAATCTCTTCAATAAATTGTCGGAATTGTCGGTGATTCAGCCCAAAAGATCTGATAAAATTAACAGTTGATATGACTGGTTTCAGAACTTCAGACATATCCAAACATTTTCCGCACAAAGACTGTTGATGAATGATACAATGTAAGACTAATGGTTTTGAACCACCGTTATTTTCTACAGCCTTTGACACAAGAGCGACCACTCCTTTATATTTCCCACTCATGTTTTTGCCTCCATCAGATGTAATACATTTCATGTTTTTCCATCGAAGGTTCTTTTGATTAATGGCCATTTCAACTTTTTTAAAAATATCTGTGCCAGTAGTTGTGCCATGAATACTATACATATCAAGAAGTTATTCATGCACTTCATAGCTTTTATCTACTCCTCGAATATAAATCAGCACCTGAGCAGTATCTGACACATCCGTTGACTCATCCAAGGCCAAAGAAAACCACTCAACATGTCCATTTTTGTCGAACAGTTGAAAGGATATATTTTCAGCGATGTTTTCTACCCTTCGAGCCACAGTGTTTGCTGACATACTGACAGTTTTTAATAAATTTACCTTTTCAGGGCACATTTCTTCGGCTACTGCAATTATGCATTCTTCGATCATTTCTCCATCGGTGAATGGTTTTCCACGTTTTGCAATTTCAAGAGTTGCAGCCTCTTGTTAAGTTTTGAGTTTTGTAAATGAAGATTGCTGCGATTTCAATCCGCGCTTCATAGCTTCGAATTTTTCTGTCCGCAAACTTCCTGTATATTTTGAGTAATTTTGAAAATGTTTTGTTTCATAATGACGTTTAATGTCATTATGAAAGCATAGCCGTTCCTTGAGAACGGCTATGCTTTCATTGCAAATCAAAGATAGCGCCTTGTTACTGGACTCAATTACGAAATACTGAATATTCCACTGATCTTTGAATTTTCTGCATTCACTATCAATTTTTCGCTTCTTTTCCATACTACTAAATCACACACAAAAGCAACAATTCAAATCAAAATACTGTTACAAAGATGTCGTAAACTTAAACACGCATAAACACGTTTTAAAGAGGTACGCACTATTTTATTTCACAACAGTGTCATAGGAACTGACTTGTGGTTGCGCCACTAGCCTTCTTATTTTTCTATTAGCCTTCTTATTTTAGCCTTCTTCTTATTCCAATTACTGCCATCTCGAAGTGAATGGAAGACACCAGAACTTTCTCGAACCAACGAGATTATTCTGTACGTGCTATTAGCGCCATCTGTTAGCGATAGAAGGTACTACCTATTTCCGCTTGTGTCCACCAGATGTCGTGTCACGTTACTCCTCATGGCTCGTACTCTACGACTAATCTAGAAATTACAGATAATGACAGGAAAATTAATAATATGCAGTGTTGCCGTTTTGCGGACTTTAGTCCGATTTGCAGCCTTTTTTAAACGTTGCGTACTTTTTCGGACTTTTTTTTACCAGTGGACTATTTCACTTTTTACCACCGGCAACAATGATAATATGGTTTTGGCCCTCGGAACTTACTGGAGTAATCAGTATGGCCCTAAGGCTGGAAAGTTTGGAGACCCCTGCCTTAGATGATCAGAGTCGAAGCAGGAAATGAAACTAAACGATAAAAATCAATACTAAAGACTTGAATGTGAGATGGACAGCCGAAATAAAGTCGCCTGACATTTACAAGATAATAATCTTGCATTGATAATAATCAGATTTGGACACGCTTTACAAATAAAAAACAAAAGAGACATAGGTTGGCAAACATGTAATATTCATATAAAATTATATAATATCTAGATGTTGCCCGCGACTCCGTACGAGCAAAAGGAAATCCTGCAGAAACCGTACATTTTAATGCGATAAAAAGTAGGTAGCCTATGTCTTACCCCGTGGTCTAATCTAGGTCTGTGCCAAATTCCACCAAAATTGCAGTAGTTTTAGAGCCTATTAAATACAAACAAACAAATTATTTCCTCTTTATAATATTAGTATAGACAGAACCCAGCGATAATGTAAATCGTGTGAAGTGGCACAGTTATCGGCTTGGCCTGATTACGGAATCCGACGGACCAATAACAATAATCTTTAAATATGGCGCACGCTTCTGTTTTTGAATATAGAATGAATTTTAAATAATATTATGGAGTAAGGAGTTTTATTGTTTTTTTGTTGTTATCTTATTGGCAAAAACATAATTAGCGTTTTCGGCATCTACAACTGCCCCGAGCCAGGACAGCCGAATGTATACGGAAAGAGCCTAATATCAATGTCAAAATCGGTGCCATAATAATAATGTCAAATATTTATAAGAAGAAAAAGGAAATGAAGTGCTTCGTAAGTCATCGGTTGAGTTCGACTATGTCGTAGCTATTCGTCTGTCCTGCCACAGGGCAGTTTTGGATGCCGAAAATTATTAGATCAAAGCCTAAACTCACGAGTTACGGCTTAAGATAAAGTTATTACTTTGGACTTTACTGTCAAAAATATTATGTATCGTCATTGCATTATAAAATAATTTGTAACGATCATAATAGAAGTTAAAATGACCACATTATGTGCTAGAGGCTAGAGCCAAAGAATATATATTACTAACGTAAAGAATCGTCATACCACCGATTTACATGAATGACAGCTCGTGGCTGTGTGTGCGTGGCTGGCCGAATGCGGAGACGGGCGGGGAGGAGCTTTTTCCCAGCCTGCTGCCCTATTATGAACTTGTTAAAAGAGCTAAGGCCCCCACAGACGAGAGGCCGATCGTTTCAGTTAGAACTGACGTGAGTTCGGCCTAAACGGATTCGAGCACACACACGGAAAAATCGCATCAGTTCGATTTGGTTTTCCGCGAGCTACGGTCGTGTTTATTAATTGTAAACTCACTACGCTTGTACACGATAACTCTGGCGAGAACTGAAGCGATTTGTCACACATGGTCCGTTCAGTCCATCCGTACAGTCCAGAATTAATGTTCCCAACTTAGTTATTTTACAAAGACTTACTACTAAATTAAGTATTTTATTTTCTCCTTAGTAGGAATTTAGTTGTTAGTAGTGTTTTAGTAGGAAAGAGCCAGACAGTAATCATATGCAAAATGGCCTAGGTTAGGCACAAAAAAAAACAAAAAAAAGCCTATTTATAATATTTGGATTACTGACTCTTCCAAATTACATATTTTCAGGAGAGACGTTCTAAAGGGTGCAACTAAATTTTTTAAACTTAATAGAAATGACCAATGTATAATAACACGGCTGAGAATAGGCCACACCAACGCATCTCACTCGCATTTGTTCGCCAAAAGCACTCCTCGGACTTGTCTTAGATGTACTCACCGTTCACTGTTAGTCATGTTTTAATAGATTGTAATGGTTATGATTCCGAAAGACAATTATTTAGCTTTTCCAATGACAGATATGTATTATTAACTGATCCTGATATGTGTGATAATGTTTTAAAATTCCTGAAATATTGTAATTTATATGGTTTAATTTAAATAATGTTATAGTGGTCGCTGATAACCTATGTAGTTCCAAGCGACCTTAAATAAATGAAAAAAAAAAAAGCGTGTGGTGTCGTGGGACACCGGATAGGAACGAAGTTCCTTATTATAAAAATATTAATTTTAAGTTCTATTCAAGGTATAAAGAAAATAATAAAGACTAGAACAGAGCTGGAAACACTGGAACGAATTGCTTCAGTCCATCCGGCCGACTGATGCGATCTCGAAATTGCACACAGACGATAGGATTTTGCATCCGTTCAGGGCGAACTGAAGGAAAACCGGACCGTATATGGGGCCCCTTAGGTGGTCACAATTTGTTAAAACTTGTAGCTAAACATTTTAGCTACTTTTAAGCGACGTTATTACAATTTGTTGTTCCAGCAGCTCGAATAAAAACTTCGACGAAAAAGTTATCTTACTTAATACAATATCCCAGCCCATTTATGGTATTTAAAAAATAAAATTTGGACTTTTGAACAAATTAAGGATAAAAATGCGTGCTATGCTGCTGTTACACTCTAATGCTGCAATAGAACGACTGTTTTCCCAAGTGAATGTGATTAAAAATAAGCAAAGATATCGCATGTGCTTAAGCACACTAAATTCAATCATCTGCATTAAAGACAATAATATGAGGAAAAGTGGCAAATGTTGCTACAGTCAAATTTTGCCTAAAGAAATATTAATTGCAATGGGCACTAGTGATAAATATAAAAAGAAACATCGAGAGACGAATAGAGAGATTTGATTTAAATATTTTTTTATTAACCAAAAACTTAAAAATATTGTTATTAATTATTATGCTATTTAAAAAATAAGTAAGACCTGGAGCTGCCTACCATCTTTTAAGTAGCAATTATCATTTAGCTACTTCTAGCAGCACCTTTTTTGAGGAAAATATTGGCAATCTAGCAGCTTTTTGCCACATGTCTATCAACTTTCTAGTGGTAGCTATTGGCACCACTGGGCTTACGGAGCTAGCCGCTGGTCGTTTTGTGCTTTGACATAATTGACAATTTAAGTTCATAATATCTATCATAGATTTGTCTGACGCGACGTTTATAAATATTTTGGTGTCAACCTGAGGCTTACGTCATTTTCACATTGCTGACATTCGCCGGTGCTCGAGCTGTTATTTGTAGCGAGTCTCGCCCCTGTGCTAGAGCCTAGATACAATTTCGCCGTGTCATTTACAATCCAGACGAACAACAGTTTACGACTTTACGTCATATCAGACTAATGATATTAATTTATGCAACATTCATATTGTAAAACGATGGCAAAATAAATGAATGCCCAGATTTTATGCAGATTTTATTATCGTAATTAAGTTTACGAAACAAGTCAAAGTTCATAATAAATTAGACATAAAAGAAATAAAAATAAATTGAAATGCAACTTTACTTAGCCTGGGACAATATGATCCGGAATCCGGAAGGCCGAGGAAAATCCAGAGCATTGAAAATAGATCTCTGCGTTGATACAATAGAGCTGAAAATCGAACACACGAGTGTCTAATCAAATGTCAATGTCATATATCACAGCTCGAAACTCGACACTTCCATTTTCAACTCTATTGTATTTGCGCTATTTTCTGTTTATTAGTCTATTTTCAGTGCTCTGAATTTTTCCCAAACTTACGGATTCCGGACAATACAGTATCGGCCCTAAATTGGTTGTCATGGTTTCGAGTAGGGTTTTCTACCCGGGTACTCGGACCCGGGTATATGAAGTTTTTAGTACCCGAATACTAAATCATTGTCAATCTCGGGTACCCGGCTAATAATTATGAATTATAATTTATCTAATATGTACTCACGTTTCCCAGAAACCCGCTGCAGGGCTGTATGGGGGGTGGCGGGGGGTTGGGGGACCCTCGCCCGCCTCGCGTGTCGTCCTTCTGGCCCATGTCAGTTGAGCATCACACAGTTGAGGTCTGGGGACAAACATATTTTACAATACAACTGGATTTTCCTTTGGCTAAGTTTAAATTTAATAAAAAACCGGCCAAGTTCGATTCCAACTCGAGTACGAACGGTTCCGTACGAAACGGCAAAAAACCACTTGTGTTGTTGCCCATAAATAATTCATTTATTCTGTTTTTTTTTGTATTTGTTGTTGTAGCGGCAACAGAAATACATCATCTGCAAACTGTGTAGCTAGCGGGTTTACGGAGATACAACCTGGTGACAGACAGACGAGCGGACAGACATACGGACGCGGTCAGATGGCGAAGTCTCAGTAATAGGGTTCCGTTTTACCCTTTGTGGACTGACACTAAAAATTGTATTCGCGTTTTTAGGGTTTCGTAATACTCAAGGAACCCTTATAGTTTCGCACTGTCCGTCCGTCTGTCTGTCTGTCTGGCTGTTCTTATGCTTCTGTAATTATGAATATAAATGGATGAAATTTGGTATAGTTACAGACTGCGTAGATCTCAATTTTGGTATCATAAAATAATAATAATTTTACATTTTAGGGGCGGCTCTCCATACATGTGAAGTGGGAATGAAAAAGACTTTTCCCATTCCCATTATTTACATTCGACCCTATCGAGTGGGGTATTGTTGATTAGGTTTATTAAAATAAAGACAAAGTTTCATACGTGCCTTTTTTACAGAGTCAACCATTTTCGAGTAATCGGCCTCTAAAGTAGTTTATAAGTTGGTGGTAAACTGGTATTTCTAATATATCAGACTTTTTCTTGCTGATATATTATGCTAAATTCTCTTTAGAAAAATTATTTTGAACAAAATCGGACCGTAACTTTTTAAGTAATTTGAAAAGAACCTATTACGCGTTTATAGTTACGGAACCCTCCTTAGACATGTCCTGAGATGCTCTTGGTTAGGTTAGGTTAGGACTTGGGGTTTTATTTTGGATGTTTAGCCATTTTATATGGTTAAGCTTTCAGCTTTTTGTGCCTTCTAAAGCTTCTACGTTCATTATTTTCACAATATAGTAATGTTTAGTGTGTTTTTTAGTGTTCCATAGTTTACGTCTCGGAACCCTTATGGTTTCGTCATGTCAGTCCGTACGTCCGTATTTTTCTCGCGTCTACCCCATAACGTGGGGTATCATTAGATAGGTCTTTTAAAAATATTAAGAGATTGCCAAGACGATTTTTTGATTCAGGTATCCGTTTGCGAGATAATTATACTTGGAAGCGCATTTTTTTTTTGTTAAAATAGGTCGTCACCCCCTCCCCCTCTAAAAGGTAAACGGCTACTATGTGTTGAACTTCAAAGGAAAACTATAACGACTTTAATATTTTTTTTAGTTCAGGAGTTAGAGAAGCTTAACTTATAAAATGCGCTTATTTACTTGGAAAACTTCGTACAAAAATAACGAAATAATAAGCAAACATGTAAAATATTGATATACGGAACCCTAGGTGCGCGAGTCCGACTAGCACTTGGCCGGTTTTAATTATTATTATAATTTGAAATGTAAAAAAATAAAATATATAAAATAAATAGTATTATGGAATTGATAAGTTTTTTTTTCTGAAGATGAAGTCATCAATGCCAGCCAGGTAAAAAGACAAAGAATTATAAAATCGAATTCACATGAATAAATATCGAATAAAAACTGTGAATTGAACTAAAGAGGAAGTAGAATTTAACGGGGTCGGTGTAAAGCGGGCAACAGAACTAACGAATTCATTAAAAACGAGAACTCTTTCCTCTTTCAAGCCGAAAAACACGATTGATGCAAGTGATGTCAGCTATGCAAATTGTGATTTCATTTTCAAGGATTTCAAGTAGCATATGCCCCTGAAACCTGATAGGAAGATTTCCTAGGGTTCCGTGGTTGTTAGGAAAGCTATAATATTAAGTGTCCTTTCATAATCTGTACCTAACTACGTCAGTCACATAATATATGGAAACCAGGGAAACTAACAATGACTTATCCCCTTACTAATACAAATAGTTACACAGTGTATAAGCTATACAATGTTTTATCCTTGTCTTATACGTTGGAAAAGTCGCGTAACAGACAAGGATAAAACATTGTTTAGCTTATCCACTGTGTCAATATTTTATTAGTAAGGGGTTAAACTTACACTTCAACTTAAAAAAACACTTAAACTTACATTACATTATGGAGTGCAAACATACGGATTTCCTACTGGTAAACTATTACTACAGAGTACAGACCTACAGAGGTCAGAGTTATATTACCTCGGAAATTCTATGAGAGTGATCCTTATGTCGCGGTCGTCGGCATTAGGCTGGGATTATAATGTGATCCGGAGCATCCGTGAGGCCGGTGAAAATTAAGGGCACTGAAAATATAACTCTGAGCTAATACAATAGAGCTAAAAATCGAACATACAAGCGTCGATTCCGGATTATATAGTCTTAGCTTAAAGGTCCTGTCAGAGGTGAAAGAACTCTAAACCTTATTACTTGGCAATAAGGTTCAAAAATAGGACACCGGATTTGTCCGCGACTGTGCTGCAATTCTAGATAAGCAAAAAGTGCAAACTGCATTGTGAAACTACAATCTTTAGCACGCAGTATTTTTCAGAAAAGAAAATACTGGCCAAGTGCGAGTCGGACTCGCGCACGAATGGTTTCGTACCATTATCTATAAAAACGGCAAAAAAATCATATTTGTTGTATCGGAGCCCCCTTAAATATTTAATTTATTATGTTTTTTAATATTTTATCTTACAGCGGCAACAGAAATAAATCATCTGTGAAAATTTAAACTGTCTATTTATCACGGTTCATGCAGATAGCAAGCAGAGTTTTAGTAATAGGGTCCCATTTTACCCTTTGGGACTGGGTACGGAACCCTAAAAAAAAACAAACAATAAAAAACAATAACCTTACCTACTAAAAAGTGAGAAATCTAGAGGACTTTACATTAACTCTAACAAATTTAAAAATAGTTAAATAACCCCCAGCGACCTTATGACGATGAATTGTAGCTACGAAGAGTACGAACACTCTCGATCATGTCAGCTTTCAAACAAAAAACTGGATCAGAATCGGTTCATCCGTTTGGGAGCTACGATGCCACGGACAGACACGTCAAACTTTTAATACCCCTCTGTTTTCGTCGGAGGATAATAAAATGTATGGGTTTGACACATATTGCGTCGAAAAGTAATGCGGTTTATCCCGAACGTTTTATTCTTTCCAAACTTCGCTATCGATATTTGATATCTTAGGGTCAATTCTACTAAATAAAACCTGCAATAATACAATTACAATCAAGTCCCGATACGCTAAAACTGCCAAACCAGTGTTCTCGTAAACGTTAAACAAGCTTGAAACGCGTTCTGAATGGTCGAAACTTCATAAAATCAGCTTATGATCAATTAATGACAAGTCGCTTTACTTATAATACAATAAAAGTAAAATGAAAGTCTACTTGAAATACAGGATTGAGGATCTTGTCTAAACTCACTAGTCCCTGGCATAATATGCCAAAACATACTAAAATATTGGCAACACATATAAACTGTCCGTGCGAAAACAATTCATATTTTTCACGGTTGTAATGTAAATGGCGGATGTAGTTTGGGCTAGAAACACGACCGAGGCCTTTATTCGCCACTCCGAGGTGTGGTTACAGACCATTAGAGAAACGACTCTACTACACTTGTCTGATATGACCATGCTAAGAACTTTGAACCTTATGTGAAAACAGTAGAGTTGATATTCACGAGCGCTTGTACACAGCAAATCTGAATCGTCACTGAATGTGATGCGTTATAAAATAAACTTTATTACCTGTACAGACAGTTCAATTTTATTCGAAATACCATTGTTCTGCAAGTCTGTCTAATGTGATGACTCCTGCTATAATAATCTGACAATTTATAGATCTAAGCGTGTTCCTAACATCTTGGTTAACGGTATTCCATAAAAGGTTAATATTACTTGGCTTTGAATATTGTGTTTTATGAGCTAGCCATATCTGTTAGCACACAGCACCTTCTTTTAGCGATATTCTATATTCCATAATGCAATATGTAAAGGTCCAATTTCTTTGCTACATTAACATTATTCAACAGTCGCCAGTCGCCCTGTGGTCGAAATTTGCCCATTAAAATTATTTTATTTTTTAATTTTAAACTTTATAAATAAGGGTTATTTTGTCTGTGAGACAGAAAAATGTAAATGTTGTGACAGATTGACATATAATACGTACGGTATAACAAAGTTGTTCTTATCAAACGCACGGTAGTGTGTGTTAATAATCTGAGGTACTGTGTGTTGTTATTATGAAGCTATTGCATAGCTTTTATCGCGGGCTTTGAGCGCGGGGACCGAATTAAGAAATTCCGTAACGAAAATAAACCTAACACCCCCCACTCCGACCGGCACAGCAGCGGTGCGGCGTTGAAAGCCGTGCATCGTCTAACGTCGTTTCAGTTCGGCAGACTTCGGCACGGTGTTTGTGTGCGTGCGACTAGACGTAGCGTGTAGACTTACTATGCAGTAGCTATACCGCCGCAGTCCCCGAGTGCCACACGTATTTTTTTTTTTAATTAAAATTTCTAAATATTAGCTTTCTGCACACCTTCCTCCACATAAACTTTAACCCTGTCAAATATCATACTCTTCCGTTCGCAAAATTGTCGTAAAACTGTACATAAAGTTTTTGCTTCACGTATTAATAAATTATATGATAACAAAATCGCAGAATTAAGTTTTATTTGAGCATATGAATAGCTAAAGGATTAAAGAATTCTTTACGGGGTCTGTGATGCATCGTGTGTGGCGTAGAAGCACCGCCATTTTGAAATCATTTGCTGCGTTACATCCAATGCCCAAAGCCACATCCTAGTCTAATAAATATTTATTTATTCTTATATAATTCATTAGACCAAAGAGTCTAATGAATGATCACGAAACCTAAACAAACGAAATCTTGTATAATATTTTTTATAAGAATTTTGTATAATATTTACCTAATTAAAAATACAAATCAAATATTAAACCACAATAAACCATTACATAATACAAACGGAAAACAGTTGATTGCTTTAGCGGATGTAGAGTTGAGTGTAGTTAAGTATCTAGTTATTTATTGCCGAGAATCAACATAGATGTCGGCTTAATGAAACTAATGTAAGACAGACCTTAATTAAGTATTGTGATAGAATATACTGGTGGATTCCAGGTCGGACGGAAACTAAGGGAACATGCCCATACAACGTAACCTGTTCAGGGAGGTGGGGCGGTCTTTAATGTACTATGTTTGGCCACCTATAAGGGGAAGGAGTTTTGTTTATGTCACATAGTCAATATCATCTGGAATCTAGGAGTTCTTGCGCGACGTCCGCGCCGTAATAGGCATGATGACAAAAAAAAATTGCATAAATGAATAGTACTCTTAAATATTCTTCTCAGAAGAAACAGTATATGAAAAGTCAATATTTTTAAAGGTACAGCGATTTGTATACAAAATTTCGCAAGTCTCGTGAAAACGCTCCATACTAAAGTCGTACCTAGCCATGACGTCACGCCTAGGTTAAGGTGTATGAAGTGTAAGGCCGCAGGAACAAATTTGTAAATATCTCCGATATTAGTTCGTTTAAGTTCATACTTACCATAATTAATGTTTTTGTATATGATGTCAGTAAACTAACAATGTAAGTTTTGTTTACTAATTTAGCAAAAAACCTTTTTTCTATTTTTTAGATGTATCTAATTACTAAGCTACATATAAAATACATATTTTTTAAATTTACCAAGTAGTAATGTCTCAATATATCTGAGTATATTAATGAAACTAAATATTTTAGATGTAGTCCCTAATATATCTAATGTGCTGAATAATTAATTTTTACGTTTATCTGTTTGCAAAATGTTTGATTATTTGCCAAATAAAAAGATACAAATTTTATTATGATATCAACAGCATTTAAAGTCAAAAGTTAAAACCACTTAGTTTTTGAACCGTATAGTTTGTAAGCATATCTAATTGTTTATAAAAAAATTCAGTACAGTTCTACGAGAATTGTGCGAACGGAGGAGTATGAGATTTGACACAGTTAAAGTTTATGTGGAGAAGGTGTGCAGAAAGCTAAAATTAAAAAAATGCTTAGAAATATATAAAGTTAATAACAACAACAAATACAACCTCAGATTCTTAACTCACACTGCCGTGCGTTTGACAGATAGTCACACGTCGACATTTGTCAATCGGCCACATCGAGGTGTACAATATAAGGAGATGCCCTAATAGTTATATACATACTATCGCCTATACAAATATGATGTAAGTATGACACAGAGGGTGAAATATCATTTAGTCTCTTTCTGTCTAATGCAATAATTTTCAGTGATACAACCAATAGTTTTGTTGTTCCTCATTTTAGAAATATTTTACTTTGAAACTGTCACGATTAACGAATTGTGGGGAGTTTTGCCGGGGAATTCAATGGGTGACGTTGTGGATTGTGGATTTTGTATTTCCTTCAAAAATTTGTGTTATTCCGGTTCTTAATGACGTAATATTGGTATAATATTAACCATTAAATTGACGTGCACAAGTGTGGGAAAGTGGTACACTTCAAAAAACGTGCTATTTTGTGTTCCTTCCAAAACTCCCTAGGAACTTTCAGTAAAGCTTCTACCACTTTACTGAATCGACTGACTTGACTCATTGAATGCATTGACTATTTATTTGGACTTTGACTAGACTTTAGCCTAGACGATTTAGGAATACGGTGTTGAAAATTGAAACGAAAATTCTATTTCCCGCCTTTTTAACTTGTGAAAAAAACTGATTGTGGCATGGTCCACTATTTTCAGCTCACTTTTTGTGGTAGGTCTCCTGTCAAAAGGTTGTTTATGGTTTGTATAAATAAGAATTTCCAGGAGATTAAAAGAAGTTATCCTTTAAAATTTTACTTCTATGTTGTAAAAGTGTTTACTTAACATGCCTAAATGATACATATAGCAAGGTGAGATGTAATAAAGAGTAAAAATTAACCTCAATTGTCTTTACACAGGTTAGTAGCCGGTTTTAAACAATAATATAAATCCGTGGCCTAGTGGGTAGACCGATTGATTCGCACTCGAGAGAATGCAGGTTCGAGACCCAGGTTGTGGCGTGTACCAATAAGACTTTTTCAGATCTCAAGTATGCTACGGACGCTCTAACGGTGATGGAGAACATCGTGAGGAAACACGCACATGGTGCCAACCATGTGCGTGTTTCATACCAGACCCAGACGTATTGACCAGTCATTCCTTTGGACTAGGCTGACTGTGTTGTGAGAATGTCGTATGTGCTTGGCCAACCATACGACATAAAAAAAACCGACTGTCCCAGGCAATACAGTATTTCAAGAGTGGTTACTTCGCTCGGAGAATACTGTATAAATCATCGAATAACGGATGAAAAGGCCTAAGTAAATATTTCATGAAATAATTGCAACGCAATTAGATATTTTCATTTATTATATGTATATCTATGGATATTTCATTTTAACAGTCCTTTATATTGCATTTTATGTCATTAGATTTATTTACGCAATTGAAAAGTGTAGTACCGTTTGTAATAGTAATCGATAAAGATACAAATAATTATAATCATTAAATTGGCGTGATGTCATGTAATCTTTGAAGACAAAAGGTATTCTGAATGGGTTTTTGCGGGTTTAAAATAATATAACCGCTTTTAATAATTATTGTTCTAACCAAAATTATTTGACAAATGATAATAAATAATACTTGCTTTTTAAAGGTTTCCGAAAAGTGATACAATAAGAACATTATGGTTGAAAACTGATGAAGAAAATTTTAATCCCCGTCAAGAGAATCGCTTAGACAGTTTTTGAACAAACTAATTTCATTTAGAAATTAGTAAGCTTATTCATTTCAATAAAGATAAGTTGACACTGGTCATATTTCTTTGTTTTTTTTTTGTATTCCACCTTAGATAGTTCAAAAAGCTTTTAGTCCCATATGTCAACGCCACCAGGACTAATTTGCCAAGCTGTAAAAATATAACACCTATTTAACGTAACCATATTTTCACCAAATAGCATCTTTAGGTTTATGATTAGGTTACGATGGCTTACGCTGTGCGTCAAAAGTCCCTAAATAAATTAATATTAAAAAGCATAATTTCTTTTCACAAACCAATTTATACAGTTGGGTCAGCTCGTATACAAATAAAGTACCTGGGTAATCGATCTTCGCTCGGAGTAAAAAATAAAAAGAATCACTTAAATATTTATCTGACCGAGATTCAAACCCACCACATTCCGAATTTCCGAACAAAAAACGCATACAAAACTGCCAATCGGACTGACATAATAGTATTGAAATTTTTGATATATTGTTGCACGACGAAAGAAAAAAAAATAATTTAAATATGCGCGGTTTCCCAGGGACAAGGCCTGGCTAGATCGATTCTCCCCCAAAACTCCCGCTATACTAAATTTCATGGAAGTACTTCTAACCCTTTTCGAGTTACCGATTATATAATTATATATACAGGATTGTTTCGTTTAAAATATCTGGGTCCTATAACTAATAAAAACTTATGCGTATTGAGTTCAATAAAGAAATGGCACTTCCTCTCCTAATATGGTTAATAATGGTAACTCTCCCATGATTAATAAAGGTACTACAAAAAAATTAAGTGGTCCAGCTGTTTTAGAATTGTAAACAGAATAAAACTATCCTCAGCATCGAAAACTTTTTTGGATGTCGGTTAAAAGATACTTGCGATTGACAAAAGTAGTTAAATGTACAATGTCATTAGTAAAATAAGTTTTTTATTTATGTATACATGTAATAGTTAATGTAAAACTTACAAAAATTAAAAATATCGATACACAACTCTAGTACGGCAGCCATTTTATGTTCACAATCAGCTGATAAATTGGACACGTTTTTGTCATAGCTAGGGCAAGTCCATTGTATTCTTTGGTCATTGATCGGTCACCACTCACCACATTTTCTTTGTACCCGACTGCGCGACGCATCGGAGGGTAATGTGTTTATCAGTCTATGTATGTATGTATATTTGTACCTTTGTGGCACTATTGCGCAACCAACGCGTGGGATGATTTTGATAAATGATACGTCCGTCGTTTGATTCGTCACTACGGCGCGAATGTCATAGAAAGCATAAAAATTTAGAAAAATCAAAACAGCTGATTTTGGACGCCGTAATGCGAAAAAGAAAAATTTTAAAATTGACGAAGTATGTCAAGTAGGGTATCGTTGAATAGGTATTTAAAGATCGTTTTCAGGTTTCGCATATCGTTTTTCAATCAGAATTACCGTTTAGGGTCTATAACGATTCAAAGTTGGTTAGTAACGATTCTCACTTTGATTTTTGATTGCCAGAACTGATATTGCTGCGGGTCTGTTGACTGCAAATGGTGTTGAGGTAAAACAAACACAAATAATAAGTAAAAAGAGTAAAATGAATTTAATTAATTAAAAAATCCCGACTGCTTAAAAACTGAAAAAAGAAAAAAAAGTGCGTTTTTAACAGTCGGGACTCATTAAAATCTGTTTAAAAACACACATGTTTTTTTTTTCAGTTTTAACGCAGTCGGGTTTTTCGATTATTTATTTAGTATTTTTTTCTAAGAATCAAAAGAACCCTTATGAAGGTAAAAATTATATGACATTATGTGGGAATTTCGACCACAGAGCGTCCTCTGGTATACATTATCTAGGCACTTGACTTGATACGTATAGAAATATCAACGTAAACACTTTTCATCCACATACAATCGTTAAGGAAAACTGTTTGCCAGACTATAATGACACGATAAACGAATTAAATGATGCAGTAATGAGAAGTCTAACGGTGTTACACGCTACTCTCTAAGAGTATCTGAAGTCACTTGCTGTCCATGTCAATCTGCCAAGCACTACCAGCAAGCAGCCTTGAGGGTCAGTTCACTCCGCGTGTAAATATACACATGACCCTATGAGGCAATTTCATATTACTTACTAAACAATGTACTTCGGTACTGTAATGTATTGTAGATATTGCAATTTAATATTTATTAATTTTTGTTTACATATTTTTTTGTTTTTGTTGTATTGTATGATACCTACATATATATTTTTTTAAAACAACAATTCTAGCTATCCTTTTTACTAAAAGGTGGCACCCGGGTGAGTTTCTTACGCCGGTTTTTCTCGCCGAGTTAGGGTTCCGAACCGGTGGTAATTGTAATCCTTTTTTTTTCTTTTCTTTGTTTAACGTTCAGAAAACAAAACCTTTTTTATTCTGTATAAAAATATTTTTTTATTTACACGTCTCTTGTGACATATGCACTGCACTGCACATGCGATATGCAGCGCTGTGCAACCTGACATTCGAACTCTTACAGTGAAACGTGTATCTTCTCTTCTATCTTCGAACCACACAGTGAGGCCGGTCTACTATGCCTCGCCGTGTAATTACACAGTGTCACGCACACACATGTAACGAAACTACGCCTTAAGGCAAGCTATCGCGGTGTGTGGTTTTTTATGTATGTAGTGCGTAGTCACAGTACGCCGCACTACAATCTACATACACAAAAAACCGGTCTTCAGGTTTTGTTTTTCAAAGCCATAGATGTATTAAATTAAAAAGAGGGTGGGTCAAAGCTCTATCTTCACTTTTTTATTTGGACTGAGCGTAGATCTATGTCTGTTCTTGGATTAATAGGTTAATAATGGAGAAGTTCTTATGTGGGTATTGACATATTGAAGCAATTTGTACTTCTTCGCTGTATTTTTCAAATGACATACCGACGGCCACTGTTCAAATTTGTTAAAACCTACACAGTTTTTGTTCTGTGTTCCAAGTGTCCTATATTATCTACTTACTAGCTTTCGCCGCGGCTCCGCCCGCGTGAATTCAGTACGCCACGGGAAAATTGGTTTTTTTTTCGGGATAAAATGTAGCTTATGCTTTAATCCGAAGCCTAAACTAATACCATACCAAATTTCATTAGAATCCGTTCAGTACTTTTTGCGTGAAAGAGTAACAAACATCCATCTGTCTATCCATCCATCGATCCTCACAAACTTTTACATTTATAATGATAGCAGATATTTTCAAAGAATCCTAACACAGGGTGATCAGTCAAGGTGACTTCTATAATTATAATCACGAAGCTCGAAATCAAAAACGGGGATATGGATATGACACGGGATACCTACCTCCCGAGATGAAAAAAAAACTTGGACGAATATATAAAATGACAACGCTATGTTCAGGACAACGATCCTACAATTAACTGGCAACATCTGTAATATTTTTTGTTGGACCCAATAATGGTTCTCAGTACTCGGCAAGTAATGAGTGGTCTAGATTTTTTGTCCCACTGCTTAAGGCTTAAAATTGTCGATGGTAATGTATATTTAATAATAACTTAAATTGTATAAACCAGAATGCAAAAACATAATGCGAGACTTAATAATTCTGTATGAAATCTGAGTGTCCTTCAACTGAAGATAGAGCTAAAGTGCTATTTATAAGAAAAACCAATCAAGTGTGAGTTGGACTCGCGCACAAAGGGTTCCGTATCAAACGGCAAATAAAACAGTGTGAGAGTCCCAGTTAAATATTTATGTAATTCTGTTTTAGTACCTACCTAAGTACCTATTTGTTGTTATGGCGGTAACAGAAATACATTATCTGTGAAAATTACAATTGTCCAGCTATCACGGTTCATGAGATACAGGCGATACATCCTGGTTACAGACAGACAAATGAACGGACAGCGGAATTTTAGTAATACCGTTTTTTACCCTTTGTGTACGGAACCCTAAAAAGGCATTTTGGAGTCTTAAGCTCGAATCCAGTCAAGAAACAAATTGCTTCACGACATTAATAATAGATAAGTTTGTAACCTTCAACTTTCAAAGCAAATGGTAGGAAATCTATAAATGGAATTTAGAAAATGTTTTAAAACATAAAATATGTAATTTCATCTTAATTATCTTCGAGGGGTGTACTTATATTGTACAGTAATAATTCATAGTAAAAATGTTTTCTTCGAAAGCGTAGTTGCAGTGTTGAGTTACACGACAGGTAGCATCAGCGTTGCCCACTCTGTTATATCGAAACCACTAAGCTCTCGTCGTATTCCACCAAAAAAGAAAACACTAGAGAAACCGTCAATAACCAGAAAACCCATTGAGATTGGAAATACCTACAATACATTTTTCGATTCCTGTTTTCTTTTTGAATGAAATGGACCAGAAACGGAGCAAATGGAACACCTTAAAGCCTGATGGTAAGCGATTACCGCCACCCATGGGTAGTCGCAACACCAGAGGAGTTTCGTACTTGCGTTCCTTGGGCCTCCGGTAACATCACTCACTCGGCGAAACACAACGCAAGCGTTTTTAATGCCTAACTTTACGTAGCTGTTTGCATTAAGAACCGCTGGAGGCTGTTTCCCACTAGATATCCACTAAAGGAAGAGAACAACTACTAAATTTAGTGGTAAATCCACTAAATTGGCAACACTGTTAACATGCATATCGAGTGGCGGGAACGGCTGGAACTTTTAAAATATTCTTTGATCGTGACCGTTGTTCTTGGAACGGTAAAATATTTATAGATCAGACCGAAAATGGAGATGAGACAAAAACGACGAAACGTGCAAGGATTTAGCATGGGAGCTATTTTGTTTGCCTTTGTGTTGAATGCTCAGACCAAATAATAAAGTTTTTTAAGGTCGAATGTATCTCCCGCGATTTTGCAACCAAGGTTTTGGGTGTGGATTGTGATCATCTACGGATCCTTCTCCAAAAGCAAGACACAGACTCAGAATAATTCAGATGCAACTTCAGGGTCAGTTCATACAAAGCACCGCGACGAGACGCGACGCGACGCGGCGCTGCGTTTTTAAGATAGATTTTCAAAATTGAACTTTAATCACACACAAGAAGATACACGTTTCATTGCAAGAGTTCGAATGTCACGTCAAAGCCTATGACGAAGGCGATGTTCTTGCAATGAAACGTGTATTCTTTGTGTAGCAAATAAAGTTCAACTTTGAATAGCTGTCTTACAAAAAATGCTGCGCCGCGTCTCGTATCGTCCCGGTGTGAATTGACCCTTAGTTTCTACCATGATAAGTAAAGTTAAACAAAAAGAAACTTTATCACCACGCGCTAGCTCATAAATTGTTATAAAAAAGGCATCGCATCACATGAAACTCGAGTATTATTGTGGTTTGTCGCTGGTTATAGCCAGCCTCTCTTCGTCATGTCAAAGCACCTACCGAGTCCGAACCAGCCCAAAGGATTATTATGTAACCTGACAAAACGAAAAAGTTTTACAAATTACAATTCATGAAGTTGCCACATTGTTTTTATGGCGAGCTGTGTTACGAAAGACGCCCCGTAAAAAGCGCTGACAAACGTCTACTATGCCGCGATATTTCGAGATAATCGCTGAAGAGTCACGACTCACGAGCGATAGATACGCTCAAATCGCCTCTTTGTCAAACCGCGCTTACGGCACAGAGTAAAAATATATATACACTTATGTATAGAGGAAAGGAAAAAAAAATAGAAATTGTGTCAGGGTTGTCACAGAAAATGAGGGTAAATTAAACTAAGGCCGGTATAAATAGTCAGTACTTAAGATGCGACCCGGTCTCAAGACACGGTTCAGGCTCTGTGATTGGTTGGCTGTCAAAATTTGGACCAATCACAGAGCCGAACCGCGTCTTGAGACCGGGTCGCATCTTAAGTAGGTACTGACTATTTATACCGGCCTTAGTCTAGCGCCAGTATACGGTTATTGAGAAAGTCTGTCTATCTGTCCGCCCTTCTAGCTTCTGTAATTATGAATATAAATGGATGAAATTTGGTGTTAGCATATAATGTGTATAGATCTCGGTTTTGGAATCATAAAATAATAATCATATTATATTTTTGGGGTGGCTATCCATACTCCATACATGTAAAGTGGGATGAATTTTTTTTTCATTTTGCCCCATTGTGTGGGGTATCTTTGAATAGGTCTTTTAAAATAAAGGCAAGGTTTCATACATGATTTTCTTAACAAAGTGAACCATTTTCGAGTAATCGGCATCCAAAGTGGTTTGTAAGATGGTCCCTCCCCCCTGGCATTTCTAAACTATAGGAGATGGAAACTTGTTAGTTTCCATGCTGATAGATCATGCCAAAAACTCTTTATTTTCAGCGAAATCGGACATTAACGGATTAGACGTGCCCCGACATGCTCTTGGTTAGGTTAGGTTACGCTAGGTTATTTGTTTCATATTATTTGTACTAATATTATAAAGTTATAACATTCATTGGACACAAATTTATATAAAAAAACTGTTATTTGTCGTCATGACAACCAACAACACAATATCACAATTTTCAATCTCACATGACATAAAAACTCAAACACGAAATTTGAAAATTTTGACGTCCCGTGACGACTCGTGACGGCGCACAAACTTGACCGGATTTTTGACACTATTGCCGTGTACACGATAGGAGAATTGTGCACACGTCGTATGCTTGTAGTAGTGTAATCTAATCGACAGTTCACTATGTAGATGTTTATCTGGTCCTATGTCTTTAATCTGTTCTTACGGCCTTTATTTATTAAAGCCTTATTTTAAGCAGCCCTAGTGCTATGTACCTAACATAGCACTAGGGCTGCTTAAAATAAGGCTTTAATCTCCTTAAGGTTACCTATGTACATTATACAAGGCACCATAAATTAAATTGCAAAGGGCAAAAAACCTTACAAGATTTAGATAGGTCATCACGACCAAATAGACCTCACGTTCAAGTTGGCTGGTACCGTCTTCAACATTTTCAAGAATGAGTAGAGTAGAGGATTCCCCTTTTAAATTTTAGCAAAATTTAAAAGGGGAATTATTCAGAAAATAAATTTTATTTCATACTTTTTGTTTGTAATAAGTTTTCCCTTTTTAGTGATATTTGTTAAATTATTATTATTAATACATTTTAATAACTTTTAAAATAAACGATCGAATGTATAATCGGATACGCGCCAAGCTTCCATTAAGTATTGTATATAAGATGATGATGATGACTGTAAGTTACATAATGGCTTGCAGTTCTTTAAACAATGTTGAAATTTCCAAACGCGTATCTTTAAAGACTGGGGAGTTCTGTTCAGTGCTTTTGGATCCAGGATACACCTTGGTGCTAAATCTTACTTTTTGGTAGCATATGCGTAGACTACTTCAGAAAAAGTTGAAATGACTATAATTACCCATATAAATTTTGAGGAGTTCCCTCGATTCCTCATGGATTCCATCATCAGGTCACCACTTTTGTGAAAACGGGACCATATACCCTTTACATCAAAAAAGAATTTTGAAAATCGGTCAACAGACGGCGGAGTTATCGTTGAAAATACAAAAAAAAACAAAAACAAAAAAAACATACAGCCGAACGTATAACCGCCTCCTTTTTTGGAAGTCGGTTAACAAGACTTCTACTAAATGTACCGTATGCCGTACCGATGAAAGATACATTGTATGTTAAGAGGACATAGGTCGAGGATTAGGTTTACAGAACTGCGCTACTTACTCGGTTTGGCGTAGTGTTTAGGCCGGGAAAAAATCTGACAACTCAACAATCATGTGTTATATTTTCAACTCTATTGTATTCGTCCAGAGTTCTATTTTCAGTCTCTGAATTTTCTCCGGCCTTCCGGATTCCGGTTAATATAGCCCCGACTCTATTAGTATTACACAATATGTACTTCACTTTATAATTGTACGAGTATGGAAATTACTTGCCTAGTTACCTTAACTTGATATTCCGTGGACTTCATTTCATTATTGTTTAATGAATACGCGTGGTCCTTCGAAGCCGGATAGCAAAAACCTCAGTGCCTCCTGCCGTATTCAGTCTAATGCATATGTAGGACAGTCATTTGTAGGACAGTCATTTAGCATTAGTCCTCCTAAGTCCTAGCCCAATAGGGTTATATATTCAGAATTATTTAGGTATTTCTACTTGATAATTGTAAAAAATGTTACCTATCTACATTTTATGTGTAGTTTTGTAATTAAATAGCTAAACATCAAAAAAGTTTCAATACTGACGATTCTACTAATGGTATCGTATACTACCAACATAGTGAACGATAGTGTTCACTGTTGTATTCTGTTGCTGATGTTGTAAATTGAGTGTACCTTACTAGGTACACTCAATTTACAGCATGGGCAATCCCTTAAAGGATCAAGTGTCCCCTCCTCCCGTTTAGTTCGCCCAAATCACAATACCATTACCATCTTTAACTATACACGGCGATCATTTACTTAAATCAGTAGATATATTTTTAAAACAGGTTTATTTAATGATGAAACTAAAAGATAAAAATTACAAACCATACTTTTCCCACGGTAAATTTTATTTTGAAACGAGTCAATAGCATCTCGCTCTATCTCTCAGCTCTATATGGTCTTACATTATTAATTCTTTACCAAAATTGGATGTAACAGCTAATAAAACAATGGGAGAGACCTAATTCATACGAGATGTTGTATTTAAATGAGTATAAATTGTCAAAACTATGTATCAATATTGTAATCTAAGTAGTTTATTGAATTTAAAATTTTCCATAAAAAGTGTTTTATAAAAAAACTTAAATAAGTAATGCTTCATCATGGATTTTCAGCTTGCTTTACAATATATTATAGCTAGCTTACCTAACCTACCCATAGGTAGGTAATTAAGGGAACAGACAAGTAGGTAATTCACAGGAGGTAGGTAGGAGTTGCAGGTTTTATCAGATCTACATTCACTAGTAAGCCTTTTTCTTGGTAAACTTCTATGTTTATAAAGGTCGGGTCATTAAAGTAGGTACTAAGCAGAGATAAAATCTATAAAATGTTATCATTTTTGATCATCCAAAATATTAATACAAAATAGCTGGACAGGTGGACCTATGGATTACTTTTGTGGAATATTTACCACTGCTTCTGTTTGTTCCTACTTAAATACGATCAGCTGGCCTAAATAGGCCACATCGCTCAACATTGCTAAAAGTAAATCATTTGCAGCATGCCTTGCAATTTTGCTAAAAGTTCATAATATTTTCACGTTTTATTGCAGCAATACATTTCATTAGCAGATTCATATTTGTCGGTTATGTTGCCACATAAAAAAATGATCTAACCGTAACCAACCGAATAACCGCATATTCTGTATTGGTGTAAAAAATACTAGTCTTAAAGGTAAATCTTGAAGAAATATTTTAGTACTTGCTATTTATAAATAAAAGTTACCAATAAGTACATTAAAATATTTATATTTAACGTAATCAATGAATTATTATTTTTATAACGCTTTTATTAGTTTCACAATCTACTTACTACACTTCTTTTGTTATTTAAAGTTTCATTTGTTTTACTTAAAATGAGATCACATTAAGAACAGATTTTGCGAGTAAAGGCTATTTGTGAAAAATGGTACATTTTTGAACTTTTCATGTAACCGGAAAAATTGAAAATTAATATTAAAATAACAATTAATTAAATTAGAAAAATGGTGATTAATATCGCGTATTTCCTCCACGTGCTCTTATTAAAGTTTCTACCCGTCTAGGCATACTGAGAATGATGTTATCGATGGTCTCCTGGGATAGTCTCCGCCATTCCTGAACTACGGCGATTCGCAGTTCACCCACGTTGGCAGGAGCTGGAATTCTGGACTTAACTTTTATTTTCAGCAAGTCCCAAACGTGTTCTATTGGGTTCATATCCGGTGATCTCGCCGGCCACTCCATAACAGTGATATTCATATCATTAAGATAAGCTTGAGTTACCCGAGCGCTATGCGGCCGAGCATTATCCGGCATAAAAACAAAATCGTCACCGATATATGGGGCAAACGGTACGACATTTTCTTCTAAAACTTCTCTGATATAGCGGTCTGCAGCCAGACTCCCTCTGTCAATCACTACCAAGTCTGTGCGAGCTCCCAAACAAATGCCCGCCCAAACCATTATTGATCCACCACCATATGCAACTGTAGTTTCAAAATTTGTCTGAATGTATCGTTCTCCTTTACGTCTGTATATTCTTTGCCTGCCGTCAATTTGATTTAAGAGAATTCTGCACTCATCACTAAACAATACCTTACTCCATTGGTCCGCGTTCCAAAGTCGATGTTCCTGAGCAAAAGTTAACCTGTTTCTATGATGATTTACCTCGCGCCTTGAGCCTTGGCGGGCACAAATGAACCCAAGCCAGCTTCTTCGAACCTTCTTCGTACCGTACGCTCACTTACGGTTACACCCCGTACTGCTTCTAACTCATGTCGGGCTTGGACGGCCGTCTAACGGGGGTTCCTACGTACACGAAGCCGAATGAAACGATCATCCCTACTCGAAGTGCGTCTTTTTCTGCCTTGTCCTGCTCTTCTCACATAAGTACCGGTCTCCCTGAACCGTTGGATACTGCGATGGATCGTTGAAACTGGTCGACGAAGATCTCTGGATATCACTCTGTAGGTTTGACCATTTCTTCGCATTTCGAGTGCCCTGGCAATCTCCGTTGGGGCTAAGTCAGGCATAATTCAGTCCTCAACTCCAAAAAGATACGCGATTAAAAAAAACTAACAAAAAACAGTATTTCAATGAAATTTTAAATCAAACTCAGAAGGAAGAAATACTCGAAGTTCGCTCCAGATAAGGTGTATTTGAATAAAATTAAAACAATTGCATAAAATGTGATGTTCAGTTGTTTTCTTAATGAGAAAATATTTCTTTTTAAATTAAATGATGTATAAACCAGCTAGCAATCTTATATGATACTGATATCAAACCTTTATTTTATGTTCCGCTAAATGTGCCGGTGTGTGTACATATATTATAAAAATGTCATAGAAAACTGCGATGGTTATATTTATTAAATTGAAATAATCGTAATAAGTATAAAATACATATCTTATGCGTAGAATAAATACATACGCTCTATGATCTTATGATGTTTACGCATTTATTAAACGTTTACTTACTTTGGAGGCAATACTTTCCAGGTTCCAACTATTGTATAAGCGAAATTTTCCATTATCCATTTTTCAAAAATACGCACTTGTTCAGTGATATTTTTTACTAACACGGCTCACACTAATACTAAAATGCTCTCAAAAGTTTTCATACAATTCTATATTATTATTATTATTATTATTATTATTATTATTCTATATTCATTGTATTTATATAAAACACAAAATATTTATTGCGAGACTCCTCACGAGTAACTTTTTATGAATCTGCTATTTGACACTACTGCAATTCTTCTTAAGCGGACCATTTTAGGAATTCTCAATGAAAGTTGTCAAATGAATGTATTTCTGCTTATGAATTGTATCCTAATCAAATTATGAATTGGCGGTCAAGTGGCCGTATCCGATCTTTGGAGTAATTCATAACAAGAATTGAACGTGAATCGCCGAAAGCGGCCTTTTTAGGCCTGCAGCGCTTATAATAGCGGGACAATATAATAATAATATCTATTGACACTTCACACCACGTCAGTCTGGCCCCTACCTAAGTACCCGAAGAACTTGTGTTACGGAAACCGGACAACGAGAATTACATTTAACTATTTTATACAATACGTATAACGTATATAATATTTTAACATTTTTATTATACATATTACTAGCTTTTACCCGGGGCTTCGCTCGCGTGGAATGTGTTCTTGGAGAAGAAACTTCTTCAGCAAATAAGTCACTGCAATATACTTCTGGATACAACATTGAAAATGTTTTTTAGGGTTTCGTTAAAAACGTGACCCTATCACCTCGACGCGACGTGCGAGACCGCTTGATATAACTAATATAATTTTCGCGCTTGAATATTTATTTTATTCAATTCATAATTTAAATCTGTAATATCTTAGAAAGTATTTATTTAAATTGCATGCTGTAAAGGGCCATATTGATCTATATTAAATGCACAATGTATTTAAGGTACTTAATTGGATAAGGATTTACGCTGTATTGCTTAAATTCGCTTCGTAAATAAGCCATTATTTCTCGTAAAAAGTAAATGATAAAAAATGGGTTATCCTTAAGACAGGGGTCGGCAACCTACGGCTCGCGAGCCACATGCGGCTCTTTGGATGTGGAGATGCGGCTCTTTGTCTTTAGTTACTATACGCAAATATTATTTACTTAAAAAAAAAACATTTAAAATCGTTCTAAATCAATGATCAAGGCTAAGACACCATTGCTATCCTCTCAGCTATTCCCGCTGCTGCACTCGCTTTTCCCTGCACCCAGTGGGGGCAACGTGGGCCACCGCCTATTGCCACGCATTTATACGCATTACTCGGAATTCGGTGCAATAAAAAAATCGTTATAAAACGATACGTATTATAACGTTATTTTTTCTAGCGCTGCACTCGCTATCGTTTAATTTATACAAGATACTATATTATTTTGTATCGACGCGACGTTTTGTTTTAGGCTGTTGCTTTTATTGTATTTTCGCAAGTGTACATACTTACATAGGTACAGTCTTTCGGGTTTAACCTGTAAAATAGATAAGAATCTGATGTTTCCATGTACGTGTTAATGCGCTTCCGACGCAAGACAGTTTGGCCGTCGGCGTGTTCACCAGTTCTTATTAATAAATATATTAGTTTTGCATCAAAAAACTTTTATCTAGTACCTACTATTTATTGCTGGCAAGAAAAAAAAATTGGCTCTTCGAAAACTCAGAAATTTTGTAAATTGTAATTTTTGTCTATTCCGACTCAAAAGGTTGCCGACACCTGCCCTAAGAGATAAACATATACCATCACGGACTTTTTGTAGACCTTTTTAAGGTGAACAATAATGTAGTACATTATTTTGATCAATCTCGTAGGGTTCAGCCAGCGTTTGCAATGTAATGTAAAAATGTGTTTATGTACCACATTAGAAACCTCTAAAATTATCAGTGTTTCTCTACTAAGTAACTAATATTAATATCCAGGGACTGTGGCTCAGTGGTTCAGTGCTTTGGTGTTCAAGCCGGGGGTCGCGGGTTCGAATCCCGCCTAAGGAACAAAAAGTTTTTCTGTGTTCCTGGGTCATGGATGTATATTAAATATGTGTATAATATGATAAAAATCTTAAATATATGTATAAAAGTATTATTATATAACTTCCCGTTTTCTGGTACCTATAACACAAGTTCTTCGGATACTTAGCACGGGGCCAGAATAACGTGGTGTGAAGCGTCCATAGATATTATTATTATTATTAATATAAACCTTATTCTTGAATCACCATATGTATTAAAAAAAACCGCATCAAAATCCGTTGCGTAGTTTTAAAGATCTAAGCATACATAGGGACTGACAGAAAAAGCTACTTTGTTTTATACTATGTAGTGATACACATACTTATTTATTACACGTCCATGACCCGGGAACTGGAAACTTTTTTGTTCCTTCAGCGGGATTCGAAACCGCTACCTGCGGCTTGAGCACTAACCACTGAGCCACAGAGGGCATCAATTAGCCATTAAGATGTGAATTGTGTCTTTGCTTCGCTGAATAATATTCTTACCTATATGTAAACGTATTGTTTTTGTGTCTATAGGAATTTATTTTCTGTAATCATTAGAGTCGAAAAAGATTTTAATCTACTTCATATCCTACATACGATGTTACTTTCTTTTTTTAATTGCCGATTATGTCACTACTTGGTAGAGATTATGTCTTTACGTCTTTACTCAATTCAAAACAACAGTGTGAAGAAAAATAAAACATAAAAAGACCTCCCTTTTTAAATTTTATTGAAAATAAGCAACGGTAATATTAAATGGTTGTAACTCCTTATTTAGTTGAACGATTTCTAATAACTGTGATTTCCTGTTTTTGCTAATTTTACATTAAACCGGCCTAAGTTGATAATAATAATCTACCATTGCTTACCTTCAAAATAATGTTCGTGTTGTACATATGGAAGAAAATACAGTAATAGAAAATAAGTGGATGTACCTACTGAAGACTCATAACGGTGGAAAAATATCGTGAGGAAACCAATGACTTAAAAGAGCAGCACTATAATTATTTTAATATTTTTTATTTTTTATTTCATTTTATTTGATTTTTTTAACCCTCATAACTTAAGTTTGGATTAGATTCGAAGTAAAGACCAGACTACCTTTTTTCGAAGCGTTTCTTCGATTTTTTTAAATAACATGGTACTTTTATCCTCCAATCCCTTAAAGTAGGGGATAAAAATTTGTAAGAGACTTACCTACGCAAATGTTTACTCTAAGAGGTCTGATAATTGTTGTAGGGATCCGTGTTATAAATTAGTAACAATAAAATAAAAATATTGTCATAACTTTAAAAAAAAAGTGAAGTCCCACCAAAAACATTTTCATGTAAAGTTATGCCAAGAATATACAATATGATACGCACTATCAAAAAGCTATCAGATCTCAAGTAAAACCAAGCTTCTGACTCTACCAAACTTCTAACTCCACACGCCTTAGCTCTACAAGCCTAACTTCACAAACTCGACACGTTAGTCAAGTTATGTGGCTTGCCCTTATCGTTCCTACAAGAATAGTATAACAGAAAAACAGTCCATAAATTTTTCACCTTACGCCCAAGTGAATGTAGCGAAATGGCCAGGCCAGCGAAATGAGATCTGATAGGTTTTTGACAGTGCGAGTCATATGGTATCGTCTTGGCATCACTTTACATGAAAATGTTTTTGGTGGAATGTTACTTATTTTAGCAATATTGTGCAACGTGGTAAAACCTGATACATGAACAGTATACTGTAGGTACACGTGGAGTATGTCAACCCACACTCCACAGTAGCCCGAGGAGCTGCAGCCTAATTGAGCAAAGGCCCAGTACTTTAAAATGTTTGCGGTCAAACATCAATGTCTACTGATGAAAATTACAGTCCATATCAATTATTGCCTATAAACTATAAAGGATGGAAATACGAAATAATGGAAGAGCAACTATAGTAAAGAATTTATAAATATTACGAGGTGCCTTTGAAATCTCTTGTTAGATCGTAAATAATTTGTATTCCACGCTTTAGTAAAGATAGCTCGTTTCATGACGTCTTTTATTTAGTTCGAAAGAGTAAAGACGAGCAATGCACTTGTTACTCTGGTTTTATTTACCATCAGGCAATCCGTCTGCTCGTTCTTACCTACCGGTAAGCTACCACAAAAAACCTTGCGAGTTGTAATACAATTTTCAGTCGACCTACTTATTTGTATCAATTGTAACTTGCTAAATCTTGAAATACCTGCCTATCTTTTGCAAATTATTATTATAGCCGTTGTAAGGTGATGCCTAGAGCATGTAGCTATGAGATATGAGCAAAGTAAACTGACCTTTTACGTAGTTATTCATTCTCTTATTAAATCGTATAGTTTCCGCTTTTTAATATAAATCTACCAATGCCTGCTTCTTGGATAACGTATTATTTTATCTAAATTATTAATTATTATTGAGATTATTTACGTGCCTTTTACTAATTTTCTATACCTAACGGATATGGCTACTTTCACGCTAAAAACGACAATACATTGGTAACTAAGAGCTTTGACCTTAAGCAATGCCGTGCATCTAGAATTTGTATTAACAAACTGTCTATGCCGAGCAATTTATACTGCACATCGTAATCTAATAGGAAATATTATAATTTACTCAATTCTTATAATTCAGGGAACGAACACGAGTCATAACATAAATATTTCAATTGCACTTACCTTGTCTACGGAGACAGCAAAAATAACACTCGATATTTAGTCCATACACTTCACAAGACTTCCTTCAGACCAACTTTTTAGTGTTCACAAAATATTATTCAAAATCGTCAAACCGGTGTCTCGCGCCGCGAAGGACCGCGTGCATTTCAATGGTTGAAAGTGTAAACTGAGGTTTTTGTATATGTGCCTCTTGCTTCCACTTATACTTGAGACAGAGACGCCAAGATCGAGTTTGGCTAAGACTTTACCGAGTAAGTTCGCCCACAAATTTATTGTTACTTTATCTAATAAACGTCACCTTAAAAGTATAAGATCTGTTCTGTATACTCTGTTCAGAAATAATTTATCTCTTTGTAAACAAAAAGATATAAGTACACTATAATACTACTAATTTAAATGGCACTCAATTATTGTGCAATAAAGAACAATGACACATTTATATGGTCGAATTCAATCTTTTTGTTTACTAAAAAGTTGCATAAAACAAATAAAATCTGTAGAAATAAAAGAGATGTTTTGGTTCATTATTTTTATTATTCTTCCCACAGGTGAATATAACCAGAGTAGCAGTACAACCTAATACAAAGAAATTGGTAACTATTTTCAGGGATACACTTCTGATAACATTCTTGAAAACATGATATATTTATTTAATTTTAAAACATCTACAATGCATAAACTCTTTGAAAACTGGCCAATATGATTCTGAATTGTTTCGAACAAGACGTTACATAGATAAGTAATATCGTAATAGAAATAACCGTTTGGCACCCGAACTAGATGTGAAATCCCTTGCAAACTGCTACATACTACCCTGGCATATTATTTCTTCTAATGATTATTATCGAATCTCAAAAAGAAAAAAATTATCAACAAATATGCATGTAACCAAGAACTGGTAGCTATCGGTTACACGACCACTTGCTAAGCTACTGGAAAGGAGAGTGTAGACTTTCAAATAAATCAGCTATCTACTTTTTTTTAGCTTTTTCGTTAATTTTTCAACATGTGCTTATTAGCGACGGTGTCCAAAAATTCTCAAGCTCTCCCCCAATGTAGAAGGTAAGAAAAATTATCTGCTGATTGTGAACATAGCAAAATAATTTACTGACAAAAGCTTAATAGCCACAGACAAGTTACATGGTGGCTTAAAATTTTTAATGATTTTGGGGACTTCCTCCAAATCACTTGTAACGATTGGACTGTCTTTTCAAAAGCTCACGAATGAACCGTACCAAGTTGCACGCAAAGCGTTTGACTCGTGAAAAACCTAGATATCTTTATCGTATCTGCAACGAATCCTTACAAGTAACCTTGAGTTTAAATCGATTGCAAATAAAACTATTAGGAAATTCGATTTGTCGTTGATTATGCTAACAGTTTTACTGGCATAGTCCGCTTTAGCCATAGTCCTCAATGGCCAAATCAGACCATTTTGTACAATATTAAATTGTGACAAAACATGATCTAGATGTTATAGATCGTATCAAGTGCATAAGCACATTACATTAGATTAATATTTAATCAAACATAATATTATATGCAACCTTGAAGCTAACATTACATTTTTTTTTAATTTTCTTGTTTTTTTTTTTATCATGAGGGGGATCTTTTTAGCAAATATTGTTAATGGAATAAGAACAATAAAAAATGAACTTACAACGGAAATAAAATGATGAGTAGGAGAAATTAATGATAAAATTAGTTAAAATGATTTTTAAAATACCCAACCTGTTTAGTTAACCCAACTGAACCCAACTGAAAATACCTTGCTAATGAAATACAATTCTTACACAGGATTACAGTCGAGTGTCATACTATATTCCAAACAACGGACAGTTTATTTATAGTAAGATAACTGAGGGTTCTTACGCATAGTTTCGAAACATTTGAATATATACAATAATAATAGCTATTTAGCCATTCCAATGCATGAACTTTGATTTTTTTGTAATTTTTTATCATTTTAATTAATTACAAACAGAGGACACACTACAGAAATAAATACATAAATATATAATAATGTAGCACAGTGAAACATGAAATTGTGTCTAGAAAGGATTAAAACAATATATGTAATATATGTAGGGCCCCACAGGGTAGAATTACTCAGAATATGATTTTCTACTCTGTAAGGAGTGATATTCATCACATCTCTAAAAATGAAAATATAACATATTATACAATTCTTATGATTTACATAAACTATAATAACAGTTACGCCTATATGAACTGTTACCATCCATACTTGTAGTCGTAAATTATATTACAATTTCACATTGCCGCCATTGCAGGAGCACCATTACAATCTTTATCAACTAAAAAAGGGTTTATAACAGAACTCAGGGCAACAAAACTTCGAACGCGTGCTCGTGAAATGGCGATAATATACACTATCAAATAGGTACAATCCACCTTTCGGACAGCGCGTGGGGCCGCGCAGTCCAACGTCAAACAAAACATTACACGATAATTACTGCTAATGACGGCGCGGAACTTTTATATTACAATCCAAACTCACGCGGAACCACCTCGGCACAAACCACGCGGTACTGTTCTGTCGTTAACCGTAGGAACTGTGACAACCGCACGGAACTAATGTGACATTGGTTACCGACCGCGCGGTTACACAACCAACCGCACACGGCGAATCGGTGATCAACCGCCCTGACGATGTGACAACCGAGTAGGGTCGATATTACACATCCAACATCCAGGTACCTTTGTCATAACTAAGCGACCGCGTGGTGACAACTAACTGTGGAACCCAAACTAGCATACGACCGCGCACATCCTATAAATGTTACGGCCCATGCGTATTCCTACGATTAACCTAACCATGCGCGGTCAAACACACAGACCGCGCGCGCCATATCGTTAAATATGCGGCTATTCAATAAAATCTCCGCGTATAAAACCTAGCATTGGACAAACCATCGAAAAAATAGTTCACCTTCAGTAACAAATACTTATAATATAGCACCCAGACTCGAGGATGCTGCCATTGATAGGGCAACCCCTTTTACACACTCGGTTATAACTGTCGGGCAGATATTGTCCGCCATTCCTTACTCTTGATGTTACAATGGTCCAGATGCATAAAATCCTGCCTTCGATATATTTAAACAAAAACTACGGCCGTATAAACTTTTACATGAATTTTGAATAGAAGAAAAACAAGATTTAACAAAAATAAAACTTGCGAGTATATACCATATTAACAAATTGTATAAACAACTTTGGACGATTTTATTTTAAGAATTATATTAGTATCGTCCTTCGCACCTCATGAAATGCTGACGCCCATTCGTTCCGATACGAGAAAATAATACTTCATAATAGTTTATTGTGTAAATTATTTTTAAACAAATACATACGCCGAAAAACCGGTCTTACATGTAAATATTAAGCTTTTTTTAATATATTAATAACTTTTTAAATATAAATAGCAAGCGAAAGCATTTCATGGAGCGACTTCACATCAATATAAAATCGCTACAAAGAAAATGAAAACTAAAATTATTTTTACACTACCTTCAATCCTTCTCGACTACAATTGAAACGATATGTTAAACGCTTCTCTAATATCTTTCTCTATATCGTTCTATGAAAACGCGTCAAGGGCGACGACTTAATTATAATAGTTTAACTATTATTATTGCTAACTCTCGACACACAATACGTTACTAGCCATTACTCGGCTGACGAGAAGGCGGTCTGCAGTTGCGGTACTTGGCTGGTAAGTACAAGTCATGTTAACGGTGATCGTGAATATACCTCAACAAGATGCGAGCAGCACGGTACTCACTAGCGAATCGAAAGGGGATTACATAGAACATTCAACTGAAAACAAAACCGTCGACGGGAGCCAGCATTTAGACCAACTCAACACGATATTAATGTGAGTAAGGTCGAGGAACTTGATTTAGATGTACACTTAATATTGTATTTGAATGATCTAATTTGCGATCTCCCGTGCTCTCGCTCGGCGGCAAAAGAATCGAATTACCGACGGTCCCAAAACGCGGGTCCCACTGAAAACCTACTTCACCCGTCGCCACGAGTCCTACTGAAGCCTTTCATTCGGAAACTTGTCAAAATAACTACGGACAAAAAATATCGAGGAACAGTTCAAAAGCGGGGGACCAGAAGGCACTTTCGTACGAAGCATTCGAACGAATCGAAACCCATCGGTACGGTCTAACGTAAACGGAACTAGGAGACGCAAGACCACGGCACGGCGCGGGGCCTAGCGCGTGAGCGGGCGGTGCGAGCAGCGCAGAAAGCGCGCGTGCGGGCGCGGGCAGGGCACGGGGCAGGCCGCGGGGCAACGTAGCGCGGCTGAGTGGCGGCGTTTGCGATCTGCGCCCGCGTCCGCCTCTGCCTCGCTTGCGCACAGCTGGTGCGCCGCGCTGATAGCCGACAGCAGCTCCTCCCAGTCACGCGACAGCTCGTCCTCGGGTGGCGCGCACGCGGGGGCAGCCGGCGCCACGCACGCGCACGCGCACGCCGGCTCCGCGCTCCAAATGTCGCCGCCACTCGGTCGCATCTTCTTGGCCGAGCCGCCGCACTCGTCGCAAGCCCAGGCGTCCGGCGCGTCGGTCTGCGCGGCCGCATCCCGCTGACGCACGGGGAAGCGCAGGCGGAAGGCGGGGTCGTCGAGGTCCGGACAGCGCTGCTCGGCCGTGAGGTTGAGGCGGCCGTAGTCGATGCTGCGGGTGCGGTACTCGAGGTAGCGCTCGCGCGTATCAGCACGGTAGGCGCCACCGGACGCGCTGCGCACGAACTCCACGCTGTCGAGATCGGCGCGCACGTTGAAGGTGTCGCCGTCGCGGTAGCGCGCGGGTTCAGCGTCGCGCGCGGGGCGAATGGGGCGGAAGTGCGTGCGCGTGGAGGTAAGCAGGTCCTCTCGTGAGGGTGGCGGCGGCGCGACGGGAGGTGGCGCGAGCAGAGGTGGGGCACAGCGGCGGCGCGGTACCACCTCAACGAAGCCGCTGCGTTCGCGGCTGTGGTTGATGGCGGCGAAGGAGCGCATGGTGTCAGCTACGGCGGCCAGCGCGTCGTACAGCTCGTCGCCGTCGTCGAGCGCGAAGTCGAGCGCGCGGGGCTCGTCCTCGATGTTGAGCGGGCGCAGGCGGTCAGGCAGGTCAGCGCCCCCCGGCGATTCCGCGCGCGCCTCGCTGTTTTCGACGGACCAGATGCTCTCGGTAAAAGAGAGGAGGCTGCACTTCTCCACGGACGGGTCGGCGAAGAGATGGTCGGATGGAGAGGATAGCAGATCTTGGAAGTCAATGGGGAGCTCCTGATATTCGTCATCTGGTGTGTTTTGTTGATTCGTCCATATGGCCTCGATGCTGCTGTCGAACTTCGCCTCGAATTTAGCATACTGCTCCACTTCCAGAGGACTACGAACTCTAGGGTTCAGGTCTTCAGTAAAGGCAGCCCACTCAGTGTCAAGGTCGAGACCATCGTTGAAATCTGGCACCATGTTTTCGTTTATGCGTTTTACCTGATTAATTTCTTTTACCTCTTCTGTGACAGTGTTCTCACAAGTACCGTAGCCCTCGTCTAAAGCAATAGCTCTAATGAATTCCTTTACAGGATCTTGAGCTTCCATATCCCACACTCCCTCGTGTGTCATCCACTCAGGTAGATTCTCTTTGCTTTCAAGGGTCTTCCTGTAGCTATTGAAACGTTTTCGGTTCTTTTTTTGGCTGTGGCAGGAATTTCGACGCTCCCTTCCAGATGAATATTTTTTATTTTTTGAGTTCCAATCTTTTGGTGCCAAGATATCACTTTGCATCTTGACCTTAGTTTCTGGAGCTGCTTTTCGACACCAAGCTGGTGGCGGCAAATAGTACTGCAATGGCGACTCTTCTCCTTTTTTCAGAGCCGGGAATGCAGCATAATATCGACGCACAGCCTCTGTTTGTTCTATAGAACAACTTGGCATTCCTGTCAGTGATGCGTCTTCTTGGTCTTTGATATTTTGAAGTCTTGTGCACAGCTTTCCAACAATGTTGTCTGGCTTAGACTCCTGTAATGTGATTACAATCTATTTTAGAAATTTTAGTTTCCATGTCTATTGACAAAATGAGCACAAAAATATATTAAACGATAATATTTTAAAAACAAAACAAAGAATTTAAATGATGAAACAACAAATGATGTGGGAAAAAAAATCTCATTCTCAAGGCTCTATTGTATAAAGGCATATAAAATGCAAATAAATAGTGACAGCATCAAACAATGGTACACAAAATGTATTAAATAGGAACAGCGTGTAAAATAAGTGCTTCTCACAGGCAACATATCTGTTCAGTCGCCGAGAGATCTGGTGTACCACTTTTCAATCTTACTTGGTATAAAGGTTGTAGGTACACTAGATCTTTTGGCTACTGTACATAGATAATATGGTCTAAATCTTTGTCCTAATACAACTAAATAGAGAGAACTACATACAAATTTCAAGTACTACCCAATCACAGTTTGTAAAAGTTGTTAGTAACAAATAGGATTCAGAAATAATTGGTTTGGATGTTTCAGTATGAGATCAGATTACACTAGCTTCAAAAAGTGTAGCTTTAACACTAAGTTCAAGAAAAAATTATAATCTAGTCAAAATTAAGTCATTTTGGTTTCTTTCTAAATATATACTGGTTCAGAGTAAAAGTGTATTCTAATGTATGTTGCATAATTACAACAAGAAAGTATAACTATTAATTTTTAATATTATTAGTGCAAAAAGCAAAAGCCAAGTGTATATTTAACAGCTACCATTTTATTTACGTATATATAAAGTGTGCTAAAATATTTATGTATACTGAAGTATCCAAAAAGCGAATAAAAAACAACACCGTGACTAGGTAAAAAACAAATATTTGTTGCCTATGAATACAAAATAAGATGCATGTCAATGAAAACCGACCTTTCTCAAAAGATTCTTTGTACCATTAACTGTCTTAACCATCTTCTTATTAATATTGCCACTATTACCATCTCTCCCCATCATTGGGTATTGCATAGCCACTTGTCAATAGAAAAATATAATATTAGTTCCTTTGTATAATCTCAGTTACTTAAGACTGTCCCTAACAATGATCGGTATGAAGAAATATGAATTTCAGATAACAATGCAATTATAATCATTTAACATTTAAGATTGTAATGTCAACTCAACCAAAAGATTTGTAAATATATTTCTAATAACTATTGTCATTAGTAATTACAATTATTTAAATCTGTGTCTACATCATTATGATCAAAATAGAAGTGCGTTAACATTTTTATTTAATATAATTTGTTGTAATCAGCAAAGTAATTACTTAATTGGCTCTACTATTTTCACTTTAAGATAGTTATTGAGAACTTGTTGATCAATCCAGTAAACATAGCAATACAATACTAAAAAGGCTTACAAGAGAAAAATGTATAAGAATAAAATATGTAGTCCTTACCTGGGATTAATGTGCAGGTATCAGAAGTTGTTGGATATCAGGTACGATTCTTTTGATGTGTCAGGCCAGCAGGCTAAGGCCTGGCTCCCTCTTTTATGCTTACGCATCCTGCTCGGTACAATCTCTACTCGCAATAAACACCATTAACATGCTTGGAAATCGTGTGTCCATTTTTCATATGCTTGGGCCGTGTGTTTTATCGATCCTTGTAAATACCTCTTACAAACAATACATTCTTATTTCTTTGGCCTGTGGTTTGCTAGTAGTCGTTATTTTGTAATTCTTTCCCTGATTTTCTTGTTTAGTAAATAACATTCATTGTCACTATTTAGCAAAAATGGCGCACTTAGTGCATCCCTTACTTCTGCAAAATAAAACGTAATTTATAATATCACGTGTCGTTTCTAAACATTGTATCAGTATGACTTGCAAGGGCACAAAGAATTTCATGGAAAACCATACCCGCCCCGCCGCGCTAAATGGGTCGATTCACTCGATGGCGCCAAACGTCATTCGAGGGTGGCAAAGGGGGCTATAAATCTTAATGCTTACCAAATTATGATTTTTAACTACGATTTTTTATTCTTGTAAACATTGTGTATATTTCACTATAAGTTTATTGACACTTGATAATACGAGAGGTGTAATCGAAATAATTTCACAAGACATGACAGGGTTACATGATGCACTTTCACTATGGCTATGTAGGCTATTACTTACACCTTTTATAAAGTTTTGGATATGAATAGCGCAGACTCACCTTGAAGAATATATTTATGAGGTTATTTTCATGATATTTTATTAAACACACACACCCCACATGAAAAAAAACATGGCAGCCGCAATAAGTGAGAGTCAAAATTATAAAATATGCGCAACGCCGCGCCGCGGTCAAGTTCCGAGTGACGTCTTCATATCGACCAATAGAACAGCTTCAATTACGAAATTTATTCAAGATGGCTGCTTACAAACCCGTCTTGTACAATTACATTCCGAAATACATTTTTTACGCGCATTGATTCGTTCCCTATTGATGTTTAAGGCCATTAAATAAAAATCTCGACCAATGAAATGAGAGAGAATACTATGATCGCGCCATTTTTTTACCGCGAAATTTAAATAAAATTTTCTTTACAACTTAGTTCAACTTAGCGACTTTCAAATAACATTATTTAGACAAGGATTTCAAAATATATTATAAAAGTGTGGACTATGAGCACATAATAATAATGTATACTTACGTACAGAGAAACACCGTTCATAGAAAATCAAAATTTTGTCAGGGTTGTCGTTGTCACAGAAGATGGGAGTAAATTAAGCAAAGAGCGCCCATGACCTAATGAATAGACCCCCTCTGAGTCACACACGTGTTCGTGCAGGTTCGATGCCGGGTTGTTCTTTGTACCAATTAGACTTTCTCAATAACCGTATACTGACGCTAGACTAAGGCCCGTATTAATAAACCGTTCTCAAACTCGTTCTCAAGACCTTTCTTGGCTGAGACGGTCTCAAGTAACGATTAGCTTCTCAAGATGGTCTTTAATTCATAGTATGATCTCAAGACAGTATCAGTTGATAACATTATTGAAATCACTTACTCAACTTTTAAGCGTCATCTACACGATAAAGAACGAATAAAATAACGTTTCGTTTACACTCCTACAAAGAACGGATTTATTGATTATACATTGCTTCAATATTTCTTTTTGCCTTTACTTATTCCCTTAATTATTCATAAAACCCACTCATAAGGCAGAGTTTTCGTCAACACAACACATTGGCGAATCACTAAGGAGCCACTTTAAAGAATAAGAACAAGAAAAACTTTTTTTTCGAATGGCAATGATCCGCATTCCATTTTACGTAGTTGTTAAAAAAATATGCATATTAATATGCTAGACAATAATAAATATTAATATCTATGTGAAATATATGAAAATCACTTTTTTTCAATATAAAAAATACAGATTAAACTTTTTTTGGTATTTATATTATTAAATATTACATTTTTAAAAAGAAATATTGAAGGAATGTATAATCAATAAATCCGTTCTCTGTAGAAGTATAAACGAAACGTTATTTTATTCGTTCTTTGTCGTGTAGATGACGCTTAAAAGTTAAGTAAGTGATCTCAATAACGTTAACAACTGATACGGTCTTGAGATCATACTATGAATTAAAGACCATCATGAAAATGAAATATTTACTTACCTATTAATATCCTTAGGAGGTAAAATATGAGATTTTTATTTATTCTATTATTTTTCATACACGCAGTACAATACATAACCCCCTTTTTGTTTTATATTATTTGTATTTAATCATCACTATCACTACAAAGTATAAAACAAAGTAGCTTTATCTGTCTGTCCCTATGTATCCCGATATCTTTAAAACTACGCAACGGATTTTGATACGGGTTTTTTTAATAGAGTGATTCAAGAGGAAGGTTTATACAGGGTCTGTCGTAAATAATGGATAACCCGTAAACTGGAGTTGGTCCGGATGTGAAACTGTAAGAAAATCGTATTTTTTTGCTAGGGTTTCTAACCATATGAAAATGGCGTAGCATTTTATACTTTTTTATAAATTTCGATACTTTTTTCGTTCATTCCGTTGTCATTTCATCAAATTTAGGTATTTCTGTGTGATTTTTTTAGTATCATACTCCTGAAGACGTGTATTATTTAATTTTAATACAATTTTAGGTGTTTTTAACGTAAACAATTTTCAAAATCATCTTTTTATGCTTCTTTTCAAACTATTTTTTTCTTAATGTCAACTTTGATCATTTACTGTGAAAAAAAAAGTATGGCGCTATAGCTTCCCATTATCTTAATAAGTTGTCTAGTATGTGTAGTTTCTAAAAAGGTATTACAATGTGTACTTTACTAGTAATATTAAGTTACAGGAGCGAGATCAATATCAAGGTCAGAATTCAAAATTTTTAAGTATTTTTTTATAAAAGGTTATAAAACTTTGTCATAATGATATGAAATTACCGGGCCATGGCAGAACAATGTTTGGGAAACACTGGTCTATGGCATTAAATTAAAATTATATGGCTTTATTCTTGAAGTTTTTATCTATTTATGTATATTATTTTTGTTTATAAAGCTCATTATATATTAAGTACCTTTAAATAATGTTCCTTAATTTTATTTCCTATTTAGCATTCCTTTGCAATATGAACACAATTAAATATGAAGATTCAAGCGTAAGTATAGTATACTTACTAGCGTTATAAAATCGATAGATTTCCATATTGGAAAGACTCGAGTGCGCAAACGCGAATATTCATGTCTCCCATCTGATTTTAGGCAAATTTTAGGTAGATAGGAACTTAAAGTATTAACAGACGTACGAATTTCTGCAGACCAGGGATTTGGTTGCCAACTTAGGAGTTTCTCCCTAAAATTAGGGAAAAAATTCTCTAGATGGGAGGATTTTTTAAGGTTATTTTTAGAGGTTTGTATTTTTTTTAAATTAAACTAACTAAGTTATTCGATCGATATACATTATATATCGAAAATAAACTTTTAGAAGTATATTTTAATGTAAAAAGTCAGAATAATATTGGAAGATTTTTTTTTTATTAATTACTAGCATTAATTGCCCGCGGCTTCGGATTCCTAATTCATTATTTTGCCGTACTCAATTCATACGAAATATCATGCAAATGTTATGTCCAAGGAAAAAATGTTTCTTATTAACTGTTATCACGTATTTTACCCCCTTAGGGGTTGAATTTAGAAAAATCCTTCCTAGTAGATGCCTACGTCATATGAGAAATACGTGTGCAAAATTTCAAATTTCTAGCCTTACGGGTTTGGCTTGTGCGTTGATATATCAGTCTATCAGCTTTGCCTTTTATATACAGGGTGTCCGGTAATTAATGGATAACCCTGAAATGTCTTATAGTAGAACGTATAGCCGTTCAAAAAAAAGTACAAAATAAAATCTATTATAAGTAGTACCTAAGTTAAGTTCTACTAAGAGAAAAGTCTATTTTTTTTTAGTTTATTTTAGTATTTTGAACACTATGACGAGAAATGAATGAATTACATCGGTTTTTTATTGTTTTGATATTATACAGTGCTATGCTGATAAATAGACAGTAAATAGTATGACAATTGCACTTTTTTTTAATATGCAAGTTCATTTATTTTAGAAAAAATGGCATAATTTTTTTTATCGAAGTTTAAACATTTTGGGTATTTCTTATACCTATTAAAATGTATCATGCCTTCATGAGTGACCAATATTTTTTTAAATAATGTCGGTTTCAGCTACTCGGGCACTTCTTCTAATAAATTGGGGAGATCATTTTGGAGAAACTCCAAATAACTTTGCCCAATTAGATTCCCTGGTAATTCAAATAGTCCAATAATTATTATTCCGTTTACTATTTCAGTCCAATAGTTAATTTTAAATCGGTATTGTGACCTGTCTTCACGCATAAGATGGGGATATTCTAGTTGCCAACTGTGTAAATTGTGAAGGTTGTTACATTTGCATTAGTACATTTTTCTCCTTTTCTACATTAATAGCAATAATTCACTATTCATGGTAGATAAAATGATGAATTGTACCATTATAAAATCTACTTGAAACCGACATTATTTTAAAATATTGGTTACTCATGCCTTCATACATTTCTTTTATACCCAAAATGTTTAAACTTCGATAAAAAAATAAATTATGCAATTTTTTCTAAAATAAAAGGACTTGCATATTTAAAAAAAAAAGTGCAATAGCTAGTCAAACTATTTACTGTCTATTTATGAGCATAATTCATTAATTTCTGGTCATAGTGTTCAAAAAACTAAAATAAACTAAAAAAAATACTTTTCTCTAAATAAAACTTACCTATCTTAGGTACTACTTATGATATATTTTTTTTTGTATTTTTTGAACGGCCATAAGTTCTACTATATGACATTTCAGGGATAACCCTGATAATAAAAGGATAACCTTTTACTACCGGACTGTATATAGATTTATCAGTTTATTTATGTAAATATTTTTGTGAGTTGGAACACTGCATAAAAATCAGAATGCACTTTATATAGTACTCTGTGCTGATACAATAGAGCTGAAAATCAAACACACGAGTGTAGTGCTGTCATAATGGTCCGCTCCATGGAGGTTTTCTCTAACCTCCATGGTCCGCTTCATACCATTTAAATTTTATAGGAAAATTTCACTAATACGCCAACCTTGTTAGTTGTTCTGACATACACATAATCTTCTTGCGTTTTAAAAACATAGCCTAAGGCTACGACCTCTTCTCAAACCTACCAAAGATATTATATTGTAAAATATTCATAAAAAGAAGTAGTACTTACTTTACTATTGATTTCTTATGTTTACGCGAATATTGTTCATTGTTTTAAACACTTACGGATTGTGTCGCAGTACACTTTTCTTTTTCCGACGTTTCGGCTACTTTCCAACGGCCGTGGTCACGGGAGGACCCTAATATAAAAAAGTACTTTGTGGGGAGGACTGAGGTGGCAGTAATTGTCCTATTTGTTGAAGTTGTTCAAACTACCCGAAGATTTTTCAATTATTTTTGTTCCGAACCAAGCAAAACATACGAACAGTTTCTCGAAGCCGCGGTGTTTTTTAATTAAATTTTATTTATTACTGGATCCCAACTAGATGGCAGCACCCTCCCATGATGGCAATGGTGAGTCCCACCACCATCCTTCAGCAGCTGTGAAGGATGGTGGTGGGACTCACCATTTAAATATCTCCTCCCCCAGTGTAATGTAACATTCCCCTTCAAGATGTAGGAGTCAAACACGACTGTGACTGCGGTCTCTCCTATATAGGGCAAACTAAAAGATCCATCAAAACCCGCGTTTCAAAAAAGAAACACATCGCAGATGTTAAACACCGTCGCAACAATAAATCTGCAATTTGCGAACAAACATGGATCAACCTCGCCATTAGATAAAATTTGATAAGCCACAAGTACTGGCAAAGGAACACCGTTATCGCCAAGAATAATAAAAGTACCCTAATTCTAACCGAGAAGATGGCTGGGTGCTGCCATGATTATGTTCATATGCGCCGCGCCGCGCGCAGCCCGGAGGGACCGTTTCATTGCTGTCGACTCTGGGTAAATTTTTGACATCACCTTTACTACCTACATGCGCACCCTAGATACATCGAAGAATCGACAAAATGACAGATTGAAGAAACATTAATACCATTCGGAGCATAATAGATTTTATTGTAAGGCAGCAAGTTTGATGCATCGTCGTTATGAGAAACGACATTTTTCTTCCCGAGCATGAGCTCACAAAATGGCCTCTTTTGACAGCTAAAGTAGAAACGTTTTCTTAATTCAATGTCAAATAGTCTTACAATAACGTCAACTACTCCACATCATGGCGGTCCAAGACAAATAGTTTCTTTACTTTCATTGGCTTTCAGTCATTTACTTGAAAGTTTGATCATTTTTGACAGATTTCCCGGCAGCCATTTTAAAAATATGGCTATTTAGAAAAGTTGACTTCTATTGACGACCATGTTACAGTGGATTAAGAACTATTTTGCAACGAACTGTTTTGGATATAATATTTCTTCTTTAAAATTATTTCTTCGGATCGCTATACTAAGCCCGCAGAAGCCACATAGATGGGAAAATGGAATTGTGGAAATCAAATTGATTTCACGTAATCATAGGTGCGTGTCGTCGGTAGAAAAATAAAACTAAGAATATTCTTACGACATCTGTATTCTCCTATACCCTTAGAGTTAATCAAGATTTAAATCTGTTTGAAAAATATATTGCCTTGATTCCTTTACAAATTCTGCTAAGCAATATAGGAATATTATATTTATGTAGTAAATACAAAAATGTTCCGTAAACATTTTTGTACAAGGTAGCATTAGATGCGAATTTAAATCAGCTGAAAAATTAAACACTTATTTAATATACTGAATATGAAGTTGTTGTATTTAGTGCATAGGTTGTTTTGATGTTTATAAAATAAATCACGATTAAAAATATATTTTGTCAAAGACAATTTGCGCTAACCTTTATAGTAAACATAAACTTAAAAAAAATCCACTATGTAATATGTTTTAACGATCACAGAGATGTATGAATAAATATAAAATTACTTACAATGTGACAAACTAAGTTAATATGACAAAAGTTAACATATTATATAATTAACATAATATATCAAAACACTAATCATTTCTAACAGGTTATAGTATCTTTAAATTATGTTGCCGTTATTGTAATTTGGTTAAAAAGGTTGCATTTTGGTTTTTAGCGAGTAAGTCACTATATACTATATACATAGGTACTGTAAATGGAAAAATTAACGAAGTAACATTTTTTATGGATATTAGGTGACACTGGAGAGTGATTAATAAATATGACATAAAATTAAATGAAATACGATACTTTAAATATCGTTTTTTCAAAGCATTTTGCACAAAGCAAAAACATATTAAGTATACCTATGTGCTGATCCATCTGAATGTAAGTACTTTAAGTATAATGATTGAACAAAATATCTTATGAAACTTAAAATAATACATCAAGAAAAATATTTGTACGTATTTAACGGAATCAATTTTATATACACAAATATTATATTTGAAAAAAATTATTGTCGTTCGGGCATATGCATGTACAGTTTCATAAATAATTTCATAGATAAATGACGTAAGATATTCTAAGTGCACCCAAATTACAGTGCATTACAGTGGAATATTCGGATTACCAACTAGGTATTATAAATGAAACGAACAATATAAAACATTCCAATGACCTTAAATATTTAAGTACTGCTATTAAAAAAAGTAAAACATTCTAAATTTAAATTTGAAACTGATCACAATTTCAAGTTAGAATGCAATGACATGTAATATTTTATTGTTGGCAACCCTGAAATCGAATATCGAACGACATCCTTTCGAATTTGCCGCGGCAAATTGCCAGGAAAGCGTAAACTGTTAAAGAACCGCTACAATCATATTTATTAACAAAACATTCACTCAATGGCTCTCTGGTCGTTTACTGCTTTCCTCTGGTTTTGCTGCTTTCTTCGTGACGATGTCTTCGCTCTTCGGCATGTTTCGTTCCTCCCCAAATTTTTCTACCGCCTTCTTCATTTCCCGCCGCTTTTGGGCTTCACGTATCAAGTCGAATAAACTCTGAAACAAAGGAAACAATTCAGTAATTCTCGGAACTATCACAATGGAACGTATGAGTAATTTGTTTTCAAGGTTAACCTAAATTATAAATTATTTTGTTATTTATATCTTATGAACAAATGTTTAAAAAAACAAATGATAATTGATAACCTACATAATATTACAAGTTATTACGTATAAGTGCCACCTTCGATATGAGTTTGTTCATTATTGTCAGAAAAGATTATATCATTAGGGTCAATTCACAACGAAACGATACGCGACGGGGCGCTGCATTTTTAAGATATAGATTCAAAATTGAACTTCATTCATTACACAAGAAGAATGAATATACATGTTTCGTTCTAAAGTTTGAATGTCAAGATGCACAGCGCTGCACAGCGCATATGCAGTGTATGACTGATTGATGTGAAATGAAACTTGCATTTTTGTGTAGTGAATATAGTTCAATTTTGTGTAGCTATCTTAAAAAATGCTGCGCCGCGTCACGTATCGTCTCGCTTCGGTGTGAACTGTTACTGTTACACAATACAATTTTCCGTCTGAGGAACAAAGAAGTAAGAGTAAGAGTTCTAAGAGTATAAGATTGGGTAGAAACATGCTTTATTTAGCTCACTTGCCCTCTTACCACATAACCCATTTTACCCTATCTGACAAAACTAGCAAATAAAGACATTTTCCTACCTTCCCATCAGTATCAGCGCTCTTGTCCTGCTCTTTGGCTGCCTTGGCCGCTTTGTCCAGGGCCTTCTGTATCTTACTCTCCACCTCTAGAATCTCCTCCTTGTCGAGTAACTCTATCAGCTCGGCCATTTGCTTCTCAGACAAATTCACATTCTCGTTGCCTATGATCTCTAGCATCTGTGAACAGATTACAATAATTATTAGTTTTTTGTACATATACTCGCGACATGTCAAGACAGTCAGTTGAGATAAAGTATGAAAGTTTATGCAAAATGTTCCTAAGGAATTATTATCATTAGTTTTGAAGTCACTTGCTGACTGACTAACAACACATGAGAATTGAGGACTGAACATTTTCCCCTAATCAAAAGAAGCCTACATGCGTATCTAAAGTTTATCTATTTATTTCCAAACTTAAATCTATATTTACAGGACATTATCCTAATATGACAGACTAGTTACTAATAATAAACAATAAACATCAAAATCATAATAACTAGTAAAGTAAATTTATTAGATATCTAGAGAACAATTTCATACTTACATAATACAACTTATTTAATATTATTTTTTAAATAATTTGTCCAAGCTGTATAGAAAATATGCATTTTTAACTGACTTCAAAAAAGGAGGTGGTTATACTTTGTTATTGGGTATATATATATATATGACTTTTTCTGAAGTAACCCAAGCATAGATGAATTATAAAAGTAAGCTTTTGTACCAAGGTATACCCTGGATCCAATTGTTGTTATCCAATCCAATATCCATATAATATATATCACTTTCATAAAAGTATAACCTAGTAAGTAGGTAGAGTATACAGCTATTTATTAAATATAAATTAACATTATGTTCGTTTGCCTGTTTCACAATCCTACTACTATTATAAATGTAAAAGTTTGTGAGGATGTATGGATGTGTAGACGGGTAGATGTTTGTTACTCTTTCACGCAAAAAAATTCTGAACGGATTTTGATGTTTGGTATGGTAGTAGTTTAAGCTCTGGATAAACACATGTGCTACTTTTTACCCCGAAAAAGTATAGTACTTCCATGGGATACTGTATTTACGCGGTCGGAACTGCGGGCAAAAGCTAGTCTACTGATAAGTCAGATAGCTTTTAAGCATGTTTAGTCTCTGTCGCTTTAAAATAAAATTAAATTTATAACGAGTGCGCTGGAGACCGTGCCCTCTCGCTCGCACCACTGTGCGAACGCTCCGTTGGCCAGCAACACACGGGCACACGGACCGTGTGGTTCGCGTCCGACTCGTCCCCGCAAGGCCCCCGCGCGCTATCGATCTGACTAGACGATATTCGTTAATACTATGTCTTTTCCCGCATTTTCGGCTTTGTTTACGATACCTATAATTTTCGGCCTATAAGTTAGTAATATGTTTTGTAATAAGTGAAACCATTGCTAAAAACTATATTGTGAAATTGTGTTTCTTTCAATAAAAATTTGTGAGACATTTCGGTTTTCATTTATTAAAAATTTCCGAATAACCTATTGGTATTAAGATACCTTTAAATGATTACATGTAGGTGATAAATGGAGTAAAATTATAACACAGTGGTATCCTAGAGGCCACAAAAGAAACAGAGGGAGACAATTCAAAAGATGGACAGATGATATAGAGCAGGGAGGAGGAGGGACGTAGGCCAGCTGTCCTACTACTAACATTAAAATGAGTTTTGCCAGGGAATTCAATGGGTGACGTTGTGGATTGTGGGTTTTGCATTCCTTTCATAAATTTGTGTTATTTCGGTTCTTAATGTGTAATATTAGTAGAATATTAACCATTAGATATTTGTTAACGTGCATAAGTGTGGGCAAGTGGTACAACTTTTAAAAACGTGCTATTTTGAGTTTCCCTCCAAAACTCCTTAGGAACTTTCAGTAAAGCTTCTACCACTTTACTGAATCGACTGACATGACTCATGGACTGCAGTGACTATTTATTTGGACTTTGACTAGACTTTAGACTTGACGATTTAGGAATACGGTGTTGAAAATTTAAACGAAAGTTCTATTTCCCGCCTTTTTAACTTCACACTGGCAATTGGTTATAAGCCGATGCCATATAAAAATATAAAGAAAAAAAACTTTAAAATGTCATTATTTTGACATAAGAACTTTTTAAATTATGTTTTATAAAGTTCAAACGTCAAAATAAAACCTATTTCCACTTGTCAGTTGAAGTTAATAGGGCAGCTTGATTAGATTGGCGTACGATAGAGAGGAATGGAGGAGATTAGGAGAGGCCTTTGCCCGAAGGCACACAGATTTACACAGTGAACGTATTAAGATATAAAGAACAACCTATCACTGTAAAAAAACCCGTTAAAAAGGCTATAAATAAATAAATGTTACGCATACCTTCAAAACATCATCAATTTTGAGCTGGCCATCGAAATCGTCATCCAGCCTGCCCAGTACATCTTGTATAAGCTTCAATTTAGCCTCATCTGGAACTTTCTGTAAGCTCTTAATGGAATGCATCAATTCGTCTATCTGAATCAGGTGTTCTTTAGCCTTTTGTGGTTCGGATTTTGTCTGTTCCAGTGTTGATATCAGTTCTTTTTCTTTGCTTTCCAGTTCTAGTAAAGCCGAATCTAATTTGTTTATCATGTTATTTACAGCACGGTATAATCTGAAATGAATGTTGTCAATAGATCAACACAACAAAAGTTAAAATTTAAATATAATAATAACAATAATATCTATGGACGCTTCCACACCACGTCAATCTGGTCCTGTACTAAGTATCCTAAGAACATGTATCACAGGTACCAGACAAACGGAAATATATTTAATACTGTTATACTATACATATATTTAAGATTTTTATTATACTATACATCAGTGGCGAAGGGTCTAAAGAACTCCATTCTTACGGCTTCCCTTTCAGATTACCTCATGAAGACCTCCAGCTAAAACTAGTATATGGAAAACAATAATATCTTATACAAGTCAGGTCGGACAAGCGATAGCGCGATGTAGACCGACTCAAGCGACATTTATGCGCTGTACGTTGCTACTTTGACACGAATATTGGAATCACTGATCTCTTTATAAGCCAATATATTCGGGAGTTATGGTGGGAGATCATAGGAACCTTATCTCGTTAGAAATAAAGTTGAAATTCCAACTTATATGCCGCAATATTCGGAGCTATAGGAGATCATAGGAACCTTATTTTGTTAGAAATAAAGATGAAATTCAAACTTAGGAATATGCTGAAATATTCGGAGTTTTGGGAGATCATAGGAGCCTTATTTTGGAAACAATAAATTTGAGATTCAAACTTGTTTTTAATAGCCGGCTGGCCAACTAAAGAACAATAATGTTAATATGATTTGTCCGTTGACAGTTCGAAGTAATTAAGGGCTATTTTTCTGTGATATTAACCTGCAATTTTGTAGCTTTCGCCAATGAGGAGCCGTTATTAGATTATATCAGGTGCATCATGAGACGAATGAATTTTGAAAAGTACATCGGCGGTACCTCAGCCGCGCGTCCTTGGATGTAAAATCATGTTATTACGTTAATAATTATATATTGTTATATAATTAATAATTATATAACAATATATATAATTAATAATTATATTGAGCAGTGAGAAGTGATAAATATAATTCGTCCTAAAGTTTAAACTAATACGTATTTATGTACTTATACAGGATGTGGCGTAATTAATGGATAATCCTTCACCTGCAGCTGGAGAATATCATAACGGATCAGAAAAATACAATTCATGTTTAGTAAAAGTATCATGGTTTTTTAGTTATCGGCTATTTTTTTTAAATTATGAAAATTTTACCCTTGCTCACTAATTTTGTTGTCACAGTCGCAAAAACATGAATTATCTCTATCAGGTTTTTATTTATTATACTTGAATAGTTGTAATTATTTGTAAGCTGTTCAGTCAAGTCCCCATACATTTTTTTATGATATGTGCGATCAAACACAAAGAAAAAAAGATTTGAAAGAAAAAAACTTATTTTAGGTAGCATTTGTAAAAATAAAATAGGCAACAGCACAAAAGTGACATGATACATTTGATAATACATTTATTTATTATACTATTCAAGTATAATAAATAAAACCTGATAGAGATAATTCATGTTTTTGCGACTGTGACAACAAAATTAGTGAGCAAGGGTAAAATTTTCATAATTTAAAAAAAATGGCCGATAACTAAAAAACCATGATACTTTTACTAAACATGAATTGTATTTTTCTGATCCGTTATGATATTCTCCAGCTGCAGGTGAAGGATTATCCATTAATTACGCCCTGTATATGAATATTGAATGTGAGACTACTTAGTACTTGTGTTGTGTTTATTGTTGGTAATAAATCGTTTGAATAAATTGACTTTTACGGTAAGCGGAAAGTTGGATACGTACCTACTATCAATTGTAATTTGTAGTTATCATAATAATAGACGATCATAATATTATATATTATTATTTAATAGGCGGTAGTACCGTGGAAGTATTTTAATATTATGATTATTTTACAATAGTTAACTAATACACAGTAAAACATTTTATTATTAAGTACCTATTTTGAAATATACCTAACTGTAAGTATTCTTATAGTTACCTAAGTATTTACAATTTCTCTCGCACACGACACAACTCTACTCGCTTGTAACGGCCTTGACCATCATACATAATATGGTGCTAAATTTCTATGCTATACATATATTTAATACACATCCAAGACCCAGGAACCCAGAAAAACTTTCTGTCCCTTCGGCGGAAATCTAACCCGCGACCTCCGGCTTAAGCGCCGACACGCTAACGACTTATCCACAGAGGTCGTAATATAAAAATATAAATCCCGTAATCCTATGCACCGATGCGACTTATTATGACAGTATAATTAAACAGGTATTGTAATTAGTGATTTTTAGCATTCAAAATTATCTTAAGGATCATAATATAAATACATAATAATAGGTTGGGGAAAAAGAAATCAATTTTTTTTTCGGTAGATGATAACGTATTATAGCATAGACCGATGACGTAAAGCATCGATCGAACAATTTCAAATTTATGCTCGTTGTCAATGTGACAAATTTATAATAAAAAAAAAAACACATTGCTGTTTTTTTATTGGTCCTGCAGTTGTGAGTTACAGGATGTTAAAAATGAAAATCAACAAAAAGAAAATTTGATATATTTTAAAGTTTTTCTTTGATAAAGGCGAAAATACTAGCCAGGTAGCTGAAATTGTGAAAAGTGTTTATAGTGCTGATACTGTAACACCTAATTACGTGAAATTTTGGTTTCGTTTAGACATTTTTGATGTTAAGGAGTGCATCTTTCACATCAAAAATGTCTAAACGAAATGTCTCGCACAGGCAGACGCGTCGTCGAAAATGTCGATATAATCTCAGAAATAATCGAAGTTGACTAACATAGTCGTAGCATCGGCCAGGACAGCCAGCCAGCAGCCAGGCCAAGATCGACCATAAAACAGTTTTAAACCATTTACGCAAAGTTGGATACAAAAAGAAGCTCGATGTTTGGGTGTCGCACTTTGAAATTCAAGCAAAAATATTGGATTTACTTTTTCCCCAACCTAATATTATGACGGTTTTAATTCCCTTTAGACAATTTTAAAAGTGATGAGTGTTTTGCAAAATTATAAGCATAATAATATATTGCAAAATAATATATAATACTTTGGTATTTCGGAAATCGATGGCTAGTGGTAAATTCTCTATTAGGTGATGCGAGTTTCCATGCTGATAGTCTATGCTAAATACCCTTTAGGAAAATTATGTTGAGCGTAATCGGACAATAATTTTGCACATTGATAGTTACGGAACCCTCCTTAGATATGTCTAGACATGCTCATTGTTAGGTTATTAATTATTCGAAACTTCATTAAAACAAATTCTTTACCTCCTAGCACCCTTAGTCAGTTTAATGTCAGCCTGTTTGGTCTTAACCATCTCATTCATCTCCATAACATCCTCACTGTACTCGGACAGTTCCTCCTTCAACTCCTCAATGCTTTCCTTCTCAATTAGTAAAGACTTCTTCTGCTCCGCTGTAATTCATGAATTATTCTTTAAATTAAATTCTAAATATTTAAAAAGAAAATCATGACTTAAAACATTTTAAGGGTTCCATACCCAAAGGGTGTGAAAAACAGTGAAACAGACAAGTAGTGATGAGTCAATGTACAAAATTCTATGTACTCCGCAACCGCACTTTGCATTACTCATTGTTTTATAAACACTATTATCCAATACTTAAGGTTGAGATAATGATACAAAGTACAAACATTTAAATACATACCTAATTTTTCTAAAGCATCCTCTATGACCTCCATATCCTTGCTAGATAGACCTTCCTCTGTTTTTGGTTTGGAGTCTACGACAATCACTGGTGCAGGGTCTACCATGATCGGAGTAATATCCTCTGAGATGATGGGTGCTTTGTCCTTGAGTTCCTCCTTCTCTCTCTTCTTTGCCTCAAGTAACTGCTTCTCTCTTTCCGCTTCCTGCATTTCCTGTTTCTCTTCTTTAATCTTCTGTTCCTCCAATTTGATTGCCTCTGCTTTGGTCTAGAATTGAAAATTACGACTCTTTTGTTTCATAGACCACTTTCAAAATTTTGCTGGATCCGGTGGACCTCCTGCATCTACATTCTACATTACTACCAATTTCAAAATCTCGAAAAAAATGTGAAGATTAGATCTATCTATCTATGGAAACTTGCGTTGTGGCTGAGTTTCAATGACGAATTAAACAGTTTTCGAAAAAAAAAAGGTTAGAATTGATTGCTTGATAGGGTTAATTAATTATTTGATATGAATTATTTATAAAGTAGGTAGACTAAACAAATTTATTGTGTTGTGAGTGGATGTCAAAAAAGAAAAGTTGGCCAATCGAAAAAGTGACTCCATCCAACTTTACTTTTTTTAAATCTACAGTGACTCAGCACAAGGACCAATCAATTCTCACAAATTTTATTTAGAAAACGTCCCATTCGGAGTGGTAAAAAGAAATATAGTATATTTCCTTGTGTTGTAGGTATATATATTATATATTCAAATATATAAATTATTACATTAATAATTATTATTGTTTTAACAGTTGTAATATAATCAAAATTAAACACTTATTTATAATGTAATGTAACTTCTACAATGGTAATTACAAAAAAAATATATAATTTTAATGAGATGGATGTACTTGATGGATTGACAGCAAATTATCAATATTTGGCTTGAGTTTTGTGAGGAATAACCGCAAATCTCCCCGTTCTGTGATATTCAATCTGTTCCTTTTTTTAAAAAATTCAAGTTTTAATACAAAATGTTGAAATGCGCCCTTTTAGCATTAGGCACGCGATATTATATTATATAGGCAGGTACGTACTAACTTTTCCGACACTGGTAATCAGTATCTATTCACAATATCGATTCACTTTTCTTTATGAAATTTCGGAAACAAATGAGTAACGTTTATCCTTGTCATTAGTGTTTATATTGGTGAAGAATTAAACACGTTCATACAAGATTGCAAGTACATACACAAGTCGTCGCTGAGCTTCTTAAAATATTATCTGCCTATATTGATAGGAGATAATTGTCTTATTGAGAAGGTTTAATTTAGGTATCATATTGTTTGAGTTGTTGTATTACCGTATAATTGACAGTGTGGCTCAATAAGTTATAAATGAAATTGAAAAAGGAAAGAGGCATAGGGCCGGATAGCTCAACTGGTAGAGCACTCAGCGCGATACCGACATGGTCTGGGTTCGAGTCCCAGTTCGGAACTATCCATTTTTTTTTTAATTTATTTATAAATTGTCTTATTGAGAAGGTTTTATTTAGGTATCATATTATTTAAAATAACAAGCCAACATTTTAGTTCTTCACTATCGAAACCAAATTAATTTTCATGCACCCCTGCTTACGATTGTAGACCCCCATTTCTTGTCACGTCCAACATAGACCCCCGTCGAGTCTCCGTGGACCCCTGGGGGTGGACCCCTGGACCACTTTGGGAATTACTGATTTAATACATTACAATAAACACCAAATCTTGTAAATAAATATGAAATAAAATTAAAAGTATCTAAAATAATTACTAATGAATTAAGTTATAAGAAAATGTACCATAGTGATGTAATGTATTTTATCAGCAAAATAAAGGACCTCAGTGAGTTCTTAGAGATTAGATTGACAAATAAATTTATTGTAAGTTTCACTCCAGCACAAATATGGATACAGTAGTAACTGGACGTAACCTCAAGAGGACATATTTGCAAGAAGAAACAATACTAATAGACAGAAGTACAGACATCAAAATATAAAGATAACTAATTTTGGGATGTGACTTAGCCCACATTCAATTGGGTTTCTTAGGACCATGAAATCTGTTTCTCGTTGACACATCTTCATTCCTGTGTTCTATTTCTCTTTCAGTTTATTATAGGTACTGTAAACTTGAGAGATCCCTGACTTACTTTGTTGTTGCTCATAGCACAAATGGTGCACAAACACTATGTCTCGAGTCTCACGGACTGTGGTTGAAGAGATTTTATTGTAGACATGGCCTGTTCTTCCAACACTAATAATTTGTTATTATTAAAGTATTTGTATTGCAAATACTATAGCATAGCATTTAAAATAATGTTGAATATTCATACACTTATGATGGATTGTACAATTTCTGCCCACTAGCAATTGTGTCTTTTCAAATACATTCTCTTCAGATTACGTCCAGTTGCTACTGTGTCCAGTCTCTAGTTGCGCCGGAGGGGGCACATCTGTACGAATTCGAAATGATTGTGGGACTGTATTTAAAGTAAAATAAAAAACATTGACATATTTACCTTAAAATCAAGTTTGCCTTCCTTTTCACCAATGGCAGCCTTGGTTTGTGTAGCAACTTGTTCAGGCAGGGCAGAAATAGTGGCCTTCAGTTTGTATGTTGTGGGCACATGATCTGGCACCATCAAAGCTCTTGACAATAGCAACAGTGATGGGGGCACTCTCTCATTTAACGACAAATCCAACCAGTTCCTTAGTTCCTTTCGTAATCTCTCCTCGGACACACCATATGCTCTCATGCCTCTCGCCCTACAAGCTTGCTGCAGTTCGCCAAAGTTCAAACTGTCGACACCCTCCTTAGCAATCACCTTATCATCAGCAGACAATGAACGCAACTTCATTTTCAAATTAAACCTCAACATAGCGCCCGTTCCAATAGTGGAAACATTTAATACTTTACATAATGCAACTAAATGCGGTCTTTGAAGTGAATCTAGTGTTATTTCATCTTCAAATAGTTTGGAGAATTTCATAATTTCTTCACTCGTAGCTACATCATCAGTAGTTCTTATTTTTGTGAAGAAACTAGAAAACTCCTTAGCGAGATCTGAATGCCTATTTTTAGCTTGAGGGGCCATTTGGTCTAGTGTTTCTTGGAAGAATTTAGCCATTTCTAATTTAACCTTTAAATGCTGTTTCAGTTTAGCCTCCTTTTGGCTACTGCTTTCAAATGTGGATGGCAGCATGTTGGGGAACAATTTTACTAAAACTGGTAAAGTAAACTCCAAAAATGGTACAAGTAAGATAACTATGAATGGTACCATCCGGAACAAGTCACCAATTGTTGTGACAAGTAATCTGTGTTCCCTGCGTGTTAGGGATTCCCCTTTCAGTATTCTGATAGCTAATGACGTAGAAATCCTGATCTCTATGAATAACAATCTAAAACCGTGGTAATAATGTTTGAGTTCATCCATAACCCTTTCTTTTATGCTTTTCTTTGCTTCCACCTTTTTTGGGAGTTTCTCTTGTTCTTCTATGCCCTTCTTTATATTTTCCACAGTTGCTTCTACTTTGGAGGATGGTTTGAGTGGCTCCTTCTCATTGTACCACTGACTTGTTGATATTGGCCTGGTATAGGTGGGACAAAATGTTTTTCTATTGAATGGTTTTTGAGTGATATCATGTTGTAGACCAACAGGCTGAGTTGTGTAATATGACAGTGACCTTGAGAGAGTTATATATGGAAACTTTTGATATTTTCGTGTCTCCCATAATAATGCTGAAAAATAGGAAGTAATACGCCATAACTTCTTATCTACATTATGATTGTTGCTGCTGAAAATTACTAGAAACACTAATGTCCCCAACATTTAAGACAAAATGTTAATTGTTTTTGGCCATTACACAAAAACTAACTGTAATTTAATTTCTTGTATTTTAATATGACTTATATTGCGTAATGTAAAGAATAACCACTAACCGGCCTTAAGGTAAAAACTAAAATTAAAATAACCATTTCATTAAACATGTGATATTTACATCATTATTATTTATCAAAATAAAGTCAGACATAAGTAGATGATAAACATCCTGGAGTTTTTCAAATGCATCCTTAAATTCCTAACCGTATATTATCTTGTACCTACATAAACAAGGATGAAGTCACGATAATCCATCAAAATTGTACGAAAGGTTAAGGTGGAAGACGGAAGTTAGGTACGGCTTTTTGACAGCGCTTTATCACCAGTACATCCACATACTTACTCGATTTCTTTATGCAGCGGCAATTATTTACAATAATTCTGTTCATCGTTATGTTTAAATTGAGTCGAATTTATAAAAAACAGGAAAATTAAAATCAAATTCAACCTATCATTACAATCTAGAAGTTAATTTCTGAAACAGACATTTATATCATTTGTCAATATTGTGACAATTATTGACAGATGGCAGAGTTTTTTTTTCTAAAATACTGAGCTTGGAAAATGTACGAGTACTAATATGGATTTCTAGACATTCTATCGCTTAATGGCAAAATGCACATTAACCCCTCAATCCTTGACAGTTGTATAAGAGCATATAATGGCAGCACGTGCGCCTAAGCTAAGATGGCGCGTAAAATTCTTCGTGGCACAAATTATGTAATAACTTTACAACCAAACCATATTTTTTGGTTGTGTAAAAAACATTGTAATAACTGATAAACATTCTATCTATCAATGCATCAAAATATAGTGCTTAGTCTGATTTGATATTAGTTTCACGCGTTTATACTTTGAAACTTATGTTGCTGGCTGTTTTACAAGAAATAAACAAATAATTTATTATTATCTAAAGAACAAGGACCTATACTTTCTAATTATGTAAATAATTCGAAGAAAGAACTTGAGATGCTTACAAAAAAAGTACTTGAGTTGCGACACTACGACGAATGTATAACTACTAGGGATGTCCTTCACTTCGATTTGATTTATCGATAGTTTTATGCCCGCTCCATAGATATTCGTGTTATACGCGCGAGATATTCGTGAGCATCTTCAAAATGTCTTAAAAAATATCTTGAAGATTCTCACGAATAATAATAATAATATAATAATATCTATGGCCGATTATATATGAGTATCTCGCGAGAGTGTGGAGCAGGCATTACATGTTGTGCATAATTTAGTATAGGTATTGAATAAAAATACAATTTTATACAACAATATATTTATTCACAACATAAATTATAAACAAAATATTTATTTGTAATAGAAGAAAAAAACAAATTTTATTTTATACAACAATATATTTATTTACAACACAAATTATAAACAAAATATTTATTTATAATAGAAAAAAACATTCAATTTTCATTATATTATGTATATATTAGGATAAAATTGTTCGGCGTGCATCCATTGTCTGATTATGATTATGATGAGCCATAACACAAGTTTTTACTTAGCATGGGATTTTAGACGACATAGACGACTAGTTTATACTATTGTATATTATTGCGTGCATAATAATTTTAATTTGAATTATCGACATATCCCTTCAACTGTGGCGGCCATATAGCACAAATAATTATTCAAGACAAGGGGCAAATTTCAAACCTCGTCGTAATGGTCGTAAGTGTGTTTGAGAGCCATGAGAAGTGACTGTAGGCTATCTTTGTTATTTTATGTACACAATAATGTATGCAAGTCACAGCAGGAATGATATTGTTTACGATATACTGTGGTTAAAATAAAAGTCGAAGTTGTTAATCGAAAACGACGTAAAGTTTCAAAAGTTAAAGGGATATGTACTACGGTAAAAAATACTTAGATATGCCCTTACAGCAAAACCGTGGCATCTTTTTCGAATGTTGCAAAGACAATGATACACGCGCACATTGTCTAAAGATAATGCCTGATGCCTTTAGATTGGAAATTTTGTAAAAAAGTGACACATACATATTATATAATATGTATATGCAAATCACAAAATAACGGTCTCAGAACGGTAAAAGCATATTTAAACTATATACAAAAATTACACAATCATTCTAACCTCCCACTCTCGTTTTCATACAATACTCTCTTCACGCCGTAGTTGTTTATGAATAATTGATAAGAAAGGTATTATGGTGATGTATGTACGAACCTTAAAACAATCCTCTATACACAATGGCACGCGACAGGATTCGCAACAGTAGGCGGTTCTTATATTTATTTTGCCACTTTTCAGGCAAACAAAGCAACGCTTCCTAAGTTTCCGGTTGCACGCTGAGGCGCTCTCTAACGATTCTAATGAGGCAGGCCAATGTGTAGAGAGGATAATTCTACCAGGTTGATGGTGCGTAGATCTACTGCTAGATACAGTATATTTACGACTTTGTGGACAATGTGATAGATGATTTGAAAGGATGGTATCTACAAGCTCAAGGCGGAAAGCTAAATGATCACATTTTTTTTGAGTAGATGACTGTACAAGAATGCGCGAGTTGAGAATGGATACATTGAGAAGGCGTTTAAAAAGTTTCATGTACCATTTTTTGCAACGTTTCCTTTCTAATAAATAAGGCTCCAACATCTGATCTTTCAGATCTACACCCCCCATAAATTTATTATAATCCAGCACTACTTGCGGTTTAAAAGGTACTTTGCGAGATGATGGTCTAGAAGAGACTGTAGGCAAGGCTGTAGATGCACCACGACAAGTGGAAATCATGGTTATTCGTTTCTTGTCTTGCCATCCTAAAACAGTGACATCGCCTGAATGTCTGGCGATGTACTCTCCCTTATTAAGAGGAGCCTTATTTATTACAATGGGAACATCGCGACGGGAAGGTCTCAAAGTACCAACGCAGTCGGTACCATTGAGTTTCAGAAATCTAGCTAATAGAGGTGAATTGTACCAATTGTCCATAAACAATCTATACCCTTTGTTTAGTAGGGGACCAATGAGCTTTTGTACAACAGCTGTGCTTTTAAGCACTCCGGGCGACTGCTCCAGATCTGTTGCAGATTGTTTACCGGTGTAAACAATGAACGACCACAGGTAACCGGTGGTGCTCTCACAAATCTCGAATGTTTTGATCCCAAACTTAGAGGCTTTGTTCCGAATATACTGTTTAATCAATCTGCCTTTCCAAAGTGTAAGGCTTTCATCTATACAAATGTCTTTACTTAAAATATAATTTGCCTGAAAAGCTGAATTTAAATGTGCTAATATTGGTCTCAAACGGTGTAATCGGTCAAAGCTTCTGGCGCCAGTGTTGGAGGGATTTTCGTTATCCATAACGGGGTCGAAATCTATAAAATGTAACGCTCTATTTAACATTTCATACCTTTTTCGTGTAAAGATGCGTCTGAAAACTTCCGTTTTCAAGAGAGGATCGACAGAAAAACATCATCCAACATCATCCAGAACGAAAAGAGGCATAAAATTTCGTGCAAATTTGTGGGGTACCATTCAGCCTGGAATGCAGCAGCAGAAATTTTCGAAGCATATAGGTTCGTTTCGGCCACTACTAAACCTAAGACCTCATCACTCCAATAGGAACGAAAAGCGTCATAGGCTGAATCGAAAAACCGAACCGAACCAGTACGCTCTGGCTGAAAATTTTCTTCTTTACCTTGAAAGGTATCCATAGGATACCATTCAAAGTCAAAGTTCTGGCGTTCCAGTCTATTGGGAGCATCAGCTCCATCACTGGCGTCGACAAATTCATCCTCATCTTCACTCTCACTAGTAACCCTTCCTCGTTCAGTACTGTCAACCACGGCATCACCTTGCAATCTCCTCTGTCGTCTCCTCACTACATCCATCGCCAAACTCAACAATTCAGGAGGAACGTCGGCATCATCCATCCATATTTCGTGGAGTGGCTGTCCCAACTCCCACTGCCGTCCTCCTCTACGGCCCCGGTTCGGATACCTACCCCTACGTGCACTCTGTCCTCGCACACCCCTGACTCCCCTTCGGCCACCCCTTCTCCCACTCGTTCCTCTTCTATTGCATGCTATTCCATTTCGTTCATCTCTTTCACGCTCTCCAGTCGATACATACAATGGGTGGGTATCCGGGGCAAGAAACTCGTCACCCGTCGTCTGTTCCTCCAGCGGCGCACCAGTCTCGTCGAACAGCAAAACCAGGCCACCTTCAGGCACCGTGATAGTGGCCCTATGAAAGCAAAAAAAAAATAGAATTGATTTATACACAGGCAAAAATTTATTCGTGAACAACATACAACAGCAAACTTACGGTTCTGCTGACAGCGACAAAGGCGATCGTGACCGGCGGAACTCTGTTTGTGGAGGCGTCACTGGGTCGTCCTAAAAAAAAATTAAATAACTATAAATTAAAAATTTTAAAAACCCCCAACAATAATTTATATAAATCGGTATTTTATAGTGGCGGCCATCTTGGATTTGAAATTTGTCATCATGTATGGTATTCTACTAATCAAGCCCTTTCATTTGATATCCATTTTGAGGGAGTTGTGAAAAAATCGGTATTTTGTGGTGGCGGCCATCTTGGATTTGAAATTTATCATAGTTTATAGTATTCTACTAGCCAAGACCTTTCATTTGATACCCATATTATAAAAAATTAAAAAATTATAAGTAAAAATATGTAATCCGCCATTTTGTGGCGGCGGCCATATTGGACCAGTTGTTATCAAACATAGCTAAGAACACTCCCGACTAGTTCACCTTTTAAACAAAAAAACTAAATCAAAATCGGTCCATCCGTCTGGGAGCTACGATGCCACAAACAGACAGACAGACACACACATCGTAAACGTAACAAAATAACCAATGAATACCATTCGCGACAGGCTCCCGCGGCGCTCCGGGGACGTGACGCTCCGGGAGTACGGAGGAGCCTCCACATCTTCATCCTAGGCCAAAATAAAAAGCATAAATACACTGCAACCCATGAGTTTTATAAATATTTATAACCACATAACAAAAACTGGGTTACTAACCTCGTCTTCCAGGTCCGTATCTAAAAAATCACTCCTATCGGATCCACCTTCATCAGAATCCTCCTCCCCATACAGAATATCGAGGTATTCTGCAGGTGGATCCTCACCGACGCGCCAGGTTGACATGCTATATAAAACAAATAAGAAAAATCAATAAACGTAACAATAAATATCAAAATAATAACGTAGAAGTAAATGTAAATTCATTACGTGAGACCACCATCACTTTCGACATTATAAAAAATTTATCGATTATCTATCGATACTACGCCTATCCCTATTGAAAACGTACGAAAAAATTCTCACAGGCAAACTTCGCCCTTAGTACAGTACAAATAGAGTTCAAAATGGCCGCGGCCGGCAGGTGGCGGTTTGAATGCATTTGTATGCCATTTTTACTTTGGTTATTTTACTAAAATTAGGCATAATACGACGATAAATCGTTTTGTAGACGAGTTATATTTACTTCTTTAGGCTTATTACTTCATTTATTTACAAAGATAGTAAGAAAATCACGTCTGAATCAGTCCCATAGAAACCAATTTTTGCAAGTGTAAAATATAAGTTATTACGATGTATTTCTTACAAATGATTATCTAAAAATACTTATTATGAGTAAAATAAACTTAGTAACAATACAAAACAATACTTACATTCGTGTAATCCAGAAAAATCTTCAATCACAAAACACAACACACACGAGACACACCCGAAAACAATGCGTTTTTCAAATGACTGAAAAAAAATGGTCGCCAATAGAATACATTTTATTTGTCATTCAGAATGTGGCCAGTGTATAAAAGGTCGTAACTAATCAAACTTCTTCATACAAAAGTAGTCTCTAAATCAACAAAATACGTTATATATTCGAATAAAAGAGCGCGGCCCACTTGGGCCGCTTAGGTCTTGACGGAATAGCGTTGTACAAATGGCGCGGCCCAAGTGGGCCGCTTAGCGCTTGACAGGTTAAGCAATAGAATGTCTAGAAATCCATATGTTTTATACCTCAATATTCTTAATTCAAATTAGAGGTGCGCAAGATGTGTCATTAAAAAGATAAGATATGAGTTTGCCGGGGAGTTCGATGGGTGACGTTGTGGAATTTGTAAAATTTCATAAATTTGTGTTATTTCGGTTCTTAATGTGTAATATTGGTAGAATATTAACCATTAAATATTCGTTAAGGTGTACAAGTGTGGGCAAGCAACAACTTTACCTACCTACAACTAGGTTTCGTAAATACGGCAATCCCCGCGACAAACTTGAATACGACATACTCCGAAATCGTTTTAAAACCAATCCCATAAGTGCTACGTAGAGTACAAACATAAACTTGAAAATGACATTATCTCAAAACCCCAAAGCATTCTGGAGGCACATAAAAGACAAACGTAGAGGCAACTCCCTCATACCCGCTCAAATGTTTCTCAGTGACAATCACGCCGACACTGGTCCTGAAATCGCCAACTTATTCGCCGACCATTTCCGCTCTACATACTTACCTCCCGACATCAATTTACCACCTCCCTGTGCACCATCTATGAATGTGGAAACGATAAGCCAACTTTGTGTGTCAAAAGACCAAATCCGTCAGATAATCAAACGTCTCGATACCTCTAAAAGTGCTGGTCCTGACGGCTTTCCCCCAATATTTATTAAAAAGTGTGGCGAGCACCTAATTCTTCCCTTATTCATAATTTTTAATAATTCCCTGCAGTCTGGCATCTTTCCACAAAAATGGAAGACAGCGCGAGCCACTCCTGTTCACAAGAAAGTGGACAAGAATATTATGAATAATTATAGACCAATCTCTATCTTACCGTGTTTCTCTAAAATCTTTGAATCAGTAGTGTGTCCCACGATTGCAAGGCATATTGAAATCACTCTAAGTGACAAGCAACATGGCTTTCGTCGGAACCGCTCAACTGAGTCAAACCTCCTGCCTTTCGTGTCCTCCATATCCCTGGTTGTTGACTCTGGATTACAGGTAGATGCTGTTTACACTGATCTCAGCAGCGCTTTTGATAGAGTCAATTACGTCTTATTGATACGCAAGTTGGAGTCGTTTGGAATCCACGGTCGTCTATTATCCTGGCTCGCCTCGTACTTAAGGGACAGATTCCAGGTGGTTTCAGTGAATGGTCACGTTTCATACATATACGCTGTAACTTCTGGCATTCCCCAAGGATCCCATGTCGGCCCTATCCTGTTTTCGGCATTTATCAACGATATTTTAACTTTTATAAGATATTGCGAAGCTTCGATGTACGCGGACGATCTTAAACTGTACAGACTTGTGTCCTCTTATGCTGATAGTCTTCTTCTGCAACATGACTCCTTAGGTCGTTGGGCGCTCTTAATGGCATGGCCTTAAACCCTAAAAAATGCGTCTACATCAGGTTCACTAAAAAACGACAACCTCACGCGTCCTGTTATCACATAGAGGGTACCAAATTGGACGAGGTAAGCGAGGTTCGAGATCTAGGCGTTGTGTTGGATGGCAAGCTGAAATTCAATAACCACATCAACTCGGTCGTTAATAAATCCTTTAGTATGCTAGGTTTCATTAAGCGAAATACAATAGGGTTCAAACCAGCTACAAAAATACTGCTTTTCAACTCGTTAGTACGCAGTCACGTGGAGTATGCAAGCTCGGTATGGAGTCCATCCTATGCTCAATCATCTCAGAGAATTGAAAAAATTCAAAGACACTTCACCAGGCACTTGGCCTTTTCAGACAGAGGCACTTCCCACAAGTCCATACGAGCAGCGCCTAAATTTCTACAAGATTATACCACTGAATGTTAGGAGAAAAATCCACGATCTTGCCATGCTCCACAAAATTATGAATGGAAAGGTGTCTTGCTGCGATCTTCTGGAACTGTTTTCACTGTCTGCCCCTTATAATCGACCACGGCACCCTATAACTAAAATCTTGCGTGGGCCTCCTTGGAGAACAAACGTGGGGAAGCATGCCCCACCACAGCGTATGTGTGACTTATACAGCTACATATGTGCAAAGGACAATAGTGTCGACATTTTTCATGATAACTTTAATGTTTTTATGAAAAAAGTCCTAAAGTGCTTTGAGTTAACCCACCAATAATTAATACAATATCCCATACATAAGAAACATTTTTGAATTAATTAAACAATCAATAATTAACGTAATATTTAATATAAAACTTTTGGTGTAATTGGAATTTGAATAATTTAAATAATATTACCTTAATCAATTTTGTGCTGCTCTTAAGTTTTAGGTTTAAGTCTTATTGTAATTTATTAATGTATTTTTAATTTATGCTTATATAATTCATAATTGTTTTTAAACACTAATTAATGTAATTTTGCATGCTGTTGTTAACACTATAATTATTATAAATGAATGTTGTGTTGCCTATAAATGTGTGTGCATCAGAATTGAAAATTCTTGTATACTATTGACTGTAATTTTTTAAATGCATATGCTGTTGGTAACCAAAATAAATAAATAAATAAATAAATAAACTTCTAAAAACGTGCTATTTTGTGTTTCCCGCCAAAACTCCCTAGAAACTTTCAGTAAGCTTCTACATATAGGAATACGGTGTTGAAAATTGAAACGAAAGTTCTATTTCGCGCCTTTATAACTTGACGCTGGCAAATGGTTATAAGCCGATGGTTATATTGAAAGTTCCTAGGGAGTTTTTGCGGGAAACACAAAATAGCACGTTTTTAGATGTTGTACCACTTGCCCACACTTGTGCACGTTAACGAATATTTAATGGTTAATACTCAAAAAAACAAATAAATAATAATGATAATAATAATAATAACTCGCAAAATACACTGACTTGACAATAGAGATAAAATCACAATGGAAAGTTACCACAGTCAAAACTATACCCATAATAATTTCAACAACTGGCGTCATTCCTAAAACACTCCATACATCTCTCAAAACACTCAACATACATCCACTCACATTCATCACTTTACAAAAAGCAGTTATCCTCAACACATGCCGCATCGTCCGGAAGTTTTTGTCAATTAATAATTAGCAATCACGTTACCTGAAGTTGTTTGGCCACAAGCCCGCAACTTCAGTATACCCCGCAAGGGAGAAAAGGGGAAAATAATAATAATAATAATAATAATAATAATAATAATAATTGTTAATACCAAAATTAACACAATATTAAGAACCGAAATAACACAAATTTAAGAAACAATGATTGATCTTTATTTTGGTTCTCAGTAGTAATACTTTTCAGTAATTAGTACTTATCATCTATGGTAATACTTATCATCTATGGTTTGGTTCAAAGAGAATGTAACTGAGCATTTTTTTTCGTGCCTACCCTTTTTATGCTGTTTTTGCGTGTCCCTCGGATTTAACTTTAGTTTTCGACGGCTTATCAAGTATTTACGAATTATTCAATGCATAGAATACAATCCAGATTTTGTTTATTTATAGATTTAAAAGATCTTTACAATTTTTATTGATTAGAATTAAAATTAAAACCATTTATTTAATAATGATAATATGACAAATTTGGTATGTCCCTTCTTTGTATAAAATTTTAATATTACGATAAAAAATGTTTTTTGTAGGAAACCAGGTATTATTTTTGGTCCAGGTCTTACTTGACTATAGTCGCCAGCGAACTATTATTAAAATTCTAGTAAATATGTGTAATTTAATTGAAGTATTAAATTAAGAAAATATCTCAAAATTTGGTGCAATCCTGAACGTTCAGCTTTGCGACTGAATTTTAAGGTACTTACTTTAACTGAATGGGTATATTGATTCATTAAATGGCAACTCTAACGAATAATTTACCCGATAGGAGAGATATCTTGAATTTAATGTCACTGCGTTACAAAATACAACGGTGAGAACACACGTGTCTGCAGTGAACTTTTTAAGGAAACCTGAATAAAAATCCGTTCCTTAAAAAGTTAAATGATTAATTAATTAATTAATTTCGTCTTGATTTTACTTAGTATATATCTGAATTGTTATTTCATTTCTATCATTAATATTATTGATTTAATAAAGTAATTCGTAGTAGCAATAATGAAAGGAAGGGTATGCTCGTATTTTTTTTTAAAGATTTTTAAAATATTTCGGGTAGGACCTGTGACCTCCGTTTTGTGACTGTAATTACTGGTCACATATTATGAGCTGAACAAAAAGTCACAACATGACTGAACACAAAGCTTGGTTTATAATACACTTTATATTTGAGATTTTTTTTTTATAAATAATTATTATAGGTAATGATTATTATGATAACTTTGTATGTATATGTAAATGCATTTTCGGTCTTTATTTCCAATTCATTACATCATGTTCAAATCTGTGACTTGACAAATTAACTATGTTTGTCTGTGTAGTTTTAAGTAGAACTATTTCCATTGTTTAGGACCAAGATGCCTCTAACTCAGTGGCGTGCACAGGATTATGTCACTGGGTATGCGGCGAAGTACTCGGTCACAAAAACTTGTTCGTTTATAGATTTTTAGCATAGCTACAGCCAAGCGACGGATCTCTAAGTCGAAACCATGCCAACAGAGCAAGTCTTAGATGTACTACTCTATTCATGTACATCTTCTACGGCAACGCAGACACAAAACGGCGATCGATCGTCGCGGCGGAAGAAATTCTAATAAGTAAAATAATAAGCATATTTAAAAATATTATAACTACTCACCAGTCAGTCAGCTTCAATTTTCACATATTCAAGGTTCCGGTTACTTGAGATTACTATAGGGATCGTGCGTGAAATATAGAGGCAGCACTACTGTCGAAGTGAGCGCTCTCTGGTGTTTCATTGGTGAACATAGTGGTATCAAAACAAATATTTAATAACATTAACAAAAAGTTATAACAATGGAAAAAATAAGAAAATATGAATTTAAACCAATAGTCAATAATATAATACATGGCCAGAACGATGAGAAAGGCAAAAAATTATTAAAATCAAATTGTTGAATAACTTAATACCTCATCTTGAAAAGTTTTATTTTACCCATTACATACAAAAATTATACGCCAAAGACTTAACTAAGTAACAATACATTTATGATTATCATTAGTACATTACTTTTTAGATATTAATTATAAAATGACCTAAGAATAATTTTGCATTCGACCAATGCTATGTGCGGTATTGAAAAAATGTTATAGTACTTGTTATCTCTAAGACTGTTGAGATTTTAAAGTTGCCTAAAATTATTTTTATTATTAACTTAATTTTATACAAATCGTAAGAAATTATTTTTTGTACTTATTCATTACGAAAAGTTTATAAATGTTATCTTTGTTAAAAATATTTATCATTTATAAGTCTGTACTTACCTTATGTCACAGTTATTATAAAACAGAGAAATAATAAACATCAAATTTGAAATTATTTAAGAAAATAAAACCTTTCTTTTTGGTAAACAATTAATTCGTTTTTATTTAATACAACTAGCTTTTGCCCGCGACTTCGTCCGCGTGGAATAGTGACTTCCGGCAGAAAAGTATAGATAGCTGAGAATAAGTTAATGTATTGGTAATATTGTTTAGATTAAGTTAATGTATTCACATTCACATGAGGCTAAAGTACCTATAGAACGAAAATACTTTAGCGCAAAGCTTCCGGGTAAACTATATTGAAAGTTGACCCGTCCGGCACGTGAACATAAAGATTTCTAGAACTGCTAACACGGGAAAGAGCAACGTATAACTGACCGTGCGAGAAACAACTGACACCGAGATCTACTCCGGCAACACGAAAAGTCTGCCCTTGAGCCTTATTAATTGTCATTGCATAACACACCGATACTGGGAATTGAGTCCTTTTAAATTGGAATGGAAAATTATTTGGTATTAAGGGTATTTTGGGAATAAAAACGGTTTCTCCTGCACTGCAACCTGTTAAAATTTGAGCCTCGATTATATTTTGTTGCAACTGGGTTACTTTGAGTCGAGTTCCATTGTAAAGTTGTGGTGGTCTTAAATTTCGGAGCAGAATAATCGGAATGCCAATTTTTAAACAAATTTCATGAGAAGGAAGTCCGGGCATATTTAAAGAATTTAAAAATTCTATCGGGTAATTAGTGGCTTCTTGTTCATCGACCATTCTATTTATCGATCTATAAACTTTGCTTTCCCCCTGTATATTCGACAGTATTTTGTTATTAATCTCAGATGCCAGGTCATTGCGAGGAGTTAAAATAGATCTTTCGCATAGCCAAGAATTGTCCCTATTTAATATATTTGTTACGTCACCGTAAACCGACGATATAAGATGTTGTTGAGATTGCACTATACAACATAATTCAGGCGTCAGAATAAGTTTTCCTTGGTGTAGTTGTGGATAGGTACCTTCACCAATCTTTAATAATGTATCAGAAAATTTACTATCATCCGGGTTATCTCCAGTTCTCACTCGCATGTTAATAGTCAAATGCACCAATTGTATATCACGCCACAAATAAGAGCTTTTCAGGCAAGCCCTAACCTCATCAGCTCGGGTTCCCCGTGGTATTACCGGTAAGGTTTGTCGGAAATCACCACAAAATAAAACCGTGATACCGCCCATTGGTCGATCATTTTGCCTTATATCCCTTAATGTTCTGTCTACCGCTTCTACTCCTTTTCGATGGGCCATCGTACATTCATCCCATATGATTAAATTACACTCGCGTAATACCTTAGCTTTGTCGTTATTTCTTGAAATACTACAGGTTGGACTTTCCGTGCGATCTAAATCAATTGGTATTTTAAACGTAGTATGAGCAGTTTTACCTCCTGGTAGTAATGTTGCAGCTATCCCTGATGAAGCTACGGCAAGAGCTATTTTACGCTGATTTCGAACAAAAGCCAATATTAATTTAGTCAAAAAGGTTTTCCCTGTTCCTCCAGGTGCATCTAAAAACCATATTGTTCCCAAATTATTTTGAACACTTTCGCACACGCGATCATAAACTGAACGTTGTTCTGCAGTCATCATTGGGACACCGTTTTCTAATGTTGTCTGCAGTTCCATTAAGTTGTAACCAATTTCTGCGGAATATTC
>JAYRCH010000409.1:0-81142 GCA_037179445.1 Phengaris alcon alcon
TTACTTATCATCTATGAGTGACATTGATGATTGATCTGAATAGAGGACGTTGCAATTAAAATAAATTTTATAATTCTTTAGATTTAAAAAGGTATTTGAATAAACTAAAACATGTACAAAATTATTCGTACTTTGTAGTTCATTGAATTCTATAGAACGTAATGTGTTTAGTTAGAATTACAATCTAACCTTGACACCCAAGATCGTTATTGGCATACGTAATTTGTACAATATTATATACAGAAGATTAGCATAACTAGAGATAACATGTTCAACTAGCAATTTTATTATTAACTTGTATCGATCTATAACCTACGTGCTTTGAAAGTCATTTCTGACTTATATTATACCTTATGGATTTTCTACTTGCTTATTGCTTACAGAATATAATTTATACTTACAGTTTTTTCCTTTTCAGTGAAAATGAGTGCGCTAGGTAGAAAATTAGTAGACCAGCTGAAAAGCAAAGAATTTAGAGAGTATTTAAAGAGGTAAACAATTTTATATTTTATTGTTACTATCATATTTTGAGAAATTAAAAATTAAAAAATAAAAAGTGGTTTCATCAATCAAAGATAATAAGCTACAGAGTGGGCTTATGAAATAGAAAGTCTCCTACGGAATAAAATGATATTTTCAAAGATATCACAGATGTGAAATCTTACAGCAATCAATATTATCTATATATTTATGGAATAACATTTAAAAAAGCTTTGAGTTCACAATCACAGTTAAAATATTTAATTCAGCTGTTTGATACTCAGTGTTATAATATTACAGTACACATTTCTGGGGACCAGTCGCCAACTGGGGCATCCCATTAGCTGCTATTGCCGACACGAGGAAGGATCCCAGCTTCATAAGTGGCAAAATGACATTTGGTGAGTAGATATATAATATTATTTGTTTTTCAATTTTCTTAAACCTTTTTTGAATACTTTAGAGTTAGTTTTATTTTCAAATCAAGGAAAGATAATGATCAGAGAATAAATTTTAAAACTGAAATAAAAAATGTTACCTACCTACAGTTAGTTTTATTGATTTAGGAACTGTCAAATATTTTCAAATGTATATTCATAAAATGTTTATTGGCCACTTATATTTGAATGTTTATGAGGCTATAAACACAAATCTCCACACGTATTATATTAAATATATGGTAGTTTATTACCCACTCGTGGAATCTTCAGATAAGTGATATCACACTTTGAATAAAATATTATCACACATTTGTTTTATGTTCCTGGTGTTAGGAAAATTATTTAATTCTGTATGAAAAAAGCAGTTTGGAGGTGTGAATTTTTGCTTTATGTTTAGAATGATTTATTTTATAATTTTAATTGCAACAAATTGACTTTTAAGTCAACAGAAAACTGAGTAAGGGGGTACCCCTGTAGTCTGTAGCTATATAAAATATAAAAAAAAATTGCTTAGCTTATCAAAGAGTCTTTGTTCCATATTTTTGAAACATCATGAGGACACTGATTGATTACCTCATTGTTTAAAATATTTTTGAATTATACGGTTAGTCATAAATATATAGTAAAATTATGTGAACAACAAAATACGAAAAGTATTACAGTAAATGTGTACTTATTTCCTCATTTTAAACTCCATTATATAGTTATTGTTTGGAGATAAACAATAGGTTTGCTTTGCTTTGCTTTAACCATGCTTAAACTATCACTCCACTATTGTTGGCAAATACACAACAACATGCATTGTCTACATGATGTTTATCTCATGTTTGTAAAATGATTATACCCTTGGTTGATGTTACGATAAACTAACTTTACATGGTTACCAGGGCTGATTGATAAGTTTCCGAAACGAGAAAGAAAAACTTCAAAAATCTATGTAAAATAAATTTATTTCTCAACATAGTTTCCTTCTACCTCGATGCATTTAGTCCAGCGCTTCTCCAATGGCGTTACACCAGGTTGATAAAAAGTTTTCTCCAACCCCTCAAATTCTCGTCCACGGCAACAATGACTTCTTCATTTGATGAAAATCTCTGGCCACCTAACCATTTCTTCAGGTTTGGGAATAAGTGGAAGTCGCACGGGGCCAGATCCGGGGAATAGGGTGGATGCGATAGCAATTAGAACCGCAATTCATGGAGTTTGGCGACTGCAACCATTGACGTGTGTGCAGGTGCGTTGTCATGGTGGAATAAAATTTTTTTCTTGGCCAAATGTGGTCGTTTCTTCTGGATTTCTTCACTTAATTTTTGCAGCAAGCTTGCGTAGTACTCTCCATTTATTGTTTTTCCTTTTTGCAGATAATCCACTAAAATAATCCCTCGAGCATCCCAAAAAACAGTCGCCATCACTTTGCCGGCCGACAAAACCGTTTTTGCTTTCTTCGGCGCAGGTTTTCCGCTCTCAGTCCACTGCTTAGATTGTTCTTTTGTCTCGGGAGTATAATGATGTATCCAGGTTTCATCGACTGTTACATAACGCCGCAATAACTTATTAGGATCTCGGTTAAACAGAGCCAAACACTCCGATGAATCGTCCACTCGATGTTGCTTTTGGTCCAGTGAGCAAACGCGGCACCCATCGCGCGCAAAGCTTTTTCATTCCTAAATGTTGGTGAAAAATATTAAAAACGCGTTCAGATAAAATGCTCACCATCTCTGCTATCTCTTGCAACTTTAAGCGCCGATCATTCAATACAATTTTGTGAATTTTTTGATCATGGTCGGATTCGTGACTTCATTTGGACGGCCAGACCTGTGGGCGTCTTCGCAGCTCTGTCTTCCACGTTTAAAATCAGTTACCCAGGTGTGAATTGTACTCAATGCAGGAGCAGAATTACCTAAAACACTGTCTAGCTTGGTTTTAATCTGGGTTGCTGTTTTCTCTTTTAAAACGTAAAACTTTATCACCGTACGAATTTCGTTTCTTTCCATTGTTAAGAAAATTTACGACAGAGAAAGTTCTACGTCCTCTCAAACAAATTCTATCAGTTCGATTAAATTCAAATTTGGCGTTCTATTTTCAAAAAGATGCCAGAATATAATGTAATATTCCTTTTTTGCGTATCATTTTTTTTAAGTTCGTCGTTTCGGCCAGTTATCAATCAGCCCAGGTACAAGTTACTACATACTATACTGTTCAGAATCAATTTAATCCAAACATAAACAAAAATATTGAATTTGACCAAATTCATGTGTCATTTCTATTTCAGATTTCTTTATTACATGAGATGATATATGAACATATATATGTTACCCACGACTTCGTGCGCGCAAAAGGTAATCACGCGGGAACCGTACATTTTACCGCGATAAAAAGTACGCCTTGTCCATCCCCGTGATCTACTCAATCTGTGCCAAATTTCATCAAAATCGCTTCAGTAGTTTCGGAGCCTATTCAATCCAAACAAACAAATATTTTCTTTTCCTTGTATTAGTATAGATAAGTGACAGTTAAATGGGCAGCGATACAGACCAATATCGCCTCTTTGTTTATGTATTAAATTGGATCAGAACGGAATATGGTAGGTACTATGTAGTTAAGTTCATTGCATGAATACCATATCTTTTTAATAATAAACTTTTTGGAAAAGTATTTTTATAGTAGACTTTGATTCTAAAGTCTACGTAGATCTTTTTTTATGATATAGGTGGCAAACAAGCAGACGGATCGTCGATGGAAAGCGATTATTGTCGCCCATGGACACCCGCAACGTCAGAGGAGTCGCAAGCGCGTTGCCGGTTCAAAAGGGAGTACGCCATTTTTTATCGAAGCGTGCGTGTGCTAGTGCGACAATGTGAGCTGACAATGGCGATTGGGACTATATTGTAAATTGAACTGTTTTAATTATGTGAATTGGGCCCCTGACGCGCCGCCCGCGTCGGTGAATCTCCAAAAAAGTTTACTTCCGTTGAGGATAATGACGGCAAGTTTTTTGAGCACTACGCGAAATTTTATCGTCTGGCTGTCAATTTTTTACGTGGAATGCCTAATTCTAACCTATTCTAAACTAATTAGGTTGTCCTAATAATTATGGATAATCCGAAATCTAGAGACGATAAAATTCCGTGTAGAGCTAAAAATCCTGCCTTCATTATCCTCAATGGAATTTTTTTTTTCAAATGAAATGAACCAGGAAACGAGCAGACGGTACGACTGAATGTAAGCGATTACCGCCGCCCCTGGACACTCAACACCAGAGGAGTTACACTTGTAAATCCTCTGGTGTTGCGACTTGCGTTCCCAGTCCTTAAAATCCCAAACCCCTCTTGGGCCTCCGAAGTCCGGTAACCTCGCTCAGTCGGCGAAACACAACGCTAGCGTTATTTCACGCCGGTTTTTTGTGAGGCCGTGGCATTTACCCGGTCGAGCCGGCCCGTTTATGAGGAAGCGTGTCTCTCTCACAAATTTTTGGAGTATCACCTGCTAGCCAGAACCAATAAACTACCGTCGCTATCCCCCGTTATAAGTCTTCCCTTCATCTGTCTCGTGCAGTAAACTCTCAAGATGAAGAGACCCGGAGTAACCAAGCTTTCTCTCATTCCAGCGCTGGCGCTGTACTCGGTGATGTTCATGCGATTCGCGTGGCGCGTGCAGCCGCGCAACCTGCTGCTGTTCGCCTGCCACTTCACCAACACGTGCGCGCAGCTCACGCAGGGCGCTCGGTTCGTCGAACATCACTATCTACAGGGCGAGAAGACAGCGGAACAGAAGTAGCCCTGTGTGGCACAATTGTAGATATCTAGTTCAATTGGTAGGGAAGAGGATCGGTGGCCACAGCGCTGTGCATTGTATAGTTCACAAAGTTCATGAAAATCGGTAAAAAGTAACCGTTCTTTTGCTTCATTCATCGATTCGGCAATCTAGACACGTGCAGTAATTTCTTAATGTCACTCGGTGATTATTGTATTTCTATGGCAGTGATAGACGATGAAAGAAAAAACGATTTTTCCCGAAAGACAAAGGACTTTTACTTTACAACACTATAAAAGTCAGTTACCTATTTGTAATTACTGTAAACAGATGACTTCGTGATTATAGTCATCTTATGACGAATTTCTTATTAAGATATAATTTTAAAGACGTCTATAAGACGAGTCTAAAAAAAGAGACGAGAAAAAATGATTTCTAACTAATTACTACACTATACTGGAGTAGTTAGTTTTTAATATTATAAATGCACAATATAATTAAGTAAAGTATATTATATTACTATTGTTATAATATTATTATATTATGGTACAAATCGAGAAATATTATATAAATGCCTAACAAGTGATTAGGCTTTATTTAAACTAAGTATAAAACTAAAGATTATTGATGTGTTTAATGTTGTGATCCACTGCCCACGTACTAGAATGTTCTATAACATAAAGTGATATATCTTGATGGCCTAGGAACATTATAAGTGATCAACTTCGTCAGTTCGTCAAAACTATCGTTAAACTTGTTACTATTGTATAGTGGTTGATATTGACCTGAACATCAATTCTCGTATTTAAAGTAGACTTTCATTTTACTTTGATTGTATTTTATGTGAAGTGACTTGTTATTATAAACTGATTTTGTAAAGTTTGGACCAATCAGGAGGCGTTAGACGCTGCTTTAACGTTTACGAGAACTCGGTTTGACAGTTGTCGTAAATGTAGCGTGTCGGGAGTTGATTGTAATTGTATTATTGCAGGTTTTATTTAGCAGAATTGACCCTCAGATTTTGACGCACAATGGTTGAAAACCAGAATGTGATATCATCAAAGTTCGCGGTTTTCCTTTTAACAAAATGAGTGACTAAAATGAAACGTAAAATTAGCTTTTCTTGAACTTGTGTATTTCTTGGATTATTCGCAATAGAATAAACACAAGAAACACTAATAATTTTAAGTAATCACAAACCTATGATGCAATGTATTTTATATAACTTTATATTACGTGCTGAAAATATGATTGTAATCTTACAAAAATCAAAATGAAAACAACATTAATTTATCTGTATTTAATACTTGACGTGTAATTGATAAAAACAATTGATTGTATTGTTATATCCATAGACGTTACGAATTATTATATTAGATGCCAAATATTTTACAACTAAACAAAAAATATACTTTTGTTCTTGTTACATGGATGTTGTTATTATTATTTTAGGCACCGTTGTAATTCCGTTATATTTTCTGTAATTTAAATGATTTATTATTATGCTACTAGGTTATAGCCGTAGGTAAAGCCGAAACCTTGCCACAGTGTCCCACGCCCGGCGCGTGAGAAGAGTCTTCTTCTCTAACCCACCATAGAAATACAGGCAAAACCAGATGAAACTGAACCTTAACAGGTCTATAACTAAAATGTATTATAAAATGTATATCAATGCAACCTTGGTGCTGAAAAAGGGATTAGTTATTATTATTAATTTTTAACAAATTATTAATGCAATGTACAAAACAAACGGTGTCCCAGAAACCTGTGAGGTATAATTTATAATTGATATTATGTAGCATTTTCTGATCAGTCTTATTTCACATTCATAACTTTTATTGTACTTAGGGCTGATTTTTCAATCGTCTGTTAACTTTTATCTGAGGAATAATTATGTAACTTTGACATATTTTGTATGAAAAATCTGTCGGAAGTCTCAAATTTATTCCTCAGGTAAAAGTTATCTGACGATTGAAAAATTAGCCCTTAGTAATATTAAAGCTAAAAACCTAGAATATGCAGTTTCAAGTGTCAAATAATAGTGTTATGAAAATGTAAATGAAAATCTATACTATATAATAAGGAGGAAAGATTTGATTGTTTGTTTCTGTGCATTGAAACTATGTGCTTGACCGATCTTGATGCAACTTGGCACATATATAGAGCCTACTCTATATATGTGGTAAATGATTTATACGAGGAAGGACATGGGATACTTTTTATTGCAGCAAAATATGCGGTCCCAGCGCGACTACCTTTCACGCGCACATTTTTTTACTAATATACAGTTGTTTTTTCATTCAGTGTCCAAACTTTCAGGAGTGCATATACTCTTGAATACTTTAACTTGTACTTTTATTATGGGACATAATTTCCTACTTGAAAAAAAAAACAGTTTCATACAAAATGCTATCTATGGCCGCTCTTTTGTAGGAAACAGCTGATTTTTATTTTCAAGTAGGAAAGTTGATCCCATAGTAATAGTTGCTTATATTCAAGAGTATATTCACTCCTGAAAGTTTGGACAGTGACTGAAAAAACACCATGTATACTAACTTATACAACATGTGTTTCTGTGTTTTTTCAACTACTTAGTTGAGTCGGAAAATTTTACTATTATACACAATTTTACTCTGCACATTTTATTTATATGACTTGGTTAGTATTTTACAAAAGTTGTTGGTTAATATTATATTGTGTTAAATGAAACGTAATTTAATGGTTATGAAATGGGCGCAATCTTTTTTCGGTTATATCTGTCTAGTGTTCCTATAGTCTATTCGCGCTGAGAAGACAGTGAATCATGCGTACATATGTCAAAATGGCTTACTTTAATTGATTAGTTACAGTATTGCGCGACATTGGTCGACTTTGACATTTGTAGGTACGCACGAAGACCATCGACACTGCAGGGCAATCGCGCTAAGTTTTTTCAGTTGAACCGCAAACGAAACGTGAACGTTCCTCGACTTTTTTAATGATTCGGTATCGCGCTAACGTTTTACAGATAGTTGGAAGGCAGCCGCACCGCAGCCCAAGCGCAAACGCTGTCGAAACAAAAAGTTGATACGATGCTACTTTTACTCGCAAGTTTTTGAAACGTTTCTTGTTTTGGTGTGTTAAATTGATTAGAATGATAAAAATGAATTCATATTCAAAAATTAAATTAATTAAAAATTTCTAACCAATTTGATACGTCAATGGCTCGAGCTGTATCAAAATTTAAGCGATCGCATAAAAAGAAACGCCTTTACGTTATCCAATCGCATGTTCATTAATAGGTATTCTTTCAAATGCATTAACAAGAGCCTTAATTAAAGAAGTGGCACCCTTCATGCCACCAACCTTGCGTTCAAGCCACTTTAACTAACTATGAAGTATGTCGACTAACTTCTTCGTTTAATAATTATGGTGGGCTTGGTGATCAAAGACACACCCATAGACCAAAAAAGTCAAAGCAACTAGTGCGAGCGCGCAAGCAAAATCGATGGTCGATTAAATGCTAAAATCACTTATACTTACTCAAATACTAGGTATTTAGTATAGTATTTATACGAACGAAGACTTCGATATACTTATCCCTTATGTCTATCGAAGTCTTCGTTCGAGTTTCGTCTGAGGTTGAGTTACGTTTGGAAGGACAGTGCGATACTGAAATATGTTCAGACGCATCGGAACCGAACCGAAACCGAATCACAACCAAAGCAGAGTTGAACCTGAATTCAAACGAAAAACAACAGCGCGATTGCCCTATTGAATTTTTACTTTTATTTGACGGATAGAACTGTGCATTATGTAATACAGGCAATGGATACATAAAGTACCTAAGCCTAACGTCTTTAAGTCTCATCCTAACATAGTAGGTACAGATAATAGGTAATATAAAGCGAGGCTAACTTCTACAGTCTTCGTGTTTTTATCCGACTACGGCGAAGCCAAAAAGAAGATTAATGATTTTGGCAGTCTATGTATGTTTGCTTGTTCCCCCGTAGCGCCTAAACTACTGATCCGATTTTAATGAATGAGGTGTCAATAGATTCGTAATAATAGCATGGATAACCTATACTACATAATTTACGTAGTCGGGTTAGATTATGTTTTTAACTTTTGATTGTTATAGGAATGTGTCAAGTTCTATACCGACTTTGTGTTATTTGTTGTGTTGTGGCAAAGCTTTTTTTGTATAAATGTATATTTTTGGAAGTTTATTATAATTCAATTATATTCTGTTGATCTGTTCATTTTGTTATTTTTGAAATCCCTAAACTACTAGTTATACCGACAATAGCGCTCTGCACACGTAAAATTCGGACCGCAGATCGGACTGCGTTCCAAACCCGTGAAAGGATCTGTGCGGACGGTGTTTGGACTGCGGATCGAACTGTTGTGCTAATCATAACTAAAAAGGCGTGACGGTTTGGACCTCATTTGGACTGCCGGCGTCTTGCATAATACGCCAAAATACGCCGAAATTTTCAGTACGACATCATAAAATCACAGAATAAGTTATAGATGAAACCAAAGGCTTTGATTTCGATCACGTGTCCATGTTCCTGGTTCCATTATTTGAAGATTTAACGTGCAAAGGCTCTAAAAGGCCACAGTATGTAATATTCTGTTGCAGCTCTGAAGTGACCGTACACTGGTGCATATTAAAACGGTTTTGGAAAGTACGGCATAGAGTTTCCATTTTCTGATGATCAATATACCGCGCGGAGTGTATTTTGATACCTACTTTAAACGCAGTAGGTATATTCTTATGTCAGTATACCGCGCCCAGTCTATTTTTTACTTTAATCAAACAATGACCTCAAAACATTAGCACTAAGTCCCGCTACACACCTAACGATAAAACTGTGCCTACAGTTCGATTAAATTTAAGGATGTTGTGGGAATAATATTCTTAAATTTAATCGAAAAGGCTGAAGCTCGCTGGCGTGGTGCGGAGAGTTGGGGAGTAATGATGATGATGTCCAGAAGGAGGCGTGTTCCGTCGAGGGTGTGGTGTCACCAATGTGGGAATAAGTGGAAGCCCCAAAGGGAGATCTCCGACCGAGCGAGGTGGTATGCTCGGTTAAGCCGAAGCCCACTTGTATGCATTTTAGATGTCGTATATATTTTAGTGCCGATCTTAGAAAACTTCGATAGCGATTCAGGATCGTGGCGCTATTTGGTCCGCCACAATGTAAACCCACGGCCAGCAACGTTTTGGCAGGCATGGGCCTCATAGTGACAAAATAGATACAGGGGGAGTATTATGAGGTCTAGTAGCAGTATTACTTTAACATTACTTTTGAATTTCATATAAGCAAAGATGATCTCTATTTATATAGACAAAAAGATATTTTTAATTTGCGCGAAATCTAAAAGTAATGTTAAAGTAATACTGCTACAAGACCTCATAATACCCCTCAAGGCGGGCCTAACTTGTAAGATAATATTATAATCGTAACCCCTTACTAATAAAAATATTTACACAACGGATAACTTAAACAACGTTGCTGTCTTTGTCTGTCAAGTGACATTTCCAAATTTATTTATTTTTATTTAAATAATACACATGACAAAGGAGCAATAAAGACAAAACTAGGGGAAAACAAAAAATAATATAAAACATAGACTAAAAACTAATTACCTACAAAGAAATTAAGATAATTTTTAGAAATTTAGAGTGAAGTTTACCCACGAGCCGCGCGTTGCCAACCACTGGATTAACAGAACTGGTCAGTTGCCAACGACTGCGTTGGCAGTTTATTTATTCCCTTCTTAAAGAAATCAGCTGGACGGCAGGCAAATTCTTCAAAGGCATTTTGTACTGCCTCTCGGGTATTGAATTTTTTTCCCGCCAAGAAGTTATCCAAATTCTGGAAAAAGTAGTAGTCTGTAGGCGCAAGGTCTGGTGAGTAGGGCGGATGACGGAGAGCTTCCAACCCCAGTTCTTGCAACTTGGAGACCGTCTGCTGTGCAGTATGAGGTCGCGCGTTGTCGTGCAGGAGCAGCGGAGACGAGCGATTGACCAATGCTAGTTGGAGATGTGCCAGCTTCTTCATCATTGTGTTCAGTTCTTCACAGTACACATCTGCAGTAATGCTCACCCCGTTTGGTAAGAAGCAGTGATGAATCACACCGGCGCTCGACTACCAAACAGTGACCATCACTTTCCTAGGGGTAAGTTTTCGTTTAGGGCATTGTTTAGGTGCTGAACTTGCTGAGCGCTTGCGGTTATCAAACAGAATCCATTTTTCATCGCAGGTAACAATGCGGTTTAAAATTCCTTCATTTGTGTGTCTGTTGAGCAATGCAAGGCACGTCTCGACGCGTACTTCGCGCTGGCGATCATTGAGTTCGTGGGGCACCCATTTGTCCAGCTTTTTTACCTTGCCAATTTGCCACAAATGGACCAATATTGTTTTGACGCTAACGTCGAAAGCTGCTGCTAATTTAGCCGTAGATTGTATATCATCAGCTTCCACAATCGCCTTTAATTCATCATTGTCGACCAAAGTCTTCGGACGACCGCGAGGTTCATTTTTCAGGTCAAAATTTCCAGAACGGAAGCGAGCAAACCAATAACAGGTAGTGCGTTGGTTTGTAGTGTTAGCTCCGTAAACGTCGTTGATGTTGCGTGCCGCTTGTGCCGCGTTGCTGCCACGACGGTACTCATATTCCATAATTACTCGAATTTTTAACGTATCCATGATGACGAAAAAGATTGAAATGCGATGAAAACTAATCAATAAACAAATGACTACTTTTGGAAAAAGAATTCCATGTTTTTAAAATTAATTTGAAATTGGAATTCTTAGCCAAACAAAAATTATTTTGATTTGAAATGGCCAGTACTGCAGAACGGCAATTTCATTGGTAAAGACCTAATATAATTAATTTTAAAGTTGTTAAATATATAGATAAGTACCTATTTTTTTTTTAATTTTCATTCAACAGTAGCACTTTTGAACCATATTGGCAAGAAATAAGCTCGAAAAGTGCTACACCGCACCGGATCCGTCTTCAACCGTAGGCACCTATGGCGTACTACCACAGATTAAAAAAAAGCTAGGACCAGATAAACAGCTACATAATAACTTTCGATTTGATTGCACTACTACAAGCATACGTACGGTGTGTCCACAATTCTCCTATCGCGTACACGGCAATAGTGGAAAAATCCGGTTAAGATTGTGTGCTCCCTGTGGGAGTTTTTATGTCATGTCATGTCATGTCATGACGACAAATAACATTTTATAAATGTTATATTTATGTCTAATGAACCTTAACCTTTAATCTTATAAGAATATTAAATACAAATAATATCAAACAAAAAACTGGTTATGTATTGTACTGTGTGTATGAAAAATATTAGAATAAATAAAAATATCTTTTATTTTATAAAGCTGTCGGAGAGAGCTTTATTATAAGAGCTTCCATGATCTAGCGAATAGATCCCCTGAGTCACACGCGTGATCGCGCAGGTTCGATGCCGGGTTGTGGTGTGTACCAATTAGACTTTCTCAATAACCGTTTACTGACGCTAGACTTAGTTTAATTTACCTACGTCATGTGTGACAACCCTGATAAAATTGTATGTTGATTTCGCTCTCTTTCTTTAAGTTTAAATTGTTTGTATATATTTTTTTAAGATAAACAAAAATGGGGCTTAGATTGTTTATTATCATGATATCTAACATTGTTTTTTTTAAACTTACTTAGTTGAAAGTCTGATTCTACAGACAAAATTGTAAAAATTATATCTAATATCTTTTCAATAATTAAGATGAACCTTGACGAACATTTCCTAGAACAAAATATACGAAACTTAAATTTAGATATTCTACGAGTTTTAATGGTATCTTATAAATCGAATTACAAAAATTCTATTCAGCCTTAGGTTTCCTTAATAAAATAAAAAGATAAGTTGAGGAATCTGAGAACGAAATCAGCCCTAACTAAACGTCAAATATATTACGAAAAAAGGTCCAGAACTTTTACGTAATGAAAATCTGTTTTTGTTAAATTACTTGCGATTTAATTATTACTTCAAGTTTGATTTTTAGGATAATACGGTTTTATTAAGCCACCGAACTTTATATACTATACTTTCTCTTGTTATTTAGTATCTAGCAAACTTTTTCATTTCAAAACATTTCAATGTGTTTTATAAATTGTGATTAAGTTCCACGAGTTCCTTATTTAAACAGGTAAGATAAATAATGAATATGTTTGTACAATAATCGGCATCTAATCACAAAAAATCTACAAAATTGAATGTCAATTTTTTCATACGCAGCGAACCTAATCTTAAAAGTAAGTAGAAATGAAAAATAGCAATCAGGCAAGACAAATTGAGGAACGCGTGGAATGAAAGATAATTTTGAACGAAGACTTGATTAAAATTTTCTTCTGCGATCGTCAATTAATGATTGGCAATCGGCTGTATCGACAATTTGCTCCGTCAAATTACGTCCGCGGGGAATTCGCCCGCCCTGATTGTGACTAGGGCGGGTGGACGACGGGCGGCAAGAGCGGGCTGAGTCGGTCGCTTTTTATTCACTTACCTTTTTGCTTGACTGCGCGACGGCAAAAACTGGCGATTTGCACGTGCATTTCAATATCTATAGTTATTATTAAAAGTGAGAAAATCACCTTTTCGATTTCAATTCTAAAGATATTTGATGAACTGACATCGGTTTTTAACTGAATGAAAGTGAGTTAATAGGTGTTGATTAACTTTGAGTAGTTACTGTAGTTTAAATTATTAGTGTCTTATTTTTTTATTATTATTTTAAGTGTCTACTGTAGTTTAAATTATTTGATATAACGTCTGCATGTTTTTGAAAACTAGGATACTTTTACCTAAAGAAGATTAGCTTGTTCCGAAGAGTTGGCGTCCTCTCACTGGTAAGCTACTGGTTAAGTTTTACAAGATACGATAAGATACATATAAATAACATAATAAGTACTTAACTCAATTTATATTGTACACAAAATACCAAAAATGTATTCCCTTTAAACATGCCTTATCAAAAGATCTTTCTGAAAAAGACGGCAAAACTTCCAGTTGTATTAAAAATTGGGAGGTGAAATTAAATATCGGAGATATCAGACATTAACAGCCAATAAAGAGGATCGAAAAAATTCTGGGCAGATACAGCCATTTTCCAAACCAATCTCGTTGACAAAAGATAGATTAGAGACGACGGCCGCCCGTGACTTAAATAATTCAACAGGGTCCGTTCACCGTCTTGTTGAGGCTTAGAATATTGAAAAATGCCGATAGGCGCGGCACAGTCGCCGCCGTAAACACACGATCAACCACATCAAAGATAACTTAAATGGCATATAAAATTTTTGCTCTACGCTATGTTCCTTTAGAAAGTATAGCTTGTAAATTGTAGGGGAACCCGTTTTACCTTAGGGTCAGCTCACATCGAAACGACACGTGACGTGGCGCTGCATTTAAAAAAAAAATAGTGATTTAAAATTGAAGTTTATTTAATACACAAGAAGATACACGTTTCATTGCAAATGCGGTGCAGTTTGACATTCAAAATCTTGCAATTAAATTTGTATCTTCACGTGTAGTGAATAAAGTTCAATTTTGCATAGTTATCATAAAAATGGAGCGCCACGTCACATATCGTCTCGTTTCGGTGTGAACTGAGCTTTAGAGTCAGCTGAATCTTGGTCTGTTGGCTCTCTCTGTAATACAAAATTTGGGTAATTATCAACTGTCTAAGATCGCAGGTAAGGACTTACTATTGCAAAAGCTTTATGGAAATTGGAAACCAAGCTAACAGTGAAGAGAAATCAGTGTTTGACAACTTAGAATGTCCTCGCTTACATAAGGTTCGTGGTAGGCGCCATGTTAGCATATTCCGGCGTCTACAACAAAAGGCATGGCAGGTGAAGTGTCATTATCTGAGCATCCCATTTCCATTAGGGAACCTATACTACAAGACCACTTTTACCCCCCTCCCCCCTCGACGCTATTATTAGGTATATGCCGAGACCCCTTCCTTCCCTTTCCACGTAGTTTATTATTCATAACTATACGGTTTAAAAATATTATTTGCTAAAAGTAAGTAAAAAATAGCTCATAATTAAAGCGCCATTGTCACGGTCCAGCCTGCAGATCCAACACGATAATCATGGCTGTCGCGCTAGATTTTCCTAGAAGGTTCCTGTGTCCCACACGCTGACCAGGCGTAAATCTTTGAATACCTCACTGACCCCTTCCCCCTTAAACTGCAGGTCTAAAATGGCCACATTGCGCAATATTGCTAAACGTAAATCATTTGCAGCATTCCTTGCAATTTTGCTAAAAGTTCGTAATATTGTCACGTCTTATAGCAATTCATTTCATTAGCAGATTCATGTTGGTCGGTTATGTTGCCACATGAAAAATGTTTGACGTTTCACGTTTGTTTAGAAACAATAGGGCCCTCGAAACCAAATCGCTTTTATGGTCAAATGCATAGAATACCTTAAACAAAAATAAAGTACTAATTACTAATTGGTTACCATCCTACTATATTATATTACAAAAATGTCATAGAAAACTGCGATGGTTATATTTATTAAATTGAAATAATCGTTATAATAAGTAGATACATATCATATGGTAGTTTACTCATTTATTAAAGGTTTATTAACTTTGGAGGAAATACTTTCCAGATTCGAACTCTTGTATGAGCGACAAGCGAAATTCAGACTTCTCAATTTCGGAATCAATGTCCATTATCTATTTTGCGAAAATACGCACTTGTTCAATGATATTTTTCACTAACACGGCTCACACTAACACTGGTCTCAAAGTTTTTCATACAGTTCTAAATTCATTGTATTTATATGAAACAGAAAATATTTATTGCGAGATGTTCCTCTCGAGTAACTTTTTATGAATCTGCTATTTGACACTAGAAAAATTCTTCTTGTGGACCATTTTAGGGATTCTCATAGAAAGTTGTCAAATGAATGTATTTTTGCTTATGAATTGTATCCTAATCAAATTATGAATTGACGGTCAAGTGGCAGTTTTACGATTTTTGGAGTAATTGATAAAAATAATTGAAAGCGAATCGCCGAAAGCGGCCTTTTTAGACCTGCAGGTCACATTATAAGGATAATATTATATTCCCTAACTACTAAAATAAGTAAACTAAATACCTAAATCTAGCTAAACATTTTATGCACTACGTACACTAGAAAATGCGTTTCACTCGATGTTCCGGGCGTGGAGTGTACATTTTTTACACTTGATAAATGCTCGCAATTTATTACGAAAACGTGGTTTTTTCTTATCAGCCTCGTGGGAACTCTTAGTGTCACAGGAAAAAACTTCTTCTTCAATAAAGGTGTTACTATGTCGGTTACTACTAAATGTACTAATCCCATTGCTACACTAACTCATGTACAGATGCGTTTTTGAAGTTTTATACGACATGTAAGATATTTATAAGAACTACGGCCGAATACTGAAACGCTATTTAAGCGGCACTCAAGGACAATCAATACGTACCACGCGTAAGCTGTGGTTACCTACGTGTGATGTGTCGCTGCAGCTTCTTGTGGTTGTGTTGTGGACTGTGGTACCGACAAAATGTCGTTATTTGGTATAAGTTACTGGTACAAATACTCTACTATACACCACCAGCGACACTGGTGGTTGCGTTGTGGTTGGGATGTGGTTCACACATAACCACAGCTTGTCCACATTTTGTCGCGGAGTGTTGTATGGTTGTGGTACGTGTGGAAAGGCCCTTAGGGACAGTTATGCGTACCTCTAGTTTTTTTTTTCTTCTGAACGCTAAACAAAGAAAAAAAAGGATTATATTACAATCGGTTCGGAACAGGCTTCTTATTTCCAAGATCTGCAATCATTAACAAATCTGAATTTACTCTTGATATTTTTAGGTATAACTTCATTTTCAAAACACCTCTTTTCTACACGGAGCTACGTGACGTGTTAATTTCTCTCAGTAAATACTATTAGCTAGTTCATCCCCTATTGTATATCATAAACAAGAGGTAATAACCAAGATGAGGTATAATCCTGAACGAAAGTGTAACACTGCAGCTCGCCTCGGGCGTTGTGTGTTAATTTATGAAGGACATATATAATATATTAGCGAGATAATCGTCGAGCTGGGGCGGGGTAGGGCCACAAAACAAAAAGAGACGGAAGGCAAGTCACTCGCTTTTTGAACCTACGCTCGGTAGCACAATTATGAGAAAAAAGAGTATTTGAAACAATCCGAAATATTGAATGTTGCTGGAGCACTTAATGTACAATGCTTGAATTCTGCCTGTATTTATTTTGTGGATAGTGGGCTCCGCGTGCCCCGGAGCTACGCAAACAAATTTGATGGCGAGATACGCTGGGAACGGAATACGTGGAGCGTTATGAATAAATTACAACTATATATTATCGTGTGTACTGACATATTCTGCTTAAAATCCTTTAGGTATTCTGTGCTGTTAAGTGTTCGGAGAAAATTGTTTCTCTATTTTAAGCTCTAAGCTACGTGCGATCGATTAAAGATGAGTTTCTTTTGTTAGACATGGCAGCTGTACTTTTTTTGATAAATAATATTATGTGGTACTTAGATAATAATATTATTGTACCAAATAGAACACAATAAACAGCTTCATGACAAACTATAATATTTATATATACTCTAGAAGGATCTGCCAAAAGTAGTTAAGACAGTTTTATTTAGCCATCCACTTTATCTCTGTCATAACATGATGTCCTAGATAAATATTTACTACCATTACCTAATAAACTCGACCGTAACAGCAAAAATATTCAATAAAAAGAGTCAGGAAATGTGGAGGCGAAGTAATGTAAAACAATAAGTCAGGGGGCACCGGTAATGGGCACATTTGGCGTGAAGTTCGCCGGGGCCCCGCCGGCGCCAGGAAGGCCCCGGCAGGCGCGGGGCCCGGCTCTCACTTGCCACTCAATCGAGCGTGAACGCGCGAACTTTATTTGTCGATAGTCTGTGATCACAAACATTTTTATTTCGATAATTTATATGCGGAGCCGCGAAAAAAATATCGCACCCAAATAAAAACTATTTCAAATTACCTAAACTACGATAAAATTCAATCTTAAAAGTAAGTAAATAAGTGGCAATAATAAGGTCCCTACCTAATGTAAATAAATATTGCCCTGAAAAATAGAAAGTTTACAAAAGTAAATAGTATACTAAAAATCAATATTATATAAAAAACTGCCGATTGTTTGACGCTCTTTTGTGAGTTGCTACGATATGCACAAAATTTTTGATATATTTCCAAAGTTTGCGTGGTTATGTTCATACTTACCATAGTAAATCTTTTTATATTTGATGTAAGTAAAATAATTATGTATGTTTTTTACGCTTAATGTTGTAAAAAAATATCACAACTTTTTCTTGATTCTTTTTATTTTAACCAAGTTCTAATACCTAATCATAACTGAATATTTTAAAAGAAATTAAACTTTAACATGTAGACAGATACCCAATTATTATTATTAACTTTTGATCGACAGATATTCTGATTTGTTTTGGAGATTGTTGACGGAGATTGCTGTTCGGAGAGAAAAATCAGACCACACGCTTGTTCTATGCCGTAGAGGACAGATACTACAGAAGACGACAGCCGAGCTCCGGCCTACGGCAGACGGTAGCCGAGCTCCGGTCTACGGCTGTGCTACGGCAGACGGCAGTCGCGCTCCGGCCTACGGCAGCGCTACAGCAGACGGCAGCCGAGTTACGACCTACGGCAGACGGCAGCTGAGCTCCGGTCTACGGCTGTGCTACGGCAGACGGCAGTCGCGCTCCGGCCTACGGCAGCGCTACAGCAGACGGCAGCCGAGTTACGACCTACGGCAGACGGCAGCTGAGCTCCGGTCTACGGCTGTGCTACGGCAGACGGCAGTCGCGCTCCGACCTACGGCAGCGCTACAGCAGACGGCAGCCGAGTTACGACCTACGGCAGACGGCAGCTGAGCTCCGGTCTACGGCTGTGCTACGGCAGACGGCAGTCGCGCTCCGACCTACGGCAGCGCTACAGCAGACGGCAGCCGAGTTACGACCTACGGCAGACGGCAGCTGAGCTCCGGTCTACGGCTGTGCTACGGCAGACGGCAGCCGAGTTCCGACCTACGGCCGACGGCAGCCCAGCTCCGGTATATGGCTGTGCAACGGCAGACGGCAGCCTCGCTCTAGTCTACGGCTGTGCTACAGCAGACGGCAGCCGAGGTCCGACCTAGGGCAGACGGCAGCCGAGCTCCGGTCTACGGCTGTGTTACGGCAGACGGAAGCCGATCTCCGGTCTACGGCTGTGCTACGGCAGACGGCAGTTGCGCTCCGGCCTACGGCAGCGCTACAGCAGACGGCAGCCGAGTTACGACCTACGGCAGACGGCAGCTGAGCTCCGGTCTACGGCTGTGCTACGGCAAACGGCAGCCGAGTTCCGACCTACGGCCGACGGCAGCCCAGCTCCGGTCTATGGCTGTGTAACGGCAGACGGCAGCCTCACTCTAGTCTACGGCTGTGCTACAGCAGACGGCAGCCGAGGTCCGACCTAGGGCAGACGGCAGCCGAGCTCCGGTCTACGGCTGTGTTACGGCAGACGGAAGCCGAGCTCAGGTCTACGGATGTGCTACGGCAGACAGAAGCAGAGCTCCGGTCTACGCCTGTGCTACGGCAGAAGGCAGTTGTGCTCCGGCCTACGGCAGTGCTACAGCAGACGGCAGCCGAGCTCCGGCCTACGGCAGACGGCAGATGAACTCCGGTCTACGGCTGTGCTACGGCAGATGGCAGCAGAGCTCTAGTCTACGGCTGTGCTACAACAGACGGCAGCCGAGTTCCGACCTACGGCAGACGGCAGCCGAGCTCCGGTCTACGGCTGTGCTACGGCAGATGGCAGCTGAGTTCCGACCTACGGCCGACGGCAGCCGAGCTCCGGTCTACGGCTGTGATACGGCAGATGGCAGCAGAGCTCTAGTCTACGGCTGTGCTACAACAGACGGCAGCCGAGCTCCGGCCTACGGTAGACGGCAGCTGAGCTCCGGTCTACGGCTGTGCTACGGCAGACGGCACCCTCGCACTAGTCTACGGCTGTGATACGGAAGACGGCAGCCAAACTCTGGTCTACGGCTGTGCTACGGCAGATGGCAGCCGAGTTCAGACCTAGGGCAGACGGCAGCCCCGCTCTGGTCTACGGCTGTGCTACGGTAGACGGTAGCCTCGCTCTAGTCTACGGCTGTGCTACAGCAGACGGCAGCCGAGATCCGGTCTACGGATGTGCTACGGCAGACAGAAGCAGAGCTCCGGTCAACGCCTGTGCTACGGCAGACGGCAGCCGTGCTCCGGCCTACGGCAGCGCTACAGCAGACGGCAGCAGACTTCCGGCCTACGGCAGACGGCAGATGATCTCCGGTCTACGGCTGTGCTACGGTGGACAGCAGCCGAGCTCCGGCCTACGGCAGACGGCAGCCGAGCTACTTTTTATTCCGAAAAAGTACAGTAATCCCGAGGGATAGTATATTTACGCGGGCGGAGCCGCGGGCAACAGTTAGTACTTAATAAAATATAGCTGCGAGCGTTTTTATAGGATCCCGTAATACTCAAGGAACCCTTATAGTTTCGCTCTGTAAGTCCGTCTGTCTGTCTGTCCGCTCTCCTAGCTTCTGTAATTATGAATATAAATTGATGAAATTCGGTATAGTTATATATTGTGTCTACATCTCGATTTTGGTATCATAAAATAATAACCCTACTAATATTATAAATGTGAAAATTTGTGAGGATGAGTGGATGGATGTATGGATGGATGGATGGATGGATGTGTAAAATTAAATTAAGGTTTATATTTTTAGACTTCATATATTATTAATAGCGCGTGTACATAGGTGCCGGCAGGGCAACATACCCTTACGGATACTAATTAACAACTGTCCTTACTGAACTAACTATTGAGACTAACTAGGGGCAACATACATACATACATGATACATATATACAAGAGACATATGTGCATAATTGCTTATGCTGCACGTTACAGTACTCCCCACAAAAATTAAAAAAAAAATCACATTAGGTGCAATATAACATTAAAACATTTTTTACAAACTATTTATATGTATAAGTGTAGTATACAATGCATGCAAGTGACACACGCAGGTGTCGAATATGCCTTACTGCAGAACAGGAGTTGTTCACAAGTCATAACAAATAACAATATGTTAATAAGACAGCATTACAATTATTGTAACGATGCATTAATAATGCATTACTGAGAATACATAAACTATAACTTCAAACACATGTTTTATCATTATAGAAATGAACAACCACTGAAAATATTTTTCACGAATTGAATATTTTTAAACTAACATCTTAAAAAAATAACTGCACACGCACCAAGCACCGAAAAACGTGAACAAAAACGTAAAATATAATGTAAATATAACGTGTATTTTATAGTTGTAAAAATCACTTATGCTCTAAAGCAAAGATCTCGACAGAATAAAAATTAATATATTATTCCACTAAGTATAATAATGTTTCATCGTGCTACGAATTGAAACGTACGGACATTTTAACTAATCGGCCACTACGCGTAGTGTGGCGTAGCGGACTAGCGGCAGGCGAGTCGCTATCCGTCGACGCTTGTGGCGAAATATCCTGCTTCGTATGACCATCAGTATGACTTTCGTCAGTATCTAAATAATTACTAGTAAACGGAGATTTTAAACTATCAATTGAAATATACGTATTCCGACCAGACATTTCGATCAAATAAGTTTTATCCTTCCTGTCTAAAATTTTAAAAGGTCCGTAAAATAAAACATGTGTACAGCGAGTTAGCTCCGGGTGTACGAACACCGTGGTCGCATCCTTATGTGATATCGGTCTCGGTTTGAGATCGCGTATCACCTTACGCAACCTTTCCACGTATTCACTTATTTAATATTTTAATACTTTTATGATCTAAAAATTCTCCAGGTAGTCTTAATGACTGACCGAAGGTAAGTTCGGCTGCGCTGACACCGGTGTCGGACCTAGGCGCAGCTCGAAGTTCTAACATGACTGTACGAGCTAAGTAAGTAAGCTAAGTACTCTACCAGTTGTACTGTACTACTTAACCAATCCTTAATGTTCATATCCTAATGTGTTTCCCGTCCACTTTAAATATTCGCGCCACGCGCCCGCTAACCAATGGCAGCGCTCGCGCGGCTCCACGAGTTGAGCGACATCGGACAAAAAAGAAAAATATGGCCTCCTGAAGCGTGTTGTGCGCATCGTTCAAACTAAAATATTTAAAATCTAATAACTTTGCTAAAAGTTTATTGACTGAATTGTGCTCAATCTATCCGGCTTTATGGTGGTAAATGTGCAGCAGTGTTAACAGACGGAACTTCACGAGTTTTGCTAGCCGGCCAGCAGCAGCCCCGACGTTGGCGATTCCTTACTGTTCCTGTCTTTTCCAGGTTAGTGCTGGTATTGTTTAGCCCCCTTGATAGCCATAGGGATAGATCGCGCAACCTTCAGGTAAATGCAGTTACTTTTTCAGCGAAGTATCATACATTTCTTATGGTGCCTCCTGTGAGGAATGATTTCGTCACCAAGTAGGGACGATCAATCAAGTACCTCATATAATTTAAATTAAATTAATTAAAAATCTTAAAGTAATACAAGCCTTTTGCTTGTATAATATCATAAAATAACTATTCTTTTGTTTCCCGCGGTATCTATCCGGGCGCCGCTAGCGGCCACGCCCGATACGTAGCATAATATTACCTACCTACCTACACAAAATAGTATTAGTTTTCAATTGAAAGTAATTCCTAGTTATACTTAATTACAATACAATATAATGGTAAAAAACTAAATTCCATAAAGTGGTTCTTATAGTATACAATAAGTACTGCATTAACTTGAGGATTGTAGTGTTATTTGTGGTGTTAGTTGTGCTCGAAAATAAGGTAAATGTCATAACTCATATAACTTTTATAAACAGTACTCATTACAATATTAAAAAAGAAGAATTAAAAACTAGTTATGATAACAAAATCAATTGTACCATAAAAGTACGAGTAGGTAAGTACTAAAAAAATAATAACTACTCCAAAAATTAAAATGCTACAAAACAAAGAAACCTCCCAGGTCGTCCCCACCAGGCAGAGTACCTAGAAGGCTCAAAGAGTTTCCTCGCTGGATTGCGATACTTATTCTCTGGGCCAGGTAGGTGCCGGCTCTGGGGTCTCGGGTGGCCTCAATGAGTTTTTTGGAGATTTCTCCGAAAAGTTTGTGCGCACCCAGACCCCATGTACCTAAGGTTTCAACCCCAAACGGTTCAAATATGAGAATCCCACTAAGGTTCTCATATTTGCGCCGCTTGAGGTTTTCCGCCTGATTGGCGGCCGCACCTGCAGAACTCGAGGTGCCCTGGACATGGGACGGAGCAAGTGTATCGACGCAAGTAGCGTCCCATACAAGAGCCCGTCCCACCCTCCAAGGGACCAGGGTCATACCGTCTGGTCTCTTGCCATCGTCGCGCGCCAAGCCAGAGGGTTCCAGCGCAGCTGGCACTCCGGCGGTGACAAGAGCCCGACGGATGAGATCGTTCAGGCAGTGATGTCGGGAAATGCGGCCGGCGCTTCGTTGACAGGACAGCCCGTGGTGTCCGAGGCTGTCCACATTTGCACCACAAACACAGCGATGGGGGACGACGTGGGGGGTGCCAAGACGCAGGGAAGTGGCTAACCGGAAAGCTGTTCGATCCAGCAATGTGCCCGTATTGGGTGACGGTAATGCTTGTAGCCAAAGGCCCGACTCCCACTTCTCCGCAGCTAAGAGGCGAGCCTGCTCCACAGGACTGGAGGACGTATTAAGAAGATTATTCCGTACCAGTCTGCAGAGTGGCTCGTCCCAGAGCCTTTGGGAAAAAGTATTGTCAGGCAATTCGCTACAAGCACTAGTTACGCTCCAGGCGTCCTTGGCCTCGTCCAGAAAGGTAACTGTATTGGAGTAGGATGGGTGATGTAGTATTTTGGAGATAAGACTATGGTTCGCGTGGACTGAGGACAAGAAGGCCGGAAGCGATATGTCAGAGGGCTTTCGAACACCTAGGCCACCGAACCTAACTGGAAGCGTTGCCTGAGTCCATGCGCGGTCATCGAAATTTGTATTCAAAATAGTGGAGAGCGTTTGTCTTATGGTATCATCCAACTGTTTGAGAAGTTGAGGGAACTTCCACAGTTGACAACACCGTAAGACATATGTCAATTTAGGTACGAAAATGCAAAAACGGATTAGGGTAAAGGCCATGTGACAGTTAATTTGGAGGAACAGTAATTGAACAGAACAGTACAAGTACAGTACAGTACTCCCTGTGAACAGTACTTGGGTTTAACTACGTCAATGTCTAGGTATTAAAATATTATCTACATTCGTAATCTGCTTTGCTCATTTTATAAAAAAACTTTTTGATTTTACGTAACCAAAGCAAAATGGCGGAGAGTGATTTGCAGTCGTTCATCAAAAGACGTGAATATGAATTTAAAAACGTGCAGATTATTTATGATTTGATAAGTATAGCTCAGAAAGATTCTACTAAAAGTATCGAAAAAATTTGTGCTAATTTTGTGCACATGAAAACATAAATAGACTGCAATCGAATATGACAATAGCGCGTTGTTTTCTTTTGACATGTTGTATTACGCCGCGGTCGAGTTTGCCGAGTCGCTCGGTTCAAAAGTTACGTTAAAGTACTTCATAAATCAGCAAAAGCAAGTAAGCAACAAATTTTTTGAAAAGTAAAAAGCTTTTTGATGGCTTAGCGAAGGCTAGCGTAAATATATAAAAAAAAAACATATCTATACGATGTCGCATAACGCATTGTTGTAAGAGTAATCGTTTACAAAAACATTTTTGGGTAACCTTGCCCAGTGAAATAAAATGCCCTACTATTAAGATACTAGGTTCGGCGTTAGTGCGCATACATCGCGCTACAGTATGGTCGCGCTCAAAAGAATCGATCGATCTTTTATAACGACAGCGTGGGCGCGTCGTTTGGGTTTATATATTAAAAAATGTAATTTAAGTGTGACAGGATTACGACAAAATAATGTTTGTAATATAAAAGGTGTATATTTTTGGTTCGATAATACCTCGTTCGAGTGAATCACCTAAATTTGACTTACTTTTGGTAGTTATACCTAAAATTACATCTAAAATGCCTTCGGCTGCGTTACCGTTGTCCGTCAAGGATTCTTTTAAGCATCTTGATCTCGCCGACTGCGATTTTGATAAATCGGGTCCGATCGATCTTTTGCTAGGTGTCGAGTGTTTTGACCAAATATATACAGGGTCACGGTTTGTGCCCGGTCCCGGGTTACTTTGTGCGTTGTTTAGTGTGTTCGGCTGGGTTATTAGTGGTCAATATTTTCATAACACGGATACTAACGTTTCCAGTCAAGCTGTTACGTCACTTCTCGCGTCTTCATGCGCGCTCGAGAATATGGTTCAACGGTTCTGTTAGTCCGAGGAACCGCCAAAATGTAAAACTTCCGATCCAGAGGACGATTTTTGTGAGAACAAGTATAAGGCTGGCACATATCGAACCTCCGATGGTCGTTATGTAGTACCCATCATGTTAAAAGATGATGCTCCACCTATGAGAGATGCTTACAGCCACGCATTTTATCGTTTTCTCAATCTTGAGAAACGTCTTATTCAACAACCTGAATTAAAAACGGAGTATAAGGAATTTATGAACCAGTACTACACCTAGAACACATGCAGCCTGCAGATGCTTCGTCTACTGATCGTTACGTAATTCCTCATCATTGTGTCGTGCATCCGGAAAGCTCCACTACGCGACTTCGGGTAGTCTTCGATGCTTGTAGTAACACTACCAGCCATGTCCCTTTAAATAATTTTGTCCACATTGGACCGAAACTTCAAATCGATATTATCGATTTAGTTATTAAATTCCGTTTACATAAAATTGTGTTTACAGCGGACATTTCTAAATTCTATCGTCGAATCCTGATACGGCCTGAAGACAGACGTTATCAACACGTTCTTTGGCGTAATGACCCTAACAATCCGCTAGTTGAATATGAACTTAATAGTGTTACTTACGGAGTCAGCAGATCTCCGTATTTGGCCATTCGAACCCTTAGGCAACTAGTAGAAGACCACGGCTCCGAATTCCCGAGTCGTGTGTCTGAAGTGTTAGTCGAAGAGACTTTCTTGGACGATATCACTACGGCCTGCTCAACTCTTGAATCAGCCAAGCAGTTAAAGGCGGATATTATGTCCTTATTATCTAAAGGTCAGTTCGAACTTCGTAAGTGGAGTTCAAATGAGCCTAGTCTTTTGTCTGATGTTCCTCCCGATCATTGTCAAATTTCCAAATCCTTCGTAATATTAGGAGATGAATTTGTCAAAATATTAGGTATCCGTTGGAATCCATCAAATGACTATTTTTCGTATACATTTTCGGACTCTTTCGACGTCAAGTTCACGAAAAGATCAATACTTTCAATAGTTTCCCGGATCTTCGATCCTTTAGGTTAGATTTGTCCAGTAATTTTTGCCGCAAATAGCTGCTTCAAGACATGTAGCGCTTAGAGTTGTCTTGGAATGAAGATATTCCTCGAGAGGTCGCCAAAAATGGCATTTAATTGCTGCAAATTTGACCGATTTATAGAAAATTGTTCTACCGAGGCTTGTAGTACCTTCAAATCCGATTGAAGTCCATTTAGTAGGATTCTGTGACGGGTCGTTGAAAGGATATGGTTGTTGTGTTTATCTATGTGTAGTTGCTGATGATGCACGCAGTTCTGCAGTCGTAAGCTTATTGATAGGGAAATCCCGAGTGGCTCCTTTAAAACTAACACCAGTGAACAGACTCGAGCTAAGCGCAGCTGTACTTTTGGCAAAGGTTTTGTCTCATATGTATAACCTTCTCAAGGACAAAGTTCATATCAGTTCCGTTCGTGCTTACTCCGACAGTACGACTACGTTGTCGTGGCTAAACACAGCACCTCCCTTACTTAAAATGTATGTCGCCAATCGTGTGGTTCAAGCTACTGATTTAATCAGCCCTGATCAGTGGTATCACGTATCTACTGAGGACAACCCCGCTGATTGCTGCAGTCGCGGTGTCTCTTGTCTAGATCTTATTGACCATCCACTTTGGTGGAAAGGTCCGTCTTGGCTGCAATTGCCGCCTCTTGGTCATCTCGCCAAGTCTCGCCAAGGAGGAGTTATCAGAATTAAAAACTCAAGTAACAGAGAGCTTTCACACTGTTCAAACCGAAAACGTACTTCTGGCTTTAACTTCAAGGTTTTCCTCGCTTATCAAAGTTCAAAGAACATTAGATTGGTATTTACGCTTAATTTAAATACTCGGAGCAATAAGTCCGACCGTAATATTCTGCGCTCACAAGTGCTGAGCTCGATAAGTCTATGAAGGCCTTAGTTAAATTCACTCAAAGTCACCTTATGACATTCCAAGTCAGTCAAGTACAAAGGCATTAACAATGTGAGAAATCAATTCAAAAACTATCTCCATTTTTAGATAAAGATGGTCTATTGCGAGTGGGGGGACGGATAGATGAGGCGAACCTATCTCCGTCAATTCTACATCCTCTACTTTTACCAAAGACTTGCACTCTTTCACGACTTATTGTCGATCATATTAACTTAAAATATTTGCATTGTGGTCCCCGTACCCTGCAGTAATCCAAAGAAAATTCTGGATAATTGGATTAAGGCTTCTTATCCGTACTGTACTTTCAAAGTGCGTACGATGTTTCAAGGTTAACCCGGCTTCTAGACAATCAGTAATGGGTAAGCTGCCCGCTGCTCGACTTCAGCCCTCACGGTGTTTTCAAACCACCGGGATTGATTTCGGTGGTCCATTTTGTTTAAAAGAAAGCCGTCGTCGTGGAGCTAAAACTTATAAAACTTACCTTTGCATCTTTGTCTGTTTGAGCTCTAAGGCCGTTCACTTAGAAGCAGTGACGGAACTTAGCTCAGAAGCATTACTCGCTGCATTAGATCGGTTTGTTTCGCGTCGAGGAATGTGTCAAACCATTATTACTGATTGCGGAACCAATTTCGTAGGAGCAAATCGATATCTTAATGAAATTATCGACGAATTTCGTAAACATTATCCAGAAATTTCCGATGGCTTAGCCAATCGTCAAATAAAGTGGAATTTTAATCCTCCGGGTGCACCTCATTTCGGAGGCATTTTCGAAAGCGGCATCAAATCTACAAAATATCATCTCAAACGGGTCGTTGGTGCCCAGGTGCTCACTTTAGAAGAGTTTTTTACTGTTCTTACTAAAGTGGAGGCGGTATTAAATTCTCGGCTACTTCGCACGTTGTCGCCAGATCCCCAGGAATCTGACGTTATAACTCCCGGACACTTCTTGACGAGAGCTCCCTTAGTATCGTTACCGGAGGAACCTATTTATGAAAACCGATGCCCACGTTCTCAATGGCAAATGATCCAAAAGATGACTCAGAGCTTTTGGCGAATTTGGCAGCGTGATTTTCTGCACACGCTCCAACAGAAAAATAAATGGTTTTTAGAATCTCCTAACTTAAAAGTAAATGATTAAGTTATTGTTAATAATCCTAATCTTCCGCCATTGTTGTGGAAATTAGCTCGCGTTGAATAGGTTCATACAGGTTCAGATAAAATAATTAGAGTAGTCACTCTCCGAACTGCTAACGGAATAATTATGCGCAGACCTGTTGTAAAGGTCTGTCCCTTACCGATTAATTAGTTTACGAATACAGTTTAATATCCTCTGAAAATATTGTCAAGTATTAATATTGTGTAGATAATATTTTCAGATTTTGATTTAAATAATATTAATTTAATTTTAGAAGGTTAATGTTGTATTCCGAGCACATCTACTACTTATTAATGGCACTTTGCTTGTAAAATCCTTGTGGATTTCAAGTGGGGGGGAAATGTACGAGCATTAAACCAATCCTTAAATGTTCCTATTCTAATGTGTTTCCCGACCACTTTAAATATTCGCGCCACGCGCCCGCTAACCACACACACACCTAACAGCGACATCGGACAATATAGAAAAATATGGCCTCCTGAAGCGTGTGTTGTGCGCATCGTTCAAACTAAAATATTTAAAATCTAATAACTTTGCTAAAAGTTTACTGACTGAATTGTGCTAAATCTATCCGGATTTATAGTGGTAAATGTGCAGCAGTGTTAACAGACGGAACTTCACGAGTTTTGCTAGCCGGCCGGCAGCAGCTCCGACGTTGGCGATTCCTTTCTGTTCCTGTCTTTTCCAGGTTACTGCTGGTATTGCTTAGCCCTCTTGATAGCCATAGGGATAGATCGCGCAACCTTCAGGTTTGCAGGTCAGTTACTTTTTCAGCGAAGTATCATACAATGACTATAGGTCATTGTATGATACTTCGCTGAAAAAGTATATACAATTCAATCTAGCCATAAGTGCGGCTTTGAGAGATCTGTGCCATCTCTCTACCATCCCATTACTCTGGGGGTGATAGACAGTGGTACGAGTCTTATAAATTCCTAAATATTTAATGAGCTGCAGAAAAATATTGCTTTCGAATTGTCTCTCTTGGTCACTCGTAAGTTGATGAGGGATGTCATAGCGAACAATCCAACCTTCGAATATTACTTTTGAAATAGTCTCAGCAGATATATCTTTAACGGGAAAAGCTTCCGGCCATCCAGTCTCTCTATCTATAATTGTAACGAGATACCTGTAGTCATGCAAGGATATCGGTAAGGGGCCCACGATATCAACGTGAATATGTGTAAAGCGTTCTGATAATGGATAATGTCCTAGCTCCGATTTAGTATGTCGATGAATTATAGCTTTTTGACACGAAATACACGACTTTGTCCACATACCTACGTCACTATTAATGTTTTCCCAAAAAAATCTTCCCTTTAATAGCTTGCGCGAGGTACGAATTCCGGGGTGACTAAGGTTGTGAATATTCTCAAAAACGATTTTTCTAAATGTTCTAAGTAAATATGGTTTAGCTCGATCGGTGGACATTTCACACCACACCGCTATGTCGCTACCGGGTAAATAAGGTCTAGCTCGATCGGTGGACATTTCACACAACACGGCTATGTCGCTACCGGGTAAATAAGGTCTAGCTCGATCGGTAGACATTTCACACCACACGGCTATGTCGCTACCGGGTAAATAAGGTCTAGCTCGATCGGTGGATATTTCACACCACACGGCTATGTCGCTACCGGGTAAATAAGATCTAGCTCGATCGGTGGACATTTCATTCCACACAACTATGTCGCTACCGGGTAAATAAGGTCTAGCTCAATCGGTGGACATTTCACACCACACGACTATGTCGCTACCGGGTAAATAAGGTCTAGCTCGATCGGTGGACATTTCACACCACACGGCTATGTCGCTACCGGGTAAATAAGGTCTAGCTCAATCGGTAGACATTTCACACCACATGGCTATGTCGCTACCGGGTAAATAAGGTCTAGCTCGATCGGTGGATATTTCACACCACACGGCTATGTCGCTACCGGGTAAATAAGGTCTAGCTCGATCGGTGGACATTTCACACAACACGGCTATGTCGCAACCGGGTAAAATTACCTGTTTAAAATTAAATTTATTATATTGACGTAACTTATTTTATTCATCATCATCATTCTGCGCGCGGCTAACTGCGGAGTAATCTAAAAGTCCTGAACAGGATATACTCTCTACGCGAGACAACGCATCAGCTACGGTACTTTTATCACCATCAATGTAATGAATGCTCGTAGTAAATTCACTGATGAAAAGTAACTGTCTAACGCGCCATAGTGATTTGACTTTTTCAGAAGAAACCCAAGCATATGCTACCAAAAAGTAAGATTCTGCACCAAGGTATATGATCCAAAAGCACTGAACAGAACTCCTCAGTCTTTAAAGAGACGCATTTGGAAATTTTGACATTGTTTAAAGAACTGCAAGCATATGTCATTATGTAACTTACAGTCATCATCATTATCATCTTATATATAATACCTAATGGAAGCTTAGCGCGTATTCAATTATACATTCGATCGTTTATTTTAAACGTTCATAAAATGTATTAATAATAACTTAACAAAAATCACTAAAAAAGGAAAAATTAATATTATTTTAAACAAAAACTTAAACCGACATTCATATTAAAAATGCGCAAAAAGGATGAGGTAATACTTATTTTCTAAATAATTCCCCTTTTAAATTTGGCTAAAATTTTAACTATTTCTCTACTCAATTTTCAAAATATTTAAGTCGGTACCAGCCAACTTGAACGTGAGTTCTATTTTAAATATTGTTTATCAGGATGTTGTTTGGGCTGCTACTGACTTCAAAATTATGAATATTGAGTAGAGAAATAGTTAAAATTTTAGCCAAATTTAAAAGGGGAATTATTTAGAAAATAAGTTTTATTTCACACTTTTTTGTGCATTTTTTCTGTTCATACCAATCCCATCCCTCTTTGGTCCATAGCCTAAAAAGTATATCAAGGCTTTGATCATTTACTATGGATTTATGTTTTTTTTTTTTAATTTTTCTTTAAATCGCACCAAAAATAAGTGAATTAAAAAAAAACTGCAATTACGTGGCAGCACTGCATGAAAAATCAAAGGGTATTTGCAAATAAAGCAACGATGCTAATTGACAACACTGACCTGGGGCGCGTAGGGCGAGGCCGGGCGAGTGGGGCGAGCGGGACGAGTCGCCCCGGGCGAGTTATCGTGTACAATCAAATTATTCCAATTACCCGATGCTATCAATATTCAGTGGTAAAGCGATGTGGGAATATGTTCAGTTGCGCTAAGTGCTTGTATTAAAATTTTAATTTTATCGCTCTCCACGGACGCCGTATTACTATTTCAATTTAAATTAAAGGGTTATTTATACAAGCCATTATCCGCTGAAGAGTTATTGTGAAGTAAGTGCTGATAAAAATCAATTGAAAATAATAGGAATTGTATGAAAGCTTTCATGTATTTAATATTATGTATATAAAATAAATATAAAAATAGGTCATAGTCATATTATTATTTGAGAAACTTTAGTTATAGCACTAGGCCCAATTCCTAATAGACCGTCTTACCCATCTGACAAAAAGTATAATTATGAACAATAACATTCACAAATTTTCAAATTAACGTAATTGACACGTCGCTTTGCCCTGTCTCCGTAAATTCTACTACTTTCTACTACTAATAAAAATGTAAATTATGTATGAATGGATGGATGGATGTTTGTTACTTACTACTGAACGGATTTCGATGAAATTTGGTATGGGAGTAGTTTAGGCTCTGGATTAAAACATGGGCTACTTTTAATCCCGAGAAAGTATAGTATTCCCGTGGTATACCCGATACTATATTTACGCGGGCGGAGACGGGGGGAAAAAGCTGTTTAGTAGTTGTTTCCGTATTGGTCACTATGTCGCTTACATAGTTTTTGGCCCTCATGCTTGTCTTCATGATCGTACCTCAGTGTTTCGCATTCGAAGATATCTCCGTTGACAAACGGCAGCGTGCAGCTCACAGCTGGCTAATGCCGACAAATTGTTATTGACGCAGCGGATCCGGCGTTTGCACTCCGTCACGTCGCGTCCGGATGTGGCAAGTTATGTGGTAATCAGCGTGCTTAGCGATCGAATCCCGTGGTGAGATCATGTTGCAAGCAATAAGCATGTGTTATAAACGACATGCATATGAAATAAACCACTGGCTGGACACTTAAACGATAAGGAAGTTCGAAAACAATACAATTTGTGGAATTGACACATTTGGTAGCTAAATTACGTGGTTATTCCCGTACATTTTATACTTAGTGAATTTCATTATCGTTCCGACATTGCCCTATGTCCAAGGCCCCCGCTCCAGAACCTGGACGATCTATGTACGTACGCGTACAAATACGCCAATGGCTTGCGTGTGATATTCTTGTACTTACAGAAAAATAGACTTTGTATTGCCCTGTATTCCTTATTATCCGACTGCGCCATAAGGAGGGTTAATTTTTTTCGAGTGTATGTATGTACGGTACCATGGGCAGCACGAATACTCTACCACAAAAGAATTTCGCAGCACCAACCCCAGCCATATCGTTCTAGGGGCCTAGCAGGTACATTTAACAGCGACGTAAACGTAATTATCGAATGAAACTTATATGGGCACTGTCATGATTTTCACAGATTTTCATACAATTCTCATTCGTTAACGTTACGTTTACGATAGCGAATTAGCCCACCGAACAATCTGGCGCGTAAACAGACGTTCGTTGTACCCAACTAATACTGCAATATGACATACATTTTATCAGTAAGAATATAAGGGGAGGCTGGCGGGGCTGGGCTGGGATCTCAGTATATTACGTTTACGCCGCTGTCAAATGTTCCTGCTAGGCCCACAGTTCAAGAGCAGCACAGGACTGGGGACGGTGATATAACGCGAGGAGTCACAAATCCACTTACACAATAGATCCACTTGGGTCGCATTAACGTCAGGGCTCGATTATGCCTTAGATCTAACAAAAAATGTTTGTATGTATGTATATTTCTTTGGCACGCTCTAGAGCCTTAGGGGCCGCCCACATATTACGTCACACAAAAAATTCGATATTTTAAACCTCTCCCCCCTATGCCACGCTTTTTTGGATCCCTTTACACTTGTCACGTTTGGTATTACCCCACTCTCCCCTTGCGCTGTGACGTAATATGTAGATAACCCCTTGTCGCATTTGAGCTTTATGTGAGAGATAGTCAAAAGTCAAAATTTTTTATTCAAAGTTGGTATTATTATACACTTTCTAAACGTCGCTTAAAACGTGATGACTACCACCGGTTTGGGAACTAGCCCGGTGAGAAGAACCGGTGTAAGAAACTCGCGCGGGGCCATCTTTTGAAAATTGTGTATAACAATAAAATAAAAAATGTATATTACAATGTTACGACTTAAACTATATAACAATAGTACAATAGTACATAGAAGTAGCCTTGCAGGTGGCCATCCTATTCCCATGGTGTGCGATCGTCAATAAAATCATTGACCCTATAATAAGCTTTAGCATACAAACGTTCTTTAACAACTTTTTTAAATTTATTAATAGACAGATTTTGAACGTTCTCTGGGATTCTAGGATATGTATAGACGTATACATTGACCTTTAAATGATTTATTAACTTTACTTAGTCTGATTACCGGTATATCTAGTTTATGTTTATTTTTAGTGTTCATACAGTGATTATTGCTTTTCGTATTGAACATACTTACATTTTTTCTAACATACTATAACACATTGTCTAAAATGTATTGCGAAGTCGACGGTCAGAATTTCTATTTCTTTAAACTTTTCTCTCAGAGATTCAAAGCAGGACATTTTGTAAATCCAACGTATTGCTCGCTTGTGCAGCACACATATTGTATTAATTTCGGTGGCATTTCCTCATAAAATAATGCCGTAAGAGATGAAAGTAACTAAAATAAACTAGTCCCGCCGTATCTTCGTCGGAAATTTCCCTAATTTTTCTGACTGCATATGCTACAGAACTGAGTCTATCTGCAAGAAATATGAGGACCCCACTGTAATTTACTATCTAGAAACCTATACCTAGAAACACAGTGGTGTCCACTAAATTCATTTTCTCATCATTTAATAGTATATTGATTTGTACTTGCCTAACATTGGGCAAAGTAAACTTTAAACATTTTGTTTTATTTGAATTTAAAAGTAAATTACTAACATTAAACCAATGTACTATATTCGAGAGAGCGCTATTTACCTCGTCGTGATTTGACTGTTGTCACTTCACATTAAAAATTAGTGAAATGTTATCGGCAAAAAGTACTATCTCATTATCATTTATTTTAACTTGATAAGGTAAGTCATTTATATAGATGAGAAAAGGAAATGGACCTAAAATGGATCCCTCAGGGGACACCTAATTTTATTTTGGTCCCAGTGAACTTTTTACTATTTATCTCTACCCTTTGAGTTATTTTTTTAAGGTAAGAACTCAAAAAGTCGAGTGAAGAGTCCCGTATAACATAGTGGTACAATTTTCTGATCAATGTAGCATGCTCAACACAATCAAAAATACAAGTTGTGAGGAAGTCGTGAGAGTGACACTGGGTACATCAAAATTAATTGACGCAGTCGGCCTTCAATTCTTCATTATCAACTTTGGTCTCCGGCCGTCCACGGGGCTTGTTCTGCAGGTCGAAATTTCCAGAACGAAAATGTTGGAACAAAAACCGCACTGTGTTTTCTTTTGCGACACCGCCGCCATACACATCATTAATCCTTCGAGCCGTTACTGCAGCACTGGTGCCACGGTGGAGATCGTACTCGAAAATAATACGATATTTTATGTTTTCCATTTTGTAAGCAGAGTGATGCAAAGAAAAAACCAAAAGAGGAAGAAACAAATTAGTGATGGTTTTCGAAACACAAATGTATGAGTAAATAGCGGTATAAATTTCAAATTGGAATTCCTAACCAAAGAAGATATATTTGAGATCAAAGTGAACAACATGTGTCGGGACAGCTAGTCTTTCATAATACATAAAGACTCAACGATTTGAGCACAGTATTCAAACGTAATTAATATTTCAAGCTTCACTGGAGTTTCCTGTCGGAAGTAATTACGATTAAACGAGTACTTTCTAGAAGTTTCAGTAATTGAATTCAAAAATTATTCACATCTATTTACCGAGGGCGGCGTAATTATAATAAGTATAAGAACGTTTAGACTGAAGTATGATGTCATGTTCTAGAAAGGGTATCTTAATTATAGCATACATCATCGTTTCAGTATTTTTTTTCATACAAATAAATAATATTGTGATATTCAACAGAATTATAATACAGCCAATGCCCATAGCAGATGTTGGAAAATTACCTTTCCAGAAATTTCCTATTCAAATATTTTTAGCTTTTCATAGTCACCATAAATATAACCACTGTGCACTTGTTGATAATGAAGAATTGAAGGCTATTGTGGAAGCGGATCTATCGCAAACCACGTCCGAGTTAGCTGCAGGCTGCGGTGTTAGTGATAAAACTTTTGGGAATATGGTGGCAAGCCCCAAAGGGAGATCTCCGACCAAGCGTGGTGGTATCCTCGGTCAGGCCGAAGCCCACTTATATGAATTTCAGATATCGTATATATGGTTCCGATCTTAGAAAACTTCGATAGCGCGATTCAGGATTGTGGCGCTAATTGGTCCGCCACATCACTCCCTCCCGAAGACCTGAGGTCGAATCTTGAGTCGTCTTGCTTGAGTCGCCAGTGCCAGAGAGTCCCAGTGAGTCGGAACTGTGCTGCTGCTGCAAGGGTTTCAGTGAGTCGGAGTGCTGCCGTGCGGGCCGATGCTACGTGCTGACCAGGAGAGATATATGCTCTGCTTGCTGACCGGTCGTTGTAGTGAGTGCCCGATGAAGGGTTCGACCAGGCCGCGGTTCGTTGATGCTGGTGATCGAGGTGCCCGATGAGGCTGAAAAGCTGGCTGGCGTGGTGCGGAGGGGTGGGGGGAGTGATGATTATGCTGTCCAGAAGGAGACGTGTTCTGTCGAGGGTCAGCAATGTGGGAAGAGTGGACACTCCAAAGGGAGATCTCCGATCGAGCGAGATGGTATGCTCGGTCAGGCCGAAGCCCACTTATATGAATTTCAGATATCGTATATATAGTGCCGATCTTAGAAAACTTCGATAGCGCGATTCAGGATTGTGGCGCTAATTGGTCCGCCACAAACTGTTTTAATCCACTTTAAGTAAATTGGGAAGGTGAAAATGCTTAAAAGGTGGGACATGAATTGAGTGCAGCAAACCGACAAACGCGCGTCGACTGCTGAGTTTCATTGCTCAACTGGCACAATAATGAAGGGATTTTAAATAGAATCATTACCTGTGATGAAAAGTGGATCCTGTACGATAATCGGAAACGCTCATCGCAATGGCTGAACCCTGACGAACCAGCCAAAGCCTGCCCCAAGCGAAAATTTACAACACGCCAATTTCATATGTATAACCTAATATTTTCCACGCAATTTTTCCATGCAAAAAAATTGTGCTGTACCTATGAAAATATTGATTTTTGATATATTATTTCTTACTTACTCGTATTTAAGAGTACTTTTAATTTTTGTAATAAAAAGTATTCAATCGTCTAGCCCAGGGGTCTCCAAACTTTCCAGCCTTAGTGCCATACTGATTACTCCAGTTTACTCCAGTAACAACTACAATTAAGTTCCGAGGGCCAAAACCATATTATCATTGTTGCCGGTGGTAAAAAGTGAAATAGTCCACTGATGAAAAAAAAGTACGCAACGTTTAAAAAAGGCTGCAAATCGGACTAAAGTCCGCAGAACGGCAACACTGCATATTATTAATTTTCCTGTCATTATCTGTAATTTCTAGATTAGTCGTAGAGTACGAGCCATGAGGAGTAACGTGACACGACATCTGGTGGACACAAGCGGAAATAGGTGGTACCTTCTATCGCTAACAGATGGCGCTAATAGCACGTACAGCATAATCTCGTTGGGTCGAGAAAGTTCTGGTGTCTTCCACTCAATTCAGTAATTGGAATATATAAGAAGGCTAGTGGCGCAACCACAAGTCAGTTGTGAAATAAAATAGTGCGTACCTCCTTAAAACGTGTTTGTGCGTGTTTAAGTTTCAGACATCTTTGTAACAGTATTTTGATTTGAATTGTTGCTTTTGTGTGTGATTTAGTAGTATGGAAAAGAAGCGAAAAATTGATAGTGAATGCAGAAAATTCAAAGATCAGTGAAACCTTCAGTATTTCGTAATTGAGTCCAGTAACAAGGCGCTATGTTTGATTTGCAATGAAAGCATAGCCGTTCTCAAGGAATATAACATTAAACATCATTATGAAACAAAACATTTTCAAAATTACTCAAAATATACAGGAAGTTTGCGGACAGACAAATTCGAAGCTATGAAGCGCGGATTGAAATTGCAGCAATCTTCATTTACAAAACTCAAAACTGAACAAGAGGCTGCAACTCGTGCTAGCTTTCGTGTGGCTCTTGAAATTGCAAAACGTGGAAGACCATTCACCGATGGAGAAATGATCAAAAAATGCATAATTGCAGTAGCCGAAGAAATGTGCCCTGAAAAGGTAAATTTATTAAAAACTGTCAGTATGTCAGCAAACACTGTAGCTCGAAGGGTAGAAAACATCGCTGAAAATATATCCTCTCAACTGTTCGACAAAAATGGACATGTTGAGTGGTTTTCTTTGGCCTTGGATGAGTCAACGAATGTGTCAGATACTGCTCAGGTGTTGATTTATATTTGAGGAGTAGATAAAATCTATGAAGTGCATGAAGAACTTCTTGATATGTATAGTATTCATGGCATAACTACTGGTACATATATTTTTAAAGGAGTTGAAATGGCCATTAATCAAAAGAACCTTCGATGGGAAAACTTGAAATGTATTACAACTGATGGAGGCAATAACATGAGTGGGAAATATAAAGGAGTGGTCGCTCTTGTGTCAAAGGCTGTAGAAAATTACGGTGGTTCAAAACCATTAGTCTTACATTGTACTATCATCAACAGTCTTTGTGCGGAAAATGTTTAGATATGTCTGAAGTTCTGAAACCAGTCATATCAACTGTTAATTTTATCAGATCTTTTGGGCTGAATCACCGACAATACCGACAATTTATTGAAGAGATTGGAGAAAATGACTTACCTTACTGCCGTACGTTGGCTTAGTTGTGGGAAAGTCCTTCAGCGCTTTTTTGAACTTCGAGCAGTGATCGAAATTTTTTTGAATGAAAAGCATCGCCCTCTTACTGAATTATAAAACAACGCATGGCTGTGGAAGTTAGCATTCTATGTTGATTTGACAAAACATGTGAACGAACTGAATTTGAGATTGGAAAATCTCAATTACATAAATCTCATTAGTATTTCATATGTCATTATGCTTGTTATAAGTTATGTTTTTATTTAAAATGTATAAAATGTTAGTTGGATTTATTTCAATAATTTGTTAGTTATTATATACTGAAGTTAAATTTTCTGCATATTATACATGTCTTTACTCATTACAATTCTGTGTTTGTTTATCCAACTTATCACAAAAACAATAACAATAAGCCTACAACAATGTTATGAGTAGTTAGCCCATGACCATATCAAGGTAGATGTCATATTAATAATTATTCAACATAAAATTAGAATACTTCAGTAAACTAAATTTAATTTGCTATAAAAAATATGTTCTCTAAAAGGAGTTTTCAAGTATGCTAGCTCTCCGCGGGCCGGACAAAATCTGTCCGCGGGCCAGATGTGGCCCTCGGGCCGTAGTTTGGAGACCCCTGGTCTAGCCTATTAGCGCAGAGATCTATTTTCAGCGATGTTTTTTTCCGTTCCGACAGATTCCGGATGATGTAGTCCGAGCCTTAGGTTGATTTAGGTGAGATGTTAATTAAGCTACTGATCATTTTAGGATAATACACATTTTATGCATGTCAACATGCAAAATTAGTTTTTACGTCATGGAATACTAAGTAACAACTTAATATACCTATCCGGATAAGTTCTATACCAAGTACCGTCTACGCATGTAGATATTTTATTTGGTCTGTGCCTACGCAGAGCAGAAATTCACTTGAATAAAAATAAATAAACCCAATAATAAAATTAGAAACAAATCAATCCATGATTGTGTTACAGTCGATAACCAGTTTATAGCGACTCGACTCAGGCCGGAGCCAATCTCAGCCAGCTCGCGGCCGGATATGAGCTAAACTGCTGCTTATAGCTTGTACCGAGAGATTGATAGAACAAGATTTATTACCAACATTATCATTTCATTTGGTGTCGTAAGTTCTTAAAGATTTATTTTACTTTGGAAAAAAAATTAAACGTTTATTTTACACTGGAAGCAATTTTCTCTTTTTGTACAGCGCGCTCCCAAATAGGCTATATTAAAATATATATTTTCTCTAATCGATGCTAGATATCGTGGTAATATACGAGTATATAACTTATAAGGTAATATTAAGCCACGAGTATATAGATTAGGTATAAGGTAGGGTAATTCCAGGGATAGTTGCTGTGATTTTAAGTACGCTATGTATCAAACCCTCGCTTACAAAGGAAACCTAAGTGGCATAAACTAAAACTTTTACTTTTAGAAAAGGGTGCTTTTACTATATAGCGCCATTTATATATAGTATTATCAACGATAAGATTAATTTACTGTCAACCAAGAGAACTAAATGCAAATCAATGATCAATATTTGACGACCTCTATGGCTCAGTGGTTCAGCGCGTTGGTGCTCAAGCCGGGGGTCGCGGGTTCGAATCCCGCCGAAGGAACAAAAAGTTTTTCTGTGTTCCTGGGTCATGGATGTGTATTAAATATGTGTATAATATAATAAAAATCTTAAATATATGTATAGTATAAAAGCATTAAATATACTTCCCGTTTTCTAGTACCTGTAACACAAGTGTTCTTCGGACACTTAGCACGGGGCCAAATTGACGTGATGTGAAGCGTCCATAGTATTATTATTATTATAATAGCTTTCTTAAGAATCTCAATTACAATGACACTGAAAATCTATTGCATAGCAGATTGTAAACACACTTATTGTCATTGATTCACACACCATACATATGACACTAGCAGAACTTAGCTTACTGAACCCAAGACATCGTCGTAGGGCTAGGGTCCACACACACAAACGCGCACACACACACACGCACACACAGACATGCACACACACACACACACACACACACACACACACACACACACACACACACACACACACACACACACACACACACACACACACACACACACACACACACACACACACACGTGCACACATACACACACACGTGCACACATACACACACACGTGCACACATACACACACACATACACACAAACAGTTATGCGCGCATTTGTATGACTCAATAACATACTAAATACCTACCTCAATAACTTTGTAACTTCTTAAACTCGTACAGCTATGCAATTAAATATATTATACATTCTAATAAGAACGAGGCTGGCCTTTACGACACGGGGAATCCTAGTGTAATTATCTTCATAGCAGACCAGTGATAGACTTAAGATTTCATGTACTTTTTGGTGAATTTTTATTTATTTTATTTATGTTACAAGTTACCTGAGCGATCCTGTACTACGTATCAGCGTGCATTTCTCCTCCATCACCACTAGGTCTCACGTGGACCGTTGAACAGTACGTGCGTTTCGTCTGTGAGAGAAAAAAAAATCCGCGGCATGACATTGGCGAGCTTCAGGCTTGGCTTCAACCAAAATAATTAAGTGGGCCTAGCAGAAACATTTGACAGCGGCGTAAGCGTAACGTTAACGATATAAATTTGTATAGGTGCTGTCATGATTTTGACAGATTTTCGTACAATTCTCATTCGATAACGTTACGTTTACGCCTATGTCGAATGTTCTTGCTAGGCCCACTTAATTATTTTGGTAAGTATCTGCCTCAGTATCTGCTATCGAATATATTTTTTCTCACCTGTATTTTTTTATATCATATAATATACAATATATTATAGGGAAATATGGGTTTTATGATTATTATTTTTTTATTAAAAAGGTATCCTTTAAAGTGTATTTACGATGAATCTTCTTTCCCTCACTTTAGGCATCTTCGATAGGTCAAAAAACAAAAATTACTCAAATCAATTAGTATACAATACACTAAAAAAATTACGGTACCATGATAGATTAGAGATTAAAGTTTTTAAATACAAGGGTTTTTGAATAACAAAAAATATTTATTTATTATAAGTTACAGAGTTATTTCAAAAATTAGGGCACCTATCCTGGACTTACCCTATAGCTACTGTAGTGATTCTATTATGCAATCGTGAACGCCTCACCGACTGGCTCCTGAGCCTACTCGCCTCTTGACTGCCGTGATCGGGTATACGATAGCTTTACACCATCAACACATTCTAGTGCAACATCTCTGTTGACGTGCGAAATTGTTTCCCAAATCTCAACCCAGTTGTGTGAAGGGATCTGACAATAAGCATCGCCAAGTGACCTAATGATGCTTAAGTCACTTAGCGATTCTTAAGTCAAATCCCATACATTTTTGTTTTTGAACTTCGTCGTCGCAATTAGCGATGACAACTTGGCTACATGCCCTCTCACATTTGGTGTCAGATAACTTATTCGGAAGTTTTGTCGCTGCTTACTTTACATCGAGCGATAGAGACAAAACATGCAAATAACGTATACCAGACACGTATCAATAGATTGTACAACAGGGTTACTAGAGTATGTATCTAAATGTACTGACTATTTAAATAAGTACCTAAGAATTTTTCAGTCGAATACGATATGCCAGAATAAAAAACCCGTCTCAAATTCTAAGTATAATTTGTATCTAAAAAAATATTCTAGTATATCTAGGTATTTACCAATTAAGTAACTAAAGCAGTCTTTGCATAACAAATTATATAAATAATTACCATATCATAAAATTATTACAATAAATAAGTCGTCACGAATCCGGCGGCCTCACGTTGTTAAAAGTTTACAATTAACGGCCGAACTTGTAAGAAGTTCACGCATTCTATCTTTTTAACGACAACGGAGGTAAAGGTAGAGAAGTAGAGGGGTAGGTAGGCAGAGGGGTAGGCAGAAGGGTAGGCACAAAAATGTGGGCAAAATCTTTTGGAGCCCTATTGTATGCAAAACTCCGGAATGGGTTTCGGTGTTTCGCGAACAATCGCTTTGACTTTTTTAATTTGCCGCGAAAATGTTTTTCGTCCTTTTAGGATTTTCCGATGCATTCAAAACAAAATTGTTTTGTTAGTTTCGAATACACGTGAAATACTATGCACCTATGTAACTCGAATTTCCGTTGTATGTTAAAAATACCTAAAATATATATTTTTAAACATTCGTCGATTCTAAAACCGCAGTTAAAAAAAACGATTATACCATAAACTAAAAATATATATTTTTATACCATACATTACAATTTCAACATTTGGAGTTATCTAATAAACAAACCAAAAAGTATACAAAGCATTTAAAAGCCGGCTCTAAATCAGCGCTGTGCAGCTCCTATCCCGCATCCCGCAGTCGGCAAGAAGATTAACTCGGCGACTACAGACGTGAATTAAAAACGAATTAAATCTCCGAACTCCGTCTGTGGTCTGTTGGGTGCGTTAAGAACCTTTTAAAATGCTAGCTGGTAAAAAGTAGTTACAAGAGTTTTTTTTTATATTTAAAATGTCTCCTGCTTGAAGACGATTCGAAAAGATTCGCTTAAATTGCTTAACAAATAAGCGAGCCTTTTATTAGTGGCATATGATGTGTAAACATATGACATTTACATTTTGACATATACTAACACAAGAGCGGAATGTAACAAACTTAAGTCCTTTTTACCCCTCTACGGCGAAGCTAGAAGGAAGGGTAATGATTTTGACAGTTTATGTGTCTATTTTTATTCCATCATTGCGCCTAAACTACTGATCCGAATTTAATGAATGAGGTGTTAATAGATTTATAATAATAGCCCGGGTATATAATTTGCGTAGTTGAGTTATAATTTTAATCCTGAAATTGCTCCTAATAGGTGAATCTTTACGTCATAGTAACTTAAGTCAGTTAATAATACCTATGCAACTATGTATCTCGCATAGCTATATGGGAAACTTTTATTGGATGGAGAGGTCAGATAACAGATGTGATATCTTCATCTATAATTTTAGATGCTTCGCATTTTCGTTACTTCACATAAAATGCCTAAAGTGGCTGTGAATAAACCAAAAACATATTTTATACCTACTTAATTAATATTAATACAGATCCTAGTACTGACGTCGTATTAGGGCATTTCCGACACATTCTACTCCGCGTCAGGGGTGTGGCCTCGTTTTTATCTCGACTTCTCTATTTTTCCGCGTACCATTATCTCCGTTTTCCTCGTCAATATCTCTTTCATTTTTCCTTTCAATGGAGAAAAAACAGGAAGGCCGTGCGCTCGTGACCTGAAACGTAATATTTGATTATTGACTTGTTACTGTTACACGATCTTATTCTGATCTTTTACAAAAATATCGCCGACAAATGTGGTTTTATACTCCGTTCAGAAGTAAAGCACGAACAATTTGCGAAAAAGTATTCGTGTCGAATGAAAATTGTATGAAAAGTCAAAGTCAAAGTCAAAAAATTTTATTCAAACTTGGTATTATTATACACTTTCTGAATGTCGGTATACGTGATGCCTACCACCGGTTCGGGAACTAGCCTGGCGAGAAGATCCGGTGTAAGAAAAAGAAAAAGAAACCATCTTGATGGCCTGATCTAAAGATGGCCATCTTTAACCAAAAAGATGGCAAATTGTTCTTTTAGAATAAAAAAAACAAACGTTCTTTAACTACTTTTTTAAATTTATTAAGAGACAGATTTTGAACGTTTTCTTGTATAGGCGTCTACATTGACCTTTAAAAGATTTATTGACTTTACTTAGTCTGATCACCGGTATATCTCGTTTGTGTTTATAGTGATTATTGCTTTTCGTATTGAACATGCTTACATTTTTCTAACAATCTGTTGTATTGTATTGTATTAATGTCGGTGGCATTTCCCCATAAAGGTATGCCGTAAGACATTTTAGTTACTATGAAAGTAACTAAAATAAACTAGTCGCGCCGTATCTTCGTCGGAAATTTCCCTAATTTTTCTGACTGCATATGCTACAGAACTGAGTCTTATCTGCAAGATTAGAAATATGAGGACCCCACTGTAATTTACTATCTAGTGATATATCTAGAAACACAGTGGTGTCCACTAAGTTCATTTTCTCATCATTTAATAGTATATTGGTTTGTACTTGCCTAACATTGGGCAAAGTAAACTTTAAACATTTTGTTTTATTTGAATTTAAAAGTAAATTATTAACAATTTTCGAGAGAGCGCTATTTACCTCATCGTAATTTGACTGTTGTTACTTCACATTAAAAATTAGTGAAGTGTCATCGGCAAAAAGTACTATCTCAGTATCATTATCCTTAACTAGATAAGGCTAGTCATTTATATAGATGAGAAAAAGAAATGGGCGTAAAATGGATCCCTGTGGGACACCTAATTCTATTTCAGGCGTCCCACAGGGATTCAGTGGACCTTTTTCTATTTACCTTTACCCTTTGAGTTATATTTTTAAGGTCGAGTGAAGAGTCCCGTATACCATAGTCGTGCAATTTTCAGATAAATGTAGCATGCTCAACCGAATCAAATGCCTTGAAAAGGTTACAAAATACACCTAATGCATCCTGCAACACCTCCCAAGCTTCGAAGATTCTACAAAGAAGACCCATACCAGCATCCGTTGTGGATCGACCCTTAGTATAACCTTATTGATTATTGTGTAACTAAATATTTGAATTAAAATGTACTAATAATATAATGTGTAAATGTGTAATGCTTGTAATGCTAAAACTGTCTTAAAATTATTCTTTCAAAAATTTTACTGAAATTTTACGGTAGGATCGATATAGGCCTGTAATTTGTCGGATTAGATTTATTTCCAGCTTTGAATAAGGGTATAAACTTGTTATGATTCATTAAGTCAGGGAAAACACCACTTTTTATACAATCATTAAAAATCATCGCTTGATAAGGAGATACGATGTCAATTATTGATTTAATAATTTTTGTAGACATGCCCCATAGATTAGCAGTATTTTTAATATTCAACAACTTAAATGTGTTAATAATGTCTCTGGAGTCAATTTCTTTCAACTTAAAATTGACATCACATTCCTTTACATTGTCTGTGAGTAGTTTTACAGCAGCTTCAGGTGAGGAATTAATTTTTTTTTGTGGTTGAGACCGGAATGTCAGCAAAAAAATTTCGAAGACCGTCGCAACTTCTAGGTCAGTAGTAATCTTTTTATTTTCAAAATAAAGTTCAAAATCGGAGCTATGACAGGTGACGTTTTCAGTCTTACCTTCCATGTAGTTTTAATTTTATTGTTAGAATTTTTAATCTTATTCTTTATATAAAGAGAAAATCGAAGCCTTTGCAATTTTGATTCGATAACGTTACAAATACTTTTTCGCAAATAATTTGTTTGGATCAGATCTAATTTACTCCAATCGGAAACAAAGAAAAGAACAGAACACATAATTTTACCGATATAAATGACAATCATTTACCGTGCATTAAAAAAATACATCTAATACATTAATAAGATACGATGCCTGAGTGGCTACCCTTTAAACACACGAAGAGGGTATTGCATAGCCTTAACCAGATGTGTTAAACTCAAAATTGATTTTTGTTGTAGTGTTTAAGTGTTTTGATATGCTTAATAAAGATATATATTTTTTAATTTACATAAGTAAATTTGGTCGAATTTAATATTAGATTTAATTAGATCTGAAAACAGCACATCTACAATATCGTAGAGTATCGAGCATTGGCCATGCATTGACGCAGATTGAGCAACTTATTTCTCAAGACGTGTAAACGGCAGATTAGTTATATACTTAATATGTAAACAAACGCTGATAACATAAGTTTGAAAATATGATGTTCATATTTTTTGAAGGTGCGCATTACGTATGCGCTTTTTATATGTCACTAGATGTTGCCTGCGACTCCGTACGCGCAAAAAGAAATCCTACAACTTTGATCGTTTTACTTTTTAACCAACGACGCAAACGGAGGGTTGTTATAAGTTTCTCGTGTCTGTCTGCGTGTCTGTGCGTAAACCGTAGGTACTATCGAACAAGTTGCCGCGCGACCAGGAATAAGATGAAAATCTCTCATATATCATGCATACATACCCATGTAGTTCAACTACGTCTTCTGTCATTGCGGTCACTTCCTTTGTGTTTAAAAGTTTTGAGGCGTCCTAGTGCAAAAGAAATGTTTAGAAACTGGTCGAGCAGTAAGTTGTCGATATTGTACTTACCTCCAAAACGGATGAACCGATTATGATCGTTTTTTTTTAGTTTGGAAGCTGACGTGCTCGAGAGTGCTCTTAATTATAATTTATCATCATCAGTCCGGTTACCTGCGTATAATGCGGGTTATAATTTCTTTAATTTTGTTTATAAGATAATTTATATAATATGTCTCTGTAGCCTGGATCATCTTTATATTAACGTATTAACCACGTTAGCATATAATTACGCGTAAATAGCATCACGTGGTCTGTAGTCAGGCAATTAGTCGCCCAAAGTCGGCCGTGCTAAGTAATACGCCCAGCTGATACGTGTAATTATTATAATATGATATTCCAGTGTAATTATCTGCTTGTGACGTCATTGGTTAATCGACGATGAGTTTGGAGAGCCATGCTTCGGCATTAACGAGCCGGCCGACAGGATTAATATCAAGACCTCACAAAATCAAAGTCAGAGTCTAAAATTTTTATTCAAAGTTATTTTATATAATACACTTTCTGAACGTCGGTCTACATGATGCTTGGTAGTCCTTTTATTAAAGCTTGTGCTGTTTTTCCGATTGATCAGTACTAAATTAAAGACATCATCAACATTTCTACAAGATTAATTGGAACCCCGTTAACCATAAATATGGGAAGTAAACTTAAAAATAAAATTATAACGTTCGATCGAATCGTTCCAAGATGCGTTCTCAAATATAACAACGATAAAATGTTTGTAAAAAAGAATATATTTCCTGAAATTAAATCAATTAGCATAGAATATGAAGCTGACACAAATAGCAAACAACTAGACCCCGCCATGAAGAAAGAAAAACGAAGCGTTCCTGCATTATCAAGCACAAAATTTCGTATGACAAAAAAGAATAAATTTCAACATAAAATACTCATATACGGAGATCAACAACTGACAGGCCTGAGTAGTATAATTAGAATAAACAGATCTCAAAAATGGAATGATATTTATGAAGTAACAGGAATTATAAAACCTCATGCACTAGTGTCACAGACCCTCGCAATAAGCGAGCATGTAGTAAACAGCTTAACAAAATCAGATTATATAGTCATAGGAGTTGGGGCTAATGAAACTAACTACTATTCATTAAAACATAATCTTAACTCAATGCTTAAAAAACTCAATAATACAAATGTTATCTTACTCCCTGTTATGCAAAACAAATATCTTAGTGTAATGGAACTCAACAATAAAATTAAATTGGCTGCAAGCAAATATTCCGGAGTTAGGATACTAAATTTTAATAAAAATAATTATAATTCCACAAAATCATTTCTTCAAGAAATTAGTAAAGTAATTAATCTCGAAATAGACATGATGGATTACGAAAAAACTTATATATGCGGCAAAAAACAGAAACCATATAAATTACTGAATACTAAAACTATCAAACATAATGTTAAAGGTACAATCCCATATTATTTCAAAACTAAAGATAAAAATAATTCATAGGAAATAATACTGAGACTAACAGAAACAAAATAACTTATTATTTTAAAAAGGCATCTAAAAAAGGAAATAACTCTAAATACAGCATACCAAATAATATAACAAACACTCAAAACATAAAAAATAAAATCACATACTATTTTAAAGATATTATTGACGGAAATACATCAGGCAAAAATAATACAATAACTAAGAATACTTTTTTATAGCTAATAATAAATGTCATAACGTAACCTTGTTTAGACATTTTTCAAGAAGTTCTAGATAATGTACTAAGGCCAAATCTTGGTCATGTGCAAATAATATGTCTAACAGAAACGTTCATGAAAAAAGGCTGTGAAGGCAACCTAAAGATATTTAAATACAAACTAGCTAGTTACTTCTCACGTAGTGCGCAAAAACGGGGTGGATCTTTTATTTTACTAAAAAAAGGTTTAAAATATAATGTACTTGATATAACTAAAAAAATTGCTAAAGAACGTGAATTCGAGTGTTGCGGTATTGAATTGCTTGATTACAACGTTATAATTATTTGTATTTATAGAACGCCAAACTCAAACGCTAAGATTTTTATTAACTCTCTGGATCTATTACTAACACATTTAAATAATAAAAGTAACAAAAAAATTATTACATGCGGTGATTGGAACATTAATGTACTAAAGGAATCAAATGATACAAAATATTTAAAAAATACTCTTCTCAACCATAATATGGAAATAAATATAAGTTTACCTACACGAGGCCTATCTGCTATAGATCAAATAGCTAGTAACATCACCAGGTACAAAACAGATTTACATCATCTGGCTCTCTCTGACCATGAGACGGGCCAATCAATAGCATTTACAGTTGATGACAATACAAACACACAAGTAAATAATATTAACTACTACTTCATAAGAAAACGGGACTTTAGTAAGGATAACATTCGCAAATTTTTAAAATGTCTCCATTCCATAAGCTTTACAGAAGTTTATAACCATACGAAATGTGAAGAGGCATTTAGATCATTTTATGAATTATACGACTTGTTCTACAAATTATGTTTTCCCGAAATAAATGTAAAAATTACCAAGCGTTCAACACAAAAGCGTTGGCTAACAAAAGTTATAAAAAAATCGTGTGTTGTAAAAAGAAACCTTTATCTTAAATATACCCACGAAGCCCTTCATAAAAATTATATGAGGAAAAAATACCTAAACTACACTAAAATTTTAAAACAATGTATAAATACAGCACAAAAGAAATATAACAGTCACTACATAAATATATCAAAAAATAAATGCAAGGCAACGTGGGCAATAATTAATAGAAATTTTTACAGTAAAAATAATAAACAAAACATTGAATTAATAAAACATAAAAATACGCTATATACAAAACCTTTGGACATTGTAGAATTATTTAATAACTATTACATTGACATACAAAATCGAATAAAAGAAAATGATAATAATTTAAATAATAAAAACTATAAACATCCAAAGTATAATAATGACGTTCCTAAAAATAACCAACTTAACACTATATATCTATCTCCACTAGTACCTAATGACATCTACAAAATAATAAATTCCTTAAATAATACGCAAGCAAGCGGATATGATGACATTAACACAAAAAGTTTAAAACTGTCTGCAAGATATATATGTGCACCAATATCCCACATTATAAACCTGTCGTTTGAACAAGGATATTTCCCAAGTCAAATGAAACAGTCGATTGTAAAACCCATTTATAAAAAAGGAGATATAACAGATATGTCAAACTATCGGCCGATTACGCTGATACCTGTGATTTCTAAAATATTTGAGAGGGCTATGCAAATTAAATTAGCGTCGTATTTAAATCATAAAAATATATTAAATAAACAACAATTCGGTTTTACCAAAGGTAGTTCAGCAGCCCTGGCGTGCTTTTCCCTTGTAAAACAAGTAACAGAAACACTTAACAAAAATGAAAATATAGCAGCCGTCTTTTTAGATATGAGCAAAGCCTTTGATCTTATCAACCATGAACTACTCTTAAAAAAAATACAGGAATACGGGATCAGAGGCAACGCGCTTAACTGGTTTCAGTCATATCTGGAAAATAGGTCACAATGTACAGAAGTCACGAATATCGTCAAACATTACGCAATCAGACATCGATCTAGTTATAAAATAAATAAAAATGGCGTCCCTCAAGGCAGTATTCTAGGTCCAACACTTTTCCTTCTATAAGTAAATGATTTGCTAAATGCCACTAAACACGACTGTTATATGTTTGCTGATGACACAACCTTGTTTATTAAATCTAACAAAATCAAAATTGATGCTGAAATACAATGTAAAGTTGACAATATTACAAAATGTCTTAATCTAAACTATTTATATATTAATATTAATAAAACTAATATAATTAAATTTGACAACTTAACTAATACTTATGACATAAACTTAAATAACGGTAAAAACTCAATTAAAAGCGTGACCTCAGCATCGTTCTTGGGTATTATACTGGACAAAAAGTTAAAATGGAAAGATCATATCACAAAAGTATGTAATAAATTAAACAGTTACGTCTTTGCCCTAAGGAGAATAAGAAATACCGTATCACAAGACGCAGCTCTTACAGCATACCACGGATATGTATCGTCTATCCTTAGATACGGTCTTGTTATATGGGGGAACTCACCGGAAATAAGCAATGCTTTTCTCATGCAAAAAAAATGTATACGGGCGTTAGCAAACGCGGAATACCTAGCTCCCTGTAAACCGCTATTTAAGAAAGGGGCATGCCAAGTCTCCATAGTAATTTCGGCCCACAGTGCACACCTGTGCTATGTACTGATAATTATAATAGGCGATGGCAGCAACTAATTCCTAAAAGAAGTGGTTTATAAAAAACTTGGCATTTTTAAGTTATCAATTATTTTCGTATGTTATTAATACAAGTTATATGACATATGTGCAATGTCATTTTATAAATTATTTTAATTTATTTGGGAGTATAATGTAATAATATACAAATCACAGAATACGTCTATAACTCAAACAGCACAAAATATTGAAAACACAAACTACATAGGGATACTTTGTAATTGAAAACAACGTTTTCAGTTTTCCGGCGTCTGACACTTAAAGCTGGTGTTGCCAAGACACAAAAAAAAACAAAAAATAATGAAAGTATGAGAAGGATAACAGACGATATTATTATTTTAATGCAATACAATCTTTAAAATATATATGTAATTACTTTTATTTTATATAATCGAAATCATTGCAAAAACTAACATTAGGTATAAATATTAAATATTATATCATTATATTATTATATTATAAATTGTATTATTTCGATTCCCTGACAAAATAATATTTTTAGTAAGGGCAACATTTTTATGTGAGAAAGTCATAGATAGTACTTGTCAAGGTTCCTGTTCGTTTACTTGTTTAATATTTTTTGTATAAAGTTACCGAGTTGTACAGATTAATGAATACAAGGAAGGACTACCATAAAAATTAATACAATTTTTGAATATAGTCAATTATGTGTGCACTTCTGGGCCTAAAACTGGCATTCCCTTTTCACATCCTTCCATTAGCGTGTCAGTATATATTTGAGACATGTATATTTGTGAAAAACCATAGCCATCTGTTTAAGACACATACGACTACAACTAGGTATGAAAGCAGGGATAGCAATAAGCTTTGTGTGCCTCGTCAGAAAAAACAAGTATACAGCGATAACAGCTATTGTATGTCGATAAAAATTTTCAACATGTTGCCTAAAGACATTAGAGATATCTCTGTATCAATCAAGTTTAAAAGAATATTATTAAAGTGGTTGCTGGACAAATGCTTTTATAGTAATAAGGAATATTTTGAATATTTATATAATCGAAAAAAATTTGACATTAAATAATTACAAATAAAAATATAAAAAATGTACCTATGTCTTAAATTGAATATTTGAATTGTATTAGTTGACATTACCATAATAATTGTGCTTAATAAGGAATATTTTGAATATTTAAATAATCGAAAAAAATTTGACATTAAATAATTACAAATAAAAATATAAAAAATGTACCTATGTATTAAATTGAATAATTGAATTGTATTAGTTGACATTACCATAATAATTGTGCTTATTGTTTTAATTAATAATTAATTTATTTTGATCTGACCTTTAAATGCCTATTATCAATATAAGTTACTCTGAATTCTAATGTGTTACTTTTAAATGATTAAAATAATTTATATACGCATTAAAAGAAATCAATAATCTGAATATTTCCACACCTCTAAGAGGTAGAAATTGTGAAACTAATTAAACTTAAGAACACTGTACACCAAATTCTCGGAAATAAAGAATATTATTATTATTATAAAGAATATTATTATAAATACCGAAGGCCCTCGAGGCCTGGAAGGCCCGAAGGGTAAGAGTCTTAAAATTTGGATGTTATTTTAAAATCTTCGAATACTACAGAGGTCATTAACCTCACAGAAGCAGGTGATTTTAAGTGGAAGCAAAAACTTAAATAAAAACCGTAGAGCGTAAGTGCGTAGCGTAAATACCACCAATACATCAGCTGTGTGAGGTCAATAACCTTAACAGCGCCGTAAAGAGCGTAATGTGATTGGAAAATTACAAGTTACTAAGTCTTTTAGTTTAGAAATACCAGGGGGGGGCAACTTGAAAACCACTTTGGAGGCCAATTACAGGTTAATTTTGTAAAAAAGTCATGTAATAAATGAAACTTTGCATTTATTTTAAAATACCTATTCAACGATACTCCATACGATGGGGTAGAATGAAATACAGTATCCCACGGGAACACTGTACTTTTTCGGGATAAAAAGTATCCTATGTATATAATCCAGAGCTTAAACTACTACCTTACCAAAATTCATCAAAACCCGTTCAGGACTTTTTGCGTGAAAGAGTAACAAATATCCATCCATCCATACATCCATCCATCCATCCATTCATCCACCTGTAACGTGCAGAATAAGCAATTATACACATATGTCTCTTTTATACATGTATCATCAGTATTATGTATGTATGTTGCCCCTAGTTAGTCTTAAGAGTTAGTTCAGTAAGGACAGTTGTTAATTAGTATCCGTAAGGGTATGTTGCCCTGCCGGCATATGTACCTTGTATGTACATGCGCTATTTATAATATATGAAGTCTAAAAATAAAACCTTTAATTTGTCTCCTAATAGGGCCATGCCTTTACATTGGTGACCCCGACGTGATTAAATAGGTGCCATGCGTTGTTTCAAAAAGGTTTTTGACTTTTGTGAATTTTAAATATTAGGTCTTTACCTATGAAATTGAATTTTTTTCGTGTATTTTTTATTTGTATTAATCGAAGTGATCACCCATGCAATCAATGTATCTTTGCCAACCCAGTGGCAGTTTATTGATGCCCTTCTTAAAGAAATCAGCTGGACGGGAGGCAACAAATTCTTCAAAGGCATTTTGTACTGCCTCTCGGGTTTTGAATTTTTTTCCCGCCAAGAAGTTATCCAAATTCTGGAAAAAGTAGTAGTCTGTAGGCGCAAGGTCTGGTGAGTCTAGTCTGGTCTGGTCTGGTCAGGATGACGGAGAGCTTCCAACCCCAGTTCTTGCAACTTGAAGACCGTCTGCTGTGCAGTATGAGGTCGCGCGTTGTCGTGCAGGAGCAGCGGAGACGAGCGATTGACCAATGCTGGTTGGAGATGTGCCAGCTTCTCCATCATTGTGTTCAGTTCTTCACAGTACACATCTGCAGTAATGCTCACCCCGTTTGGTAAGAAGCAGTGATGAATCACACCGGCGCTAGGCCATCAAACAGTAACCATCACTTTTCTAGGGGTAAGTTTTCGTTTAGGGCATTGTTTAGGTGCTGAACTAGAATCCAACAAACTTGCTGAGCGCTTGCGGTTATTAAACAGAATCCATTTTTCATCGCAGGTAACAATGCGGTTCAAAATTCTTTCATTTGTGTGTCTGTTGAGCAGTGCAAGGCACGTCTCGACGCGTACTTCGCGCTGACGATTATTGAGTTCTTGGGGCACCCATTTGTCAAGCTTTTTTACCTTGCCAATTTGACGCAAATGGACCAATATTGGTTTGACGCTAACGTCGAAAGCTGCTGCTAATTCAGCCGTAAATTGTGTATCATCAGCTTCCACAATCGCCTTTAATTTGTCATTGTCGACCAAAGTCTTCGGACGACTGCGAGGTTCATTTTTCAAGTCCAGAACGGAAGCGAGCAAACCAATAATATCTGGTGGTGCGTTGGCTTGTAGTGTTAGCTCCGTAAACGTCGTTGATGTTGCGTGCCGCTTATGCCGCGTTGCTGCCACGACGGTACTCATATTCCATAATTACTCGAATTTTTAACGTATCCATGATGACGAAAAAGATTGAAATGTGATGAAAATGTAACACTAATCAATAAACACATTACTAATTATGGAAAAAGAATTCCATGTTTTTAAAATAAAATTAATTTGAAATTAGAATTCTTAGCCAAACAAAAATTATTTTGATTTGAAATGACCAGTACTGCAGAACGGCAATTTCATAGGTAAAGACCTATTTTTTATGTGACAATAAAAAAAAAAAGACAAACTTTTTATGTGACAATTTTAAATCGTGAGACTGTCGGACGATGAAAGTGTTGCGGTTGGCGCTCCAGAGGTATCACAAAATACCGTTTCTGTGCTATTTAAGCAGAGGTTGACAGATGAAGCCAAGTATCACCTCGTCATAGCCAAGTTGGGCAAGAACTTCGTGCAGCAAATCACCGATATTTTGGTGAGACCGCCAGAAGAGGGTAAATATGAGCTACTCAAGACCACTCTTCTTAGCATCTACGAGGAGTCTGAGTCCCGCCAAATTCAGAAGCTCATTGGCGAGATGAAGCTCGAAGACCAGAAGCCTTCTCACCTACTAAGGCGGATGCGTGAGCTTGCTAGAGATAAGGTCAATAACCATACTCTGAGCATCCTATGGCAGAATCATTTGCCCACTCCAGTTCGGGCAGTGTTAGTAGTGTCAGACACGAAAAGAGCTGAACACCTTAGTTTCAATAGCTGACAAAGTCATGGAGACTGTAAGACCTACAGGAGTAGACGAGATCGCCTCCTCATCGGGTGACTCGATCATAGCTGAGATCGCTAAGCTCAATAAGCGTCTCGACCAGATGACGTTGCCGTGCTCGAGAAGAAGATTTTTCCGTGGCAGAAGTCGCGTACCATGTATCTATAAGGAGTCAGGAGTTCTGTTCAGTACTTTTGAATCCAGGGTATACCTTGGTGAAAATCTTACCTTTTGGTAGAATATGCTTGGGTCACTTTAGAAAAAGTCAAAATCACTATATGTGTCCGTATAAATTTAAAATATAAAAAGATTATTCGAAGTGGTCTCCATTGGCTGCAATACAGTCCTTTAAACGTTGAGACCAGTTATCAATAGAAGCACGCACTCTTTTCATGGGAAAATTCTTCACTGCCGATCGTACGGATTGTATTAGGGACTCCAAATTATCATGGCGTTTAGAGCAAACCGTACTCTCTAAAATTGACCATAAATCATAACCCAGCGGATTAAGATCGGGACTAGACGACGACCAGTCTTCAGCTCTGATGAAGTCCGAAACGTTCGTTTCCAACCAAGACTGCGTAGACCAAGCTTTATGACCCGGCGCCGAGTCTTGCTGGAAGGACCATTCTTGGTTATTGAACATGGTGTTGTTATAGGGCTTCACTACCTTCTCAAGAATAGTATCTTGATACACTTGTGCCGATGTTTTGATACCTTTTTCACAAAAGTATGGCTCAGTCACTCCTTCGTAGCTAATACCCCACCAAACCATCACTGAAGTCGGATAGTGCCCACGTTGCACTCTGTCGGCTAATTGGAAAACTTCCTTAGAGCTTTGAGTATAAACACGGTCATTTTGTTTGTTAAAATGTTGCTCAATTGTAAAAAAAATCTCATCTGTAAATAAAATTTATCTGTGACCTCCCTTTGCGTACCGCTTCAGTAGTTGTTTCGATTTTATCACCCTATTCTTTTTTAAATTATCGGTTAAGTAATGACAAGTACGTCTCTTATAGGCTGCAAGTCCTAAGTAATCTTTTAAAATACGCGACATGGTTCTAGGTGCTATCTACCGAGATAAAATCTTTTGCTTTCGGACAGGATTTCTTCGAATTCTTTCCCTTCCTGCTTTGACCACCTTTTTCGTACGAACACTACGTGGACGGCCAGATATATTTCTGTCACAAATAGAGGAGGTCTCAGTGTACCTATTAATACCCCGGTACACAAACATTTTACTAATACCAAGCGTATGGAGAGTTTTAAAAACTGCATTTGGCTCCATACCTACTTTGTGTAATGCTATCACAGCGATTCGGTTATCTTTATCACCCCACTCCATTTTAATATCTCAAAATATTGTACAATGTATTGGCGCCAAAATGAAAATAATCAATGAACAATCATATAAAAATGACAGATTCCAATTCCAATTTCAAATTTAATATTATTTTTAATTGTAACAGTATTTATGGCCAGACTAAGTATATTACAAACCTTTTTAACTCCCGACGAAAATAGAGGGGTGTTATAAATTTGGCTCGTGTATTCGTGGTATATATATTATATAGCTCCCAAACGGATGATCCTATTTTGGTCTATTTTTTGGTTTGAATGTTGACGTGGTCGAGAGTGCTCTTTGCTATAATGATTCAACACTGATAATGATGCATTATGGCAAAGACAGCTCGCTTCTTAGCTCGCTTACTGCTTTTGTGGTTGACAATGGTGATTACTTAAATTTTTCAATCTTGTCACTTTACTTTCACAATACCTTTATTTTAAGCCGAGTTTTAAATGAAACTATATCGCAGCATGTAGCAAAGCTACATTTTTAACGTATTATTATAGCTAATAACGACGTTTCTAGCGTCAACTATTAGCTGTTGTTGCTAATTATAATAGCTAATTTATACTAGACGACGCCATATATTGGCAAACGTTTCTAACTGGAGCTTCATCTCCAAAATTTCTTTATTGTGGCATAAGGATTATGCATTACCGCTAGTTGTCAGCTAAAGAAAAAAACAATATGATAGTAAGGGTATATACGGGCTGTTGCGAGATGACAGTTCCTTTCTTTTGCTGAATCCATTTATTCAAGTTTTTTCTGGATACAAGTGTATCATATATTCTTAATCCCGTTTTCACGGTGAGTTTTTTTATATCTGTGTTGTGAGGTTTTATTTCGTAAATCACGCTTGTAATAAAAGACATTATTTTTCATGTAAATTAGCATCTTGTAAGATTAGTTGCCAAAATTTGATTGACACGTGCTCATTCTTTCCGTTTTGCATTGATATAATATTAGGATATTTGTATCCAGGCTTTAATTATTCTTATAGATCATCTTTTATTTTGCTTACCCTTTATTTTGTGATGGTCACACAGCCCGTGATTTTGATCGTTTGGGGTTAAGATCACGCCGGCTATGGGACTCCTATCCACACGTTGCCACGTGCTACACTCCTGTACCCAGCTAAGTGCCCACGTGATTAAAGCCCCTCCGATTCCCACAGACACCAAGAGGCTAAACCAGATCGTTCGGCCTTCTGACCACGACCCTTATTTTAAATATATTTGTCACGGTAATTCCTCTTTCATTTACTCATACCCGTAACAAGCACGAGTTTATATAGTATGAGCTCGACTGAGACGGACGGACGGACAAAGAAAAATATTATAATACCATCTGGAATACCTGGGGATAGAGTTTTACACGTAATGACTGAGACAGTGTTGCTAGCCATCATCACCAGGCGTAGTCTGCAGAACTGTGGAGACAAAGAATTTATATTATTAAAATAAAGAACCGTCATTCAATAGACTCACACGAATGACAGCTCGTAGCTATTTGCGCGCGGCGGGACATGAGTTATTTCAAGCCAGGATTTTCGTTCACTGGGCTGGCTCTGGTCGTTTCGTGCTTTGACATAATTGAGAAATGACATATAATTTCATAATATTTATGGTAGATTTGTCTGACGCGACGTTTAAAATTATTTCGGTGTCAACCTTATGCTTACGTCAAAATAGCTGACATTCGCCGGTGCTCGAGCTGTCACTTGTGGAGAGTGTCGCACCTGTGGTATAGACTCAGCGACGTTCTCATGGTACCCTAGTGGTACGTCGTACCATGAACTGATCCCAAGACTTTGTCGTAGGGCTAGGGTGCCACAAACAGTCACACAAGCATACGCACACACCCACGAACACAGACACACAGACACACACAAAACCCTATGCTATCTGATTTTTACACTCAATAGACAATTTTACCTTTTTTGCATCTCAGAGGTAAAAGAACCCTAGTAAAGTTTAAATTAAAAATTAAATCGTCTAATTTCGACCACTAGACAACCAATATAGTTATATTGAAACAGAAAATAGGTCAAACAAAAATATGACTCTGCTTTAAAATTAACTAACGAGCTAAAAACAAAGTTTGTTTTATAAGATTTGAAAATTTTAATAATTGCATTTGAAGACGGTAAATTATTGAAGCGTACATGTGCAATAGTTTGCGACGAACTAATAAATGAAATAAAACTTTAGAAATGTAAATAGGGTGACCAGATGATAGTTTTTTCAGGGATAAACGCCATATTTTACTTTCTTACTTACTGTCAATGGGGTTTTACCCGACTACGGCGAAGCCATAAGGAAGGGTAATGATTTTGGGAGTCTATGTATGTATGTATGTTTGTATATTTGTTCCCTCGTAGCGTCTTAACTACTGATTTTAATAAATGAGGTGTCTACAGATTCGTAATTATGCCGCGGGTAACATAGGCTATATATATATTTTTTAAATTTGGTATTTAGAAAATTGAACCCCAGATTCTAACATTCAAATTCATTCAGATTCCAATGTGTTTGGTATCAAAAGAAAAGTCTTCGCAAGGACATCACAAATATGTATAATGTATATTATATATTTTACATAATTTTCATGTGCTCACACAAATATCAAAATACACGTTTAAAATGCGGTCGTACAATTCGTACTAACCCAGCTGTCCAATTTTCGAACATTACGTAGGTCGGAGGCGGGCGCATGAGGGGTAGGCCGCGCAAACACGCCCCCCACGCCCGCGTAGGTGCGAATAGAGAAAACCAGCTGATACTAGCAGCTGTAGCAGCAGTAAATAAACCAGGAAAATTGCATAGATTAATAACAATCTTATTTAAAAATCTTATATTTGCCGAAAGTCGATAAAAGAATTATGGTGTTTTGAAATAGATTTTCGAATTTAGTTGCGGTTTTTCTATTGAGGTAAAAGGTTGTCGTCTGATTTGATGTTTAAAAACGTCGTGTTGTATTGTTAAGTTTTAAGTGATACGTGTAATGATTTATGGTGCTAGCAGCGATTCAAATTTCAAAATGCAACAAAAACACTTTCTAACAACTTTAAGTTTTAACTTTTAACGTCACTCCTTGCCGCGTTAGTACTAGGAGTAGACTTAGTACCTACTACCTACTAGCAGTCATTCAGTACTCAATACTTCTTTTCCGTAAGTAAATAGCTATTAGCCATAGTTTTACTTATTATGATCGGTGTAATTACGTACGTAACTTATTATCATTAATAATAATTTACTAATGCGACTTCGGACACCCAATTTTCAAAGTTTGGACTAACAATGAAACTAAGTAGGTGTATAAAACACCTACTTAGTTTCATTGTTACCTACAGTTCAACCACGTTACACCTTTCGGTTATTGTCGTTTTTCAAACACCGTCTGTAATTTCGATAGAAAAGCGATGATTGCCGTTAGACATTAAGAATTTAGTTCCACTGTACACAGGGTTCGTTATTTGTCAAGCAACATTTCGTGTGTGATTTACGAACCACACTGCAGGCGGTGTAGAGCAGGGATCCCTAAAGTGGGTTCCGTGGAATAGTCATCAAGGTTCCGCCAAAATTATTTGAAATTATGAAATCCAAACATCCGTCACTTTTGTGTGTGTACGGTTGTAAGTCACTGCAATCTGCATACATTAAACATCGCTGAACGCGTGTACTGAGGCAGGAGCACAGCGCGGCGGATGGCCCGTGCGTCAGCTGACGGGTCATTGGCCGGCTAGTGCAATGAAGTAAATTACATTGCGTAATGAATTAAAAAAAAAAAAATACATTTTAATACAAAATCTAGTTCTAGACAACTTGTCCTTATGATTAAAAGGTATAAAATTAAAAAAAATATATTAAAAAATGAAATTTTTGAAAAAAAAAACTTTTTTGTAATGAGAAAAGGTAGTAAGTATGTAATCATATCCCAAAGTGGATGGAATGTAATGTAATGTATAAATATGTATATAATAAGTAATGGAAGCGGTTTTCTGGCATCCTGTATATATTATTTTACCTCCATAAAACATATTTTATTTTATAAATATATTTTAGTTATAGACAATACATACCGAAATATAAAATTTAAATAACCCCTGAATTGTCAAGCAGTGAACGAGCTGATGATGATGAATTATAGTTAAAACACTCTCATATCAGCTTTCAAACAAAAAAACTAGATAATGCAGATGGAATGAATTATTAGAACTTTTATTACTTATTGGTTCGATAGACTATACGGGTCTTACATTTAATATACGGTGAATTAGTGAATTCATGTTGACTGTTACTCTACTCTCAATTGCGTATCTTGATTTTCATAATATTATAATAATTTTATCGTTCTTTTAATATAGAAAAAAATTTGCTCGTTCCTCGCTTATGAAGAAGATATTTTTAATTTCAACGATTGGGAAAATCATTGGGAAACAGAAAAATACGAAATAAAAAAAATAAGTTAAAAAAACTATAACCCGACTCTACGTAAAAAGGAAGTCTAAAAGGCCGTAACACGACTACGGCTCTAGCTTGACCAATTTTGTACCTATGCATTTCTGGATCTCTATCTGAACTGTTTTCTTATTTCGGCCTTTTTAGACCTCTTTTTACGTAGTCGGGTTATAGTTTTTTAAGCTTATCTTATATACGAGGGCTGATTGATAAGTTTCCGAAACGACAAAGAAAAACTTCAAAAATCTATTTAAAATAAATTTATTTCTCAACGTAGTTTCCTTCTACCTCGATGCATTTAGTTCAGCGCTTCTCCAATGCCGTTACACCAGTTAGTGATAAAATGTTTTCTCCAACCCCTCAAAATACTCGTCCACGGCAACAATGACTTCTTCATTTGATGAAAATCTCTGGCCACCTAACCATTTCTTCAGGTTTGGGAATAAGTGGAAGTCGCACGGGGCCAGATCCGGGGAATAGGGTGGATGCGGTAGCAATTCGAACCGCAATTCATGGAGTTTGGCGACTGCAACCATTGACGTGTGTGCAGGTACGTTGTCATGTGGAACAAAATTTTTTTCTTGGCCAAATGTGGTCGTTTCTTCTGGATTTCTTCACTTAATTTTTGCAGCAAGCTTGCGTAGTACTCTCCATTTATTGTTTTTCCTTTTTGCAGATAATCCACTAAAATAATCCCTCGAGCATCCCAAAAAACAGTCGCCATCACTTTGCCGGCCGACAAAACCGTTTTTGCTTTCTTCGGCGCAGGTTTTCCGCTCTCAGTCCACTGCTTAGATTGTTCTTTTGTCTCGGGAGTATAATGATGTATTCAGGTTTCATCGACTGTTACATAACGCTGCAAAAACTCATTAGGATCTGGGTTAAACAGCGCCAAACACTCCGATGAATCGTCCACTCGACGTTGCTTTTGGTCTACAGTGAGCAAACGCGGCACCCATCGCGCGCAAAGCTTTTTCATTCCCAAATGTTGGTGCAAAATATTAAAAACGCGTTCAGATGAAATGCTCACCATCTCTGCTATCTCTCGCAACTTTAAGCGCCGATCATTCAATAAAATTTTGTGAATTTTTTTGATCATGTCCGGATTCGTGACTTCATTTGGACGGCCAGACCTGTGGGCGTCTTCGCAGCTCTGTCTTCCACGTTTAAAATCAGTTACCCTGGTGTGAATTATACTCAATGCAGGAGCAGAATTACCTAAAACACTGTCTAGCTTGGTTTTAATCTGGGTTGCTGTTTTCTCTTTTAAAACGTAAAACTTTATCACCGCACAAATTTCGTTTTTTTCCATTGTTAAGAAAATTTACGACAGAGAAAGTTCTACGTCCTCTCAAACAAATTCCATCAGTTCGATTAAATTCAAATTTGGAGTTCTATTTTCAAACAGATGCCAGAATATAATGTAATATTCCTTTTTTGCGTATCTTTTTTTTAAGTTCGTCGTTTCGGCCAGTTATCAATCAGCCCAGGTATTCTATGAGTTAATTTGGCCCTGTGGGAGTATCTGGAGAACTTGTGAAACGTGGACCTACTAAACATATATTTAAGATTTTTATTATATTATAAACATATGTTATACACATCCATGACCCAGGAAAATTGAAAACTTATTGCCCCCTCGGCAGGATTCGAACCCGTGAGCGCCGACGCGCTAACCACTGAGCCACAGAGGCCGTCAATTAATTACAAAAGGTTTATAGCGTTTTTCCCTGCATGAAATGAAATCATTGATTTGTTCGAATAAATTACAAAATAATGTACTTGGGAATGAGGGTGTTTGAAAATTTTTTTGCCGCTAGCGTCATCTGGTGGCGTAAGTGGTATCAAAAACGGTAAATAAGAATTTTCGATTCTTTTTCTGTCACCCGGCGGCGCTTGGTAGCCCGACGGTCCACGGTTTTAAATTCATCTCATACTGAAATGAGTTGAATTTGAAACTTGTTTTATTTACTCCTATCATTGACGGTATCAATTATTATTATTGTTTAATTTACTACAATGGAAAAGAATCAAAGCATCGCGTGCACTAACAAAAAATAAAATAAAATAATCGAGTAACAGAAAGCAGGTGATTAATCAAAAAATATACCTCCTGTGTGGTCACAACACCAGCGAGTGCAAGTAGCTAATACTGAACAGCATTCAAGTAGGTAACTTCTCAACTGTTTCTTAAAGGAAACTTCTCTCGGCAACACCACAAACATGATTATAACATTACCGGAGCCGGAATATCACGTCACGACCGCTTTTTATTATTCAGCAGGCCGAAGATCTCGGGAAAGTGTTAATTTTTAACAGGGGGAGCGAAATTATTACGCCTTTAAGTGGTTGGAATATACGGTGCGTTATTTGAAGCGAAATCGCAAACGATTTGGTAGGACCCTCTTTTTAATATAATACATCTATGGGTGGGACATAATATCATTTTTACCCGATTACGGTAAAACCAAAAGGAAGGGATTAGGGAATCCAAAGGGTTAAAGTCAAAGTCAAAGTCAATTTTTTTATTCAAAATAGGTATTTTTATACACTTTCTGAACGTCGATCTACATGATGCCCCCCACCGGTCCGGGAGCTACTAGCTGGCCCGGCGCCCGGAGCCCGGCGCCCGGCGCCCGGCGCCCGGCGAGAGGAACCGGCGTAAGAAACTCGCGCGGTGCCATCTTTTATCAAAAAGATGGAAAATTGTTCTTTTAAAAATATAAAAAGGCATATATAACAATGTTATGACTAAAACTACATAACAAAAGTACAATAATATATGTAATTTTGAAGTAGCCTTGCAGGGGGCCACCTCATTCCCAAGGTGTGCTATCATTCATAAAATCATTAACTTTATAATAGGCTTTAGCACACAAACGTTCTTTAACTACATTTTTAAATTTATTGATTGAAAAATTTTGAACGCTTTCTGGGATCTTATTGTATAGGCGTATACACTGGCCTTTAAACGAATTCTTTACTTTACTAAGTCTAGTCACTGGTACATCAAGCTTATGCTTATTTCGGGTATTTCTATTGTGGTTGTCACTTTTCTTTTTGAATAGGTTTAAATTTTTTAACATATAATACATTTGATAGAACATACTGAGAAGCTACAGTTAAGATTCTAGTTCCTTTAAACTTCTCTCTTAATGACGTGTTGGGGTCAGCTTATAGATTACCCGAACAGCTCGCTTCTGCAGCACAAATATAGTATTTATATCGGCAGCATTTCCCCACAGTAGAATACCATAGGACATTATACTGTGGAAGTAACAAAAATATACAAGCCTTGCTGTGTTTTCGTCTGAAAATTGTCTTATCTTACTTACTGCAAATGCTGCTGAACTGAGTCTGTCGGCCAACCTAACAATATGAGGGCCCCACGGCAGTTTTGCGTCTAAAGTTATACCTAAAAAAACAGCTGTATCTACTAGTTCCATACCTTTTCCATTCAACAGTACATTGGTTTCAGTTTGCCTTACATTTGGCAACGTGAACTTTATACATTTAGTTTTTTTTTGCTATTTATCAAAAGATTATTAACACTAAACACTAAAAGTACTATTTTAGATAACATTATTTATTATTATTTAGGTTAGATTTTAGCCTTAACTACTGGGAGTCTAAACAGGCCACTTTAGGCGTTTCATATTATGTTTCATGCTTCTTTTTCCATAAAAAATAGTGAAATTGTACAAAGGCTACATGATTCATTTCATTTGTAATAATAGACCAGGTAACATAGACTACAATTTCCGTATTCGCCAGTCAGGTTATAGTTTTTTATAAAAAAATACATGTTGCCTGCGACTTTGGACGTGCAAAAAGAAATCCGGCGGGAACTGTACACTTTGCTGCGATAAAAAGTAGTCTATGTATTAATCCATAGACTAAACTACTACCTTACCAAATTTCATCAAAAGCCGTTTAGTAGTTACCTCTTGCGTAACAAACATCCATAGTATGTATGGAAACTTTCGGATTTATAATATTAGTAAGCATAGTTACATACGGTTAAGGAATGATGAAATACTCTTTTGTCGTAAATAATAATGTTATTAATATATATCGAGCAAAACTATTAGGTTTTTCAAGGCATAAGCAAGCACAAGATGGCCGGATTGGTTATTGTAACATGCTTCTGCATTATCGAATAATTATTTTTCAAATACATATTATATACGAGGCATGTCGAGGCAAAAAGTGTCCACACTTAGATTTCCCTGCTTTTGGGGTTCTTCTTCCTCTTTTAAGAATGGCGGCCTCACTGAGATGCCAATGTCAGAGGGGCCCTTTTGCGTTGTTTGGGGCAATGGAGGTTTTATCTTGACATTTTGACGTAAGCTTTCCGCAGTTCAATCAGCCCGCATTTATTTCATTGTTATTTGTTACTATATACTTGTAATTATTATGATGTGTATTGCAAATAATTCAACCTACTTCTGTGATTCGCTTGAAGAGACTATATTTATTTACTAGTAGTACCATGCGTACTCATCTGTATACATTTGAAAGTAAAAATTAAAAAACGACTGCTGTCAGACATGAGGGTAACACGTTTAGTGTGGCGACCATCTTGTGGTTATTTTCAAGTTGTGCTTTATTTTGAAAAATGCTATGGAAAAACATCATGACGAAGAAGAACACATAACGTATGTTACAGGTAAGTTCGTTTGATTTCCTATTTCAGATTTCATAATTAGTTACCATACTTAATATAATATGACTCGTTGTAAATGAGAAAGACGCGTTATAATTAATAATAATAATCAGTGGCTTTCAATGTATCGTTTATTTATGGAATTTGCTTTTTGTGACCTACATGGCACATTATGTGATGATGATATTGACAATTAAGCCCCGATTTCACCAAACTTCTTCAAACGCGGTTGACGCTAAACCCAGATTAGATCTCTCGATCGAAAACAGTAGCTCAGCGTTAGACGTTGGTTGGTTGGTCACGTTGGTGAATTTGGGGCGTAATCTTCGAATTTGCGTTTTGACGAATACAAAAACTTATGTTTACAAACGTTAATTTTTAATGAAAATATTATTGCGGTGTTGGTTTAACGAGATTCAATCCTTGCCGGTTTGTTTTCGGACATTTTCGTTTTTATATCCGCGACATGCCCGCCTGGCCGGGCCGCTGTTTATACAATCTGAGGCTTAAAAATTTATCTTCCTTATATTTTACGGTTAAATTAAAAAGCGCTGTCGTTAACTCTGTTACATTTAGTACCTGTATTAAAAAAGGTGTTTGTATTTTTGGGGAATATACAGAAGAGAGTAAGTGTAAAAATCGACCACAATATAATATGTTTCCGTATTGTTACGTGTTTCGTTTAAAATTATGCCGAACACCGTCTATCGAATTTATGCTCTAATACTCCGCCGCCTAAGGCCGCACTCGCGACCATCGCTGTTCCTTGTTGCGATTTCAGAGCTGGCGCAGCGACAATTTATGCGATTTTATAAAACTGATGTATCGCAATATATACAACCGCTATCTACTGTTGCGACAGGCAAAAAATTATTAGAAAATAGTTAAGAGAATTGGGCTTCGGTATAAACTATCATGCCAATCCAGCCCATACTCGGTCAGTTTTAACTGTCCGTAGCATCATGCCGGTTGGGCGATAGGCAGCATTGTGTATGGCTACTGTTAGACGTGTAGACTGAGGCCCCAATATAAAAATTCCTACTTCAAACATATAAAAAAAAATCTAATAAGTTAACCTTAAATCATTCATATCATTAAACTTAGATCATACCATTTTGATGGTGCCGCAGTAATCACGAAGAACCCTTATAGTTTCGTTCTGTCCGTCCGTCCATCAATTCTGTCCTCCCTTGATAACTTCGGTAATTATGAATATTATAAATAGACAAAGTTTTGTATTTTAGGAGTACAGAGCTCCCCATACATATGAAGTAGGAATGATTTTTTTTCATTCCATCCAACGGGATGGAATACTCGAAAATGGTTTACATTATAAAAAGTAATGTATGAAACCATAATTAATAAAAACGACTTCGACGATTTTCCACATCATCGAGTAATCATTCTAACAGTGGTTACAAGTTGGTCCCACCCCTGGCATTTCTAAACTAAAATACTTAGAAACTTGTAATTTTTCATGCTAAATACTCTATAGGAAAATTATTTTGAACAAAAACGGACAGTACCTAACTTTTAAAGTAATTTGAAAAATGCATCTCTAATGCAGGCGAGATGTAGTGATAGCGTCCGGACTCCGGAGGGGATTTATGAAGATTGCGGTATAGCTCACGTTAGGCTCTGCTTGAAGTTGCAATCACAATATATTTAGAATATCTACCTGGATTATCGATTCTATCACCTTGTTGGTTATTAGAGGTTTCGTTAGAAAAGTGTGATCTACGGTTATAAAATATACTAATATTATTACGGTGAGAGATACTTAAATTTTTTGATTTGTGCTATTATAGTCATTGATTCAACATTATTATCTCCGATAACAGTACTTTTTTCAATCATTATATCTACAGTGGTAACCAACCCTTTGGTATGATCTCAGGGGTACCCGAGGGACATGCTAAATCTATCTTGGGACCTGCAAAGAAATTCATCAGAAGAATGTAGCAAAAGCAGCGTCATAGTTACGTCTATAAAATTAAACATATTATCTGAAATTTTGAGATCATCAATCATTAACATGTGAGTGATAAGTTAACAGACAAACAGAAGACGTTCTCACTGCACTTTTATGCTATCATATAGGCAGCGTGGTCAACGCCACATTCTGTTCAGACTTCTGTGAATTCAGTATAAATGACGCGTTCATGTAAATTTCGCGAATCGTTGACACACTTTGAATACTGAAATATTGCTGAATTTTTATGGAATAAGACCGGCCAACGATCAGGTGGTTCACCTGATGATACGTACCACAACATCAGAGCAGACTAGGGGTATTCATGACCGGAAAAGGACACATTGCTTGCACAAGGAAAATGAATTAATTGCTTGGTTTTTGGTCTTTGAGGCTCCCACGTCTTACGGGTCTTTACTCACTCGCAAGCGTTGTTTTTCTTCAGCGGTTTGTTCGGGCCATTATATCTCTCCAGTCAGCCGATTCGTGCCCAGTCAAAACCCTAGGATAAACATAATCTAAACATCCCTGAAACTGCGAAAAATTTACACAAAAATATCTTTTTTTATCGAATATTTTGTAATTAAGTCTGCAAATTATGTACGTGAACTTATTAAATATTCACGGTTATGTGTTTGCCGGGATTAACAATTGATGACAAATCATTCATTATGTATTAATATTTGCGAGGCCCCGGCAAAATTATAAAAGCGTTAAGTATAAACATTTTATAAGCAAACAATGCTTAATTTAAATAAGTTAATATTGCTCCCGAAAATAATTACAAACATATCTGCCATGAGTAGCTAAAGGATTAAATAACTATTACGCTAATTGGGGAATGTAACACATAGCATGTGGTGATAATGATACTGCTGGCTATTCCTTATGGGATTAGGGAGGACATTTAGAGAAAGAAGGTGACGTTACGTTTGACTACAGTGCGTTTTTAATCACGTGGTCAAACGTGAATTTTTTTATGTTTGATATTTTAAAAAATCATACATATTTAATAAATAATAAACTGTTGGTTAATTTGGTTTTAAATAATGTTTAGTGATAAAATATTAACAGTTTGAAAATTGAAATATTATATTTTTATCATACGATCATTGCCTAATGCAATCCATTTTTATATTTGTCGGAGCGTGTTAAAGTTCGTCAGCTATGATTGTTTATGATTAGAAACGTCAAGTAGTATTTACTATTTGGGCGAGGTCGATGCCAGTATTCAGGATGTCATAGTGAAAGAAGGGTTATCATAGTGGTTTTTCTGATAATGCTTGGACTTGGGAAAGACGAGATGATAAAATACGGGAGTTGTAGGAACGTGGCATCGAACTTGTCGCGTGAAAAACAAAAATTCTATTTCCCGCCTTTTTAACTTAACACTGGCAAATGGTTTAAGCCGACGCCATATATTTAAATAAATAAAAGAAAAACAACTACACACACCGGCATATTTAGCGGAACATAAAATAAAGGTTTGATATCAGTATCATATAAGGTTGCTGGCTGGTTTATACGTCATTTAATTTAAAAAGAAATATTTTCAAATTAAGAAAACAACTGAACATCACATTTTATGCAATTGTTTTAATTTTATTCAAATACACCTTATCTGGAGCGAACTTCGAGTATTTCTTCCTTCTGAGTTTGATTTAAAATTTCATTGAAATACTGTTTTTTGTTAGTTTTTTTTTAATCGCGTATCTTTTTGGAGTTGAGGACTGAATTATGCCTGACTTAGCCCCAAAGCAGATTGCCAGGGCACTCGAAATGCGAAGAAATGGTCAAACCTACATAGTGATATCCAGAGATCTTCGTCGACCAGTTTCAACGATCCATCGCAGTATCCAACGGTTCAGGGAGACCGGTACTTATGTGAGAAGAGCAGGACAAGGCAGAAAAAGACGCACTTCGAGTAGGGATGATCGTTTTATTCGGCTTCGTGTACGTAGGAACCCCCGTTTGACGACCGTCCAAGCCCGACATGAGTTAGAAGCAGTGCGGGGTGTAACCGTAAGTGAGCGTACGGTACGAAGAAGGTTCAAAGAAGCTGGTTTGGGTTAATTTGTGCCCGCCAAGGCTCCAAGGCTCGAGGTAAATCATCGTAGAAACGGGTTAACTTTTGCTCAGGAACATCGACTTTGGAACACGGACCAATGGAGTAAGGTATTGTTTAGTGATGAGTGCAGAATTCTCTTAAATCAAATTGACGGCAGGCAAAGAATATACAGACGCAAAGGAGAACGATACATTTAGACAAATTTTGAAACTACAGTTGCATACGGTGGTGGATCAATAATGGTTTGGGCGGGCATTTGTTTGGGAGCTCGCACAGACTTGGTAGTGATTGACAGAGGGAGTCTGACTGCAGACCGCTATATCAGAGAAGTTTTAGAAGAAAATGTCGTACCGTTTGCCCCATATATCGAATAACTCAAGCTTATCTTAATGATATGAATATCACTGTTATGGAGTGGCCGGCGAGATCACCGGATATGAATCCAATAGAGCACATTTGGGACTTGCTGAAAAGTCCAGAATTCCAGCTCCTGCCAACGTGGGTGAACTGCGAATCGCCGTAGTTGAGGAATGGCGGAGACTATCCCAGGAGACCATCGATAACATCATTCTCATTACTCTCAAAATCTATTCTTAATGTGATCTCATTTTAAGTAAAACAAATGAAACTTTAAATAACAACCTTTTTTGTGTTCCGCTAAATATGCCGGTGTGTTTATTTTAATAATTTATTTTCAAAGCGTTATCGACTGTAAAAAGTATAAATAAAAATTTATTTTTCGAAATTTTAATGGAACTAGAAATAATGTGACCGATATTCTTGTTTATAAGTATATACGTTATTGTATACAATTATTATAATAATTGCGATATAATATTTTAACCCCCGACGCAAAGAGGGGGTGTTATAAGTTTGACGTGTCTGTCTATCAGTATGTCTGTCCGTGGCATCGGAGCTCCTACATAGATGAAACGATTTTGATCTTTTTTTTTAAGGCTGACATGATCTAGAGTGTTCGTAGCTATAATTAATCATTATCAGCTCACTCACTGCTCGACGATTCGGGGGTTACTTGTTTATGGTGACGTTTGTATCCCCAGTGGTGGACGCTTGTATCCCCAGTGGTGGACGTTTGTATCCCCAGTGGTGGACGTTTTCACGTGGCGTTAAACGGAAAACTTCAACTGTCCAAAGTAGGTTTAGCTTTTAAATTCTACTACTTTTACAAATGTGAAAGTTTATAAGTATGGATGAATGGATGTTTGTTACTCTTTTACGCAAAAACTAGTAAGCGGATTTCGATGGAATTTGGTATGGTAGTAGCTTAGGCTCCTGATTAAAACATAGGGTACTTTTTATCCCGAAAAAGTACTCTATTCTTACAGTGTTCCCATGGGATACTGTACGCGGGCGGAGCCGCGGGCAAAAGCTGGTACACTATAATTAGGCTCATTACACTGAGCCGCTCATATTATTATGATGTCAGCCGCGCGCCGCAGGCTCTATTCCCGTAAGTTCTCAGCTGTAGTCTGTACTAGGAGTTTCTATATATAAAGTTCCCATTTCTCTAACCCGTATTAACCGCTTGTCTAAACATCGTGCCTTCTCTTTCATTAGTACAAAGAACGAGAGAAAAACATGATATTTAATCAACGATTAACTTTAACAGGCGGTGGTGATATTGGCACTTAAGCTCGTGTTCACCGACATTTAATCAACCGTCTAAATAAATAATCGGCCGTTTTTGTAAAAAATCCTGTTCACCACGTCCTAAACACTGGTTATAGAAGTCAACCGGCCGATTATCTTAACCAAGCCCGAGACCCTTGTTTAACTGTCGATTATCACTATAATTATCAAATCACTATTTGACAGAACTTTTGTAGTTTTAAATTTAATAGTTTTATTAAAGAGTAAAGACATATTATTTATTTGAGACAAAATGATGCCTTTTAATGTTATAATGGAAGGAGACTACAATCTCAACATGCTTGAGTATTTGGACCAGTTAGAAGCGATGGCGAGAAGACCTCGGATTTTTCAAAGTCGCCGTAATTTCTGTGAAGTATACAATGAAGTTTCATTCAAGACCCGGTTTTGCTTATCCAAATCGCGTGCAATTCATATTCTTGGATTAATTGAAGATAAATTACAATTTGAGTTAAATTCTTCAGCGAGTCGTATCCAACCTGCTACTTGCTGAGAATTTATAGAGGCGCCAGTTCGTTTATTCTCAATTGTATTCTTGTATTTCATTACAAGTTCAGATAACACACTCTTTTCATTGTTGCTAAAATTAGTTGTTCGTTTTTTCTTCTCATCCATATTTATTACAAGAAAACAACAAAATTTGGTTCACTATAATTGTCTACACGATACTATATTGACATAAGGTCTACGTAAATATACGTCCTAGTTAAAATGAATTACTCTTTAAACAAAAGAAACAATAAACAACAACTTTCACATTTAGTAGCGTTAAATTTTACGTAATCAAATCAAAATGTCAGAAACATAAATGTCATTTTATGTTGAAGTCTTACATTTTTATTTAGTTGTATTACATTTCTCACCCATTTATTTATAAACGGCCAGTTTTGTCTCGATTTACTAATCAGAGAAAGAGAAGCCATGGTGAATAGGAAAAAATGACTCCTTGTTTAAAGTCATGTTTAAAATTTAAACGACCGGTTACAAAATCAATGGTGAAGTTACTTGGTGAACTCGAGCCTAAGTCTACTACTACACATGATATTCTAGCGGCTGACATATCTTGTAAACTACTTACAATAAAATTCCATTAACAGATAGCCTTAATCAATTAACAAAAACCAATATAGTATAACTAGCTTATTCCTGCGGCTCCGCCCGCGTAAATATAGTATCGGCTATCCCACGGGAAAATTGTTTTTGTTTTGGGATAAAAAGTAGCCTATGTCTTAATCCAGAGCCTAACTACTACCATACCAAATTTCATCGAAATTTGTTCAGTAGTTTTTGCGTGAAAAAGTAACAAACATCCATCCATCCTCACAAACTTTCACATTTATATTATTATATAGTAGGATACTCTATTCAGATCCAATGTAACTTAAAAGTAATCAAAAGTATGAAATTCAACCAAATAAATGAGTCAATGTGTATTTCTTAAGTGACGATAAGTGACATTTGAATTGATAGCATTTTAGCGCTGTTGCTTCTTTGTTGACATTTACATTAAATTGGACCTGAACGGAGTAGCCAAAGATATAAGAAAATCGGGGATAACAAAACATCGCTAAGCCAGTTATAATCGTTAAAGTTCTATTAGGAAAGCAGGGGCGTATAAAGCTATTTTTGAGCGAATTTACGCGAGGGCTGTGGCAATTATCTCGACCTCAGGTGCGAATTCAGGATAGGCGCGGAATTAAACCGACGAAAATTATGTAAGGAGCATTTTTATAATTATGCAACTTAATTTAGAACGGACGGGGTAATCTGTGGCATAATGTTAGGATATTATGACGTTGTTCCGTTTAGACCTTTAAAAAACTCAGCTGTTATCGTTTATTGTACTATTTGGGTCGCTTTGGTAGAGCTGAGATACAATCACCAATCTAGATCATTTCAATTCGTAAAAATTGTCTAAAGCTAAGAAATGTAAATACTTCTGTTTTAATGTTTAAATAATAATTAGCTATGTACGAGTAGTTATTATTTGTAAAGATTTTTAAAAAATAAAAATTTGACGATGTATGATATTTTACTATCTTAGTTTTGAACTCAGTTAATATGACTTTTATATATTCAGTGCACATTACCTACACAGTTTACGTATAAAGTTGAACAAGTCGGGAAAAAACAAGTTTCGCTTTTTCCCATTTACGAAGTTCGGATCGCATAAAAATCTTCAAAAACTAGGCAATATTCGAGTGAAGGGGGGAGATATATGAGGAAAGTTTACCAATATGTATGTTTATTTCGTCGATGGACTTTTATTTAGATCGTCAACTAGTTTGAATGCTCATGTAAAATCTTGGCGCCGGACGAACTGCCATCGCAGTACTTTGGATGACAATTCGATGACGTAACTGGCAAATAAAATGTTATGGTTTGTTTGTTATGGAGCCAGTGCTCACCGTAGAGAAGTGGGATCATCAAGAACAAGCATAGGACTATTGTGGGTGACTAGGGACACAAAAGTTTGATATAAAACCGTCGGTCTGCTGGTTTTAAACTTGGCAGTTTTTTATTCACCAAAATGTGTGAAGATTTCTCTAATAAAAAAGGTCATATTTTAAATTTGGAAACAGTACATACAAATTTATTAAAATCAAGCTTCGTTGAGTGCAAATTACTCATGATGTCAAGAGTACGAATTTCAGACTTGCATTTTCTGGGTTACTAGTCAGTACGCAGTCGTGTATCAAAACAGTTCGCTTGTTCCTTATGACCTACTTTTGTTAAGAATATCTCCACACATTTTAGTCAGTTTGCTACGTTTAGTGGTAGTTAAAAACTGCCAAGTCCTATGCTTGTTCTCGATGACCTCCTCTTTTGACGAGGAACGCTACCATTATTATGTCTAACTTCTTCATTGTTGCGCATCAGTAGGTGATGAGAATATATCTCAGGCTAGTGAAATAATTCTAGTGATTTGGGTCGTATAGTATACACACATACGAATGTTTTATTGTTTGTGATCATTCCGGATGTAAGTGTGCGTTTCGTTAGTTGCGTGAGACGTAAATAAATTAAACTTTTTACGTTTGTATAGCAATTTATAATAATATTTCTATTCTTTCGGAGAAAAAAATCCCAAATAGACGGAGAATGAATGGCTAAAATGATAGGCTAAAAATTTTAATACGAAATACGTAACGATTCTGACGACAAATGAAATTCGTAAGTTTTTTGGAGGACGAAACTATTTACGTCGTCTAACTTGGAACATTAACAAAATAAGATATTGCTTCGTCTTTCTCAAGGTTGCGAAAGTTTTAGGAAATTTTATTACTGGGTTTACCATTTCTTAAGTAAATACCTAATACAAATTTCGTATTATTTTTGCGTAAACAATTTTCGGTATTTCCATCCATTTATTTTGTTGTCTATTTTGAATTCCGACTAGTGATTATATTATGTTATATATTTAAAGTTTTAAATAGGTTCTGTATCGTACATATAATATTATAACGGTTTTGGTTACGTTGTTAAGTGTACCTACATCTACTTTTTTAAATTAAAAATCACAGTTGAATTTGCTTTTTCGTTTTACTGTTATTGAATTATAAATAAATGTGTAAGCTAGGACCTTACACATACGACTTTGAGCTGAGGGAAGTAGGTATATAGGTTAATGTGAGGGCTGGAGAAATCTGGGACTGACCTTATTGTTGAGCTGGTGGTTCTGTATCTGGGCGGAGGTTTCTTCTCACTACACTACACAGCTGTTGAGCGGATTATCGATAGATTTATCGCGGTTCGCCGGCGAATTTGGTATTATATTAACGAGCACAAATAAATATGCGCACACGCGTTCGCGTTCACTAGGTTTCGGGATGAGCTGAAAATGCATCCGGCGCGGGAGGGGTTCTAATTGCAAGTGTTCGTCACTCTCTGACAGCGCCCCTGAGTCGGTCGGCCATACTTCACGTAGTGATGTCCTTTGTGTTTATTCTAAACGTCGCGCTAGGGTTGGCGCGAACATCCTGGGGGGCCCGCACAGGCGGCGAGCTGAGCCCCATCCTGAGCAGAATCCAGTGGGAGCCGGGCAATCTTGCCGACAGGCCTCCGCAGCTGGCCTTGAGTCGTGTCCAAGTCCACAACTCTGATGACTCCATCCTTCCCAGGTAGCAGACGTGAGATTCTTCCCATCTTCCATTGTAGAGGAGGCAAATTGTCCTCCTTGAGCAGAACCAGTTCTCCAATTTTGGGTGGAGAGGAAGAGGAAAGCCATTTGGAGCGGATTTGAAGGGTATGGAGGTAGGACTTGGTCCAAAGGTTCCAAAAGCGCTGAGAGAGTGATTGAATGAGCTGAAAGCGTTTGAGCGGAGATATTACTCTTTCATCTAGAGTCAGCTCGGGGAGAGCTGTGAGCGGACGGCCAATGAGAAAGTGGCCAGCAGTAAGGGGCTGATAGTCCGTGGGATCGGACGAAAGTGGACTGATGGGCCGAGAGTTTAACACAGCTTCGATTCTAGTGAGCAGAGTTAAGAATTCCTCGAAAGTGAGGTGTTGCTCACCGATAACACGGTATAGAAGTTGCTTTGTGGATTTAACATTAATCTCATGGATACCTCCCATCCATGGGGCTTTAGGTGGATTGAGTAACCAAGTTATATTTTGAGTTGAGAGTTTATGAGAAATGGCGTCGTTATTGTCATTGAGAAACTGTTGTACCTCTAGTAGAAGATTCCTAGCTCCTACATAATTTGTGCCACAATCCGAGCGTATCAATACCGGAAGTCCGCGACGTGAGCAGAACCTTTGTAATGTTGCAATAAACGCTTCGGCAGTGAGCGATGAGACTGGTTCTAAGTGAACCGCCTTTGTAGTGAGGCAAACAAATATGCAAAAATATCCCTTAATTAACTTAGCATTACGTAATTGACTTGATTTGAGCAAAAACGGTCCGGCGAAATCTGTTGATACGTGACTAAATACGGGCTGAGGTATGACTCTATCAGCTGGCAGATCAGCCATGATAGGTACTTCGGGCTGAGCGCGGCAACGGAAACATCTTATGCATTTAAACGTTCTGTGCCTTATAATGCGGCGGGCAGATAATATCCAAAATTGCTGACGTAAAATAGCATGTAGCGTGTCCGTGCCAGGGTGGCAGTGTATGAGATGATAGTCATCTATTATGAGGTCTACGAGCGGACTAGAACTAGGCAAAATGTATGGGTGTTGAGCATCGTATGTGAGTTCCGAACGAGTGAGTCTACCTCCTACTCTGAGGAGACCGTCCTGCGTAAAAGGCGACAGACGTTGTAGTCGTACTGTGCAGATTCTATCGGTTTGCAGGCGGTGAATATCTTCTGCGAATGCATTCTGCTGTACAGAGCGGATCCAGAAGAGTAATGCTTCTCTACGTTCACTTACAGTTAGAGGGCCTAGTTGTCGCGAGTTTGAATTTAGTTTACAGTTACGAATGAATCGCCTCATGTAGGCAGTGACACCAGTTAGTTTTTCTAAAGAGCTGAAGCGAGTGAGCAGATCACTATCGACACCGGGTATCGAGAAATTGCATGGTACGTATTTTGGTTTGAGCCCTGGCAAGTCTTGTCGAGTATGAGCTGAAGGCATCTTGGGCCAGGTATCCTCTGGCAATTTGAGCCAAGGAGGAGACCACCATAAATCATGAGCGGAGAGAGCTTGAGCTGATAATCCTCTGCTTGCACAGTCAGCAGGATTTAATTGGGAAGGTACATGACGCCACTTAAGTGTGAGTGAATTTGAGTTAATTTTTGTTACTCTATTTGATTCAAATGTTTGTAAGCGATGGGGCGGAGTTTTTATCCATGCAAGCACTATGGTACTATCTGACCAACAAATGTGATGTGTAATTGTGAGATGAGCAGACAATTGTTGGGAGACACGCAACATGAGCTGAGATAATAGAGTTGCAGCAGACAACTCTAATTTGGGGATTGTGAGTTTATTTTTAATCGGTGCGACTTTAGATTTAGCAATCATGAGGTGAACGTTAACAGATCCGTTGTGAGCTGATTCTTGTAAATATATCACTGCAGCAAAACCAATTTCCGAAGCATCTGCGAAGCCGTGAAGTGAGTATGTTGATTTGAATTTGTGTGGAGCGATATGTCTGGGAAAATGTATATCTGAGATGTGTGGAAGATCATGATAGATGCGCTGCCAATCCTCTGTAATATTATTTGGAGTGGGATCGTCCCAGTCCAATTTAGTTAACCATAACCTTTGAAGAAGTATTTTTGCGCGGAATATGACGGGTGTAACCCAACCGTTTGGGTCATAGAGAGAAGCTACTGTGCTAAGAATTGAACGTTTTGTAATGTGGGTAACTGGTGGTAATGAGATGTGATATGTAAATTCATCAGACCGGGGAATCCATCTAATACCCAAAACCTTAATTGATGGAGACTCTGTGCTGATGTCAAAGTCTTTAGGCATTTCGCATTGATCGTCTGGAAATCTTTGCAAGAGCTGAGGTGTGTTTGATGTCCATTTACTAAGTTTAAATCCACCGAGTGATAACAAATCAATGAGCTGAGTTTGGAGTGCTGATGCTTCTTCTATGGTGTCATGGCCGCAAAGTACATCATCCACGAAAACAAATTTACGCAAAATTTCGGCAGCCTGAGGATAGCGATGACCTTCATCTTCAGCTAATTGTAATAATGTGCGGATAGCATGATATGGACTTGAGCGCAATCCGTATGTAACAGTGTTGAGTGCATATGTGAGCAGAGGTCGATCTGGAGACGATCGCCAGAGTATGAGCTGATAGTGTCTTTGGTCTGGTCTTAAGAGAATATTTCTAAACATCATTTTTATGTCAGTGCTGAATACTATACGATGTGCGCGGAATGATATAATAATATCTACAATGTCTCGTTGAAGTGCTGGACCTGTGTGCAGGCAATCGTTTAAACTGACTCCATTGGATGACTTACAACTGCCATCAAATACTGTGCGGAGTTTGTCAGTACCTGATTTGAACACGCCATGATGAGGAATATAATAATGAGGTTTATGAGTAAATGTAGACGGATGACACGGTGTCATGTGTCCTAAGTCTATGTATTCGTTCATGAATTCTATATATTTTTGTCGCAGTGTGTGATCGGATTGCAACCGTTTTTCTAGATTGAGAAATCTACGTAGAGCAATAGCATGAGTACTACCTAATACGGGTGCATCTGATAAGAAGGGAAGAGTCACCATGTAACGGCCTGAATCGTCACGAATGGTGGTTGAGCTGAATATGTGTTCACATTGCTCGGGTAGCGGGTTTGAATGAGCAGAATGAGGCTGGGGTTCTTCCGACTCCCAGAATCTTTCCAGGCTTTTGCAAATATCATGAGTAGAATGAGCAGAATGTGTAGAGTGAGCCGACTGAGTATAATGAGTATGAGTAACATGAGCAGAGCCAACTTGAGCTACAGGTGAATCGCATGAGTGCTCAACGAGTCCTATGAGTGCAAAATCAAAAATCGTGCCGAAGGCTATGGGCTTCCCCGGGCCCAAAGCAATCTTAGTACCATCGAAAACGTGACCCAAAACGTCTGAGCCTAAAATGAGATCAATGGGCGCAGGAGTATGATAAGCTTGATCCGCCAATGGAATGAGCTGATGAGCTGAGTCTTGTATAAAATCTGGTATTTTTTGCAAAGGTAAATAACCTGTAACGTCTTTGAGAATATGAGCGGTAGTAGTAATAGATGGCGTGTCACGGTGTGTGGGCCTAAATGTTATTGTGACCCAACCTTTAGAATTTTGTATGTGCTGATCACCTACACCTGTAATTTTTAATGAACATTGTTTTGGTTGCAAATTAAGATTTCTAGTCATGCGCTGAGTTATGAGCGTTATCATGCTACCACAGTCCAATAAAGCCCGAGCTTTGTGATATTCTCCGCATTTATCAGATATATTTAAAACGACTGTGGGAAGTATCACTGGAGTTTTTAATGGGTTTTCTATGTGCTGAGTTGAATTTACTTGGGCTGATTCTACAGAATATTGGGCTGAACTAGATTTAGATATTTTATGAGCTGAATGTGATGCAGGTGTACTATGAGCTGAATGACATTTTAAATTATTGGATTGATCTTCTAATTCTATGTGCTCCGTGATTGTAGGTAGTCATTGTTTTTTGTTTTGAGATTGATGAGTTGTAGACGGTGCATGATCAGACGATTGGTTGGGGTCCGATGATGATGATTGATGTGCACGCGTATGTTGTGTGTAGGCCGTGTAGGTATGTGGCTTGTCTTGAGCACGCCGGCGGGGCTGTGCACGTAAATGAGGAGGAAGCAAATGCGCTGACGACACCGGAGAATTTGGAGTTCCGTGACGATGAAGCGAGGTGTGGTGATTTGCACTTCCACACTCTTTGCATGAGTTTGTCGAACGACATTCATTTTCAAAATGCGGACCTAGACATTTACGACATCTGTCGTTGGCTTCTATGAAATCCCAACGACCTTGAGTGGGCTGATGATTATATTTTGGACACGCGATAAGTTTGTGTTCTGTATTCCTACAATAGGGGCAGTAGAATCGCTTGTGTTTATCTGTATTCCGGGCTGAGTACTCGCGCCGCTCTGTTCGGGGGGAGGGGGGCCAGTAGCGTTGAGGGTAATGAGGAACTGGGCTGACGTGATAGCTACTTAAAGTGTGAGCCGATGGCGAGCGCTGAGTATTACGAGGATACGCGGGACTAATTGGTCTAAAGCGTGGACTGCGCGGAGAGTTTGCGGGGGGTGTGTGTTGACGAGAGGGCCCAGTTTGTGGTGAGTAGGTAACACCGCGCGTTGCATTAGAATATTCGGTTTCGATACAGCGCGCGTGCTCCTCTAAAAAAGAAATCAAATCACCTAAGGTGGGCAGAGTGTCCGAGATGCCGTATCTTCTCTCGAACAGGGTGCGGAGCTCGCCTCGTAATTTTCTAACTACAATAGACACAAATACGTAATTACTATCCATAGGTAAACGCATATTATTTAATGCGCTTTGTGCGGAAATGAGCGGAGTTAAAAACGTCGCGCGTATGCTTGATCGAATATGAATATTAGGTAGGCCGAGTATTATATCAACAAACCCATCTATCAGAACACGGCGGTTTTCATACCTACGTGTGAGTATATCGAGCGCGACGCTGTAATTATCATTTGTGATTTTTAAATGCGCAATCATGCTGAGCGCCTCCCCCGATAGGCAAGACAAAAGATAGTGCAGCTTAACTGCATCTATGAGTGACGTCATGTCGTCTGTAAGACTCCTAAAAATCGTAATAAACGATGGCCAGTCCTCAACGCGTGAGCTGAATTTTGGCAGTTCAATTTTGGGCAGAACGGCAGAAGTGAGCTGACTTGACTCTGAAGTAGAACTTATATTTTCCGCTGCAGTTAAAATATCATAATATTCGGATAGCGCGTTCTCGTAACCGATTGTATAAAATTTTTCAATTTCTTCTGTAACACTGCCGTCGTCTAAAATTTCGCAGTATAAATTTTCTAATTTTTGTTTCAAATTTTGTAGGTCTTTAAAACGCGCATTAAACTCCGTTTTGTTAGACTTTGAGTCACCTTTGTGTAATGCCAATGCGATCTCTCTGAGCCGACTAATAGATTTTATAGTTTGCCTAAATATGGCCGCTTGCGATTTTGTAGGCATGTTTAAAAATATATGCGTGTAACTAAGTTAAATA